>JARHVA010000506.1:1447500-1577500 GCA_037957365.1 Torreya grandis
ATCATAGTCGAACTAGAAACATAACAAAAATCAAAATTTTCTTATTTTTCTTAGTGTTTAATAGTTTGTTTATTGCTCGTTTAACATTCTTCTTGTAGGGTAGTGACAATTTTTTAGTTTAAAAAATTATTTTTCAAGTATTTTTATTTTATAACACATTTATTTTTGGTGTGATTAACTGAATCAGTGACGATTGCGATGGAATCGACATTGATCATAGAAATTGGTAATGATTCTTGAAATAATCATCAATGATTTCTCTATATTTTTATTTTTTTGAAAACCAAGAGAAATTTTTTTTGTTTTTATTTGGATAACTTACAGGAATATAACTTTTTATCAAACACAAATTAATACACTTACTTTTTTTCATGTAATTAGAGCCAAGAAATAAGAAGTTTGGGTGCTTTTAACCAATTTATTGATATGCAGTATAATTTTTTTTACAAAGGTTAAAACTAATTCACGTTATTTTAAGGTGTTTAAAATTCAATTAAAAATTGTCTTTTAGAATTTATTTAAGATTTTACAAGTGCAAACATGGCCAAGGGGCCAAAAATTTCAAACATATTTTAATTTGGTGTTTAGTAAGAAGAACCTAAATCTTTAATTAGAGCTCCTAAGGGATTTTTATATTTTTGTTTGTTCTTTAGACTATTTTCAAATTACTTAGATTATATTATTTTGATTTTGGAAAACATAAAATCTATTATGTATGCTCTCCCACTATCCCCTTTAGGGAACTTGAGTGACCAAAAGTACATGGTTTATTGCTATTGTTTGTAAAGTTATGTTAGAAAGAATGTCATATATGCTCTCCCCAAGCTCAGAGTGACTTGGGTGATTCAAAAACAACCTCTAAAGTCTTTCCATTTCCATTTATTTATTTTTATAGATTTGGATTGTGGTCAAGAGTTCACCACCTCCATATGATATTTTAATGGGTGTTTTGAACTAGGGATTCATCTCCCAACATCATACCAACCCTGCTCCACTATAAGGTATACAAATTGGGAGAAATTATTAGATGGAATAGTGTTGATTCTTTAGCCTAGTCATCCCAATGGGTACCTAGGCCATGAAATAGCCAAACATTGGAATTCACTAAGAAATAAATGGATGAATTAATTATACAAAAGACTAGACCATTGCAAAACAAGATAGGTGAGTTGGATTTGATTGACATGATTGTACTCTTGTGTTAGCCACAATTGGGACCATCTAGTACATGTAAAACCACATGATTTAATTTCATGCCCTTGTGTTATATTTTTATTCAAACCCCATTTTCCACATAATTTCATTCCAAATTTAAAGTGTTCCTCACTCTAAATTCATGCCACGTATTAATGTTTGAGAGATAGAGGGGGCATAAAAACTCTACCTAAACCTATACTTTAATTTTTGGGTTAACACTTATTTCCTCACAAGCAATTGTATATCAGTGGAAACTTTGGTTGAAGCTACACACACTTGTGTCAATTATAGGGATAGGATGAGCCATTTATGCTACTTATATTTGCTTTATTTTACATATGTGTTTTAAATACTAGAAAACATTTATTTATTTGTGAAAAATGAGTCATAAAACATCACATGTTTTTACACCCCTTTAGCATAAGAGGTGTTATTCTATTTGTTTGGTGTCACACTTTTGCCTTAGACATTTCATTCCAAAACATTTGTGTGTCACTTAATTAAAAAGGGAATTGTTATGCTACCCATTTCATCCCAAGTATTTGCCTTAGATTTTTGAGTTAAAAAAAAAAAAAAAAAACTATCATACCATTTGATTGAAGTATCATTATTATGTTTCTCATGTTGTTTCAAAAAGCAGTGCCTTATTTAAAAATCAATTTCAAAACCACATGTACCTTTGTTATAAATTTGGTGTCATTATGTCATCCATTTGGGTCTAGGATGTTATCTATTTGAAAAATTCAAGTCTTCTAAACCAAGTTCATAATTTGTCTTACAAATTTCAAATTGATCAGTCTACACTTATGTCTTGCTTAATTTTGACTCAAGGGTTTACCTCTCACCTCTGAATTTTGTAACTTGGACTAGTTCCTTGCTTTATTTAAAGACCCATTTTGCCTAGATCTAAGAATTAGTCTATTTCATGTGTGCCTTGAGTCAATTTGTTGCCTTGAATTAAGTTCAATACTCTATTTTCAATTATAACCTTAAGCATGGTTAGTTTCAATTGGAGCCTTGCTTATCACTTGGGCTTGAATGCTTTACTCATCGTTATTATTTTGATTACTTTATATTGACTTTCCCAATTAGTTATGGGCATGTAACAAGAGTGAATATATTATAACAAGGTCAAGTTTGTATTAGAATCCATTTTCAGAGATTTAGTATAAGTTTTTCAAACAATTTTCCTTAAGTTAGATTAATTGTAAGTTTTACCTTGACCTATTTTGCTTTAAAGTCTTGCTTTGTGCCTTATTACCAAAGAGCTATTGCCTTTAAATTTTTAGACCTATTTTGTTTTAAAGTATATCTTTATGCCTTCTTACCAAAGACCTAGAATTTGCCATTATTTTTATATTCAATTCATGCCTTTTGAGTCTATTTTTGTGCCTTGTTTCCAAAGACCTATCACCAATTTTGTTTTAGACCTAACTTAGATTTGTTTGAAACACTTTACCAAAACTAGGATTCAAACTTACCTTTCATTAAAATATTTATGTGAAAAACCTTAGACATTTAATATATTTTAAGACTATGATTACAATTGAGGATTTTGGAGAAGATTTCCATTATTGGCCATGTTTAGACCATTTACAACAATAAACCAAGATTCCCATCTTGACCAAGTTTTAAAGCATACCAAGCATCAAAACATATTATTATACCATGTTTCAAGATTTTTTTTGTAAAATCTAGACCTTTTTTTCATGAGACATTAGTTGTGGATTAAGATATGCCTCGCTACACATATGGTGGAGCCATTTACAATCTAGATTATGAAAACATAGTCATGAATGATGCCTTTGTTCAAGACCCATATGGTGATGGTGTAATATGTGAGATGGATCCATATCCCCCTTAAACTAATACATATGTGAAACAAGGACAATATCTATTATCATACCACTTTATTAATACACATCCTTATCTAGGTTAGGAATAAAAATAGATATCTCAATACCTTGCTAGTGTGCCATTGTTATCAGATAAGGTATAACAATAGCCTTACTACATTACCATACCATCAACCTATGACCCATACTTTTTTTATCTCCATTTTTGAAAACAAGGATGAGGTTTTGGTAAGATTTGTAGAGGTAGGGGCCATGTTTCTAGAAGAATTTCACCATGAAAATATACCTAGTCTAGTCAGAGTGTCTTGTAATATACCTTATACCCAAACTATCAAACATGCCTCTACTAGTTACCCTCTAGAACTCATGTCAATGTCAAACCAAGAGTCAACTATGTTTATGAAGGGAAAGGTCCCCATAGTAGACTAATTATTTTAAATGCAAAAAGCATATTAGAGTTATCTTAATTCAGCATATAATTTCAATGTTATAGCGATATTAAATACCTCATTTATAGAGCTAACTCATTCAATATGAGTGCCAATTGATTTTTTAGGTCATGCTAATCCATTTATAGACCCATTTTACCAATGTAATTTATTATGTGACATGTTTAATGTCCCATTTATTGAATAAGTGACTATGGCTTCTAAGCAGGACCATGTACCAAGTACAGTGGATAACATACAAGTGTCTTCTAATTTAGGCCAAGGTGAATTAAGTACAAAACCAAATAATTTGAAACACCAAGTGTCTCTTGATAATACCATGAGTGGTTCACAGTAATAGGTGGCATGAATGCCTTGTTCTTAACCACAATAGGTTACTCCCACTCCTCAACTAGCTACTTTTTCAAGTACGCAACAATAAAGGATAAGTAATTAGTGACTAGCCAATGTTTTATCTCAGTGAGTGACAAATGTTATCCACCTCAACAAGTGATAGTTAATATTCTTCATCCATAGGCATAGACCAATTTACCACCTTAGTAAAGGCAAAACACTGCACTTCCTTAATAGGAGTAAACATATGTTCTAGCTTAAAAGTCTTAGACCAATGTACTTCAACAGTGGTTAACTAATGTATCTCAATAATTATAGATGATGTTTAATTAAAAACATGTTCTTATGGGTCAATGATAAATAATAAAAACCTAAAAATCATCTAATTCACAACATATTATTTGTTTTAAAAAGAGGTGACAGCATCCAATAAGTACTTATTATGCAACCAATACCTTTTACCCATCATTGGACACATATTCAAAGACAAAGCCTTAGTCAATCACAAGTACCATTTATATAGCTGAGTTAAACTAGTCAAAAAAAATTCTTACTCAAACTTAGTATACATAACACCTCCCACAAATCCACATACTTCCCTCACAACCCAAATTCCCTCAGATCCAAGGCCATATTTTGAATCCAAACTAGAATATTTACCACGAAAACAAGCATTATCATCAACCTAATCCCAATGTATAGATGTATATTATTGGTTTATTGGTCCATCTGATACAAAACTTGAAATCTTTGGTTGAAAGATAATTTAGAAATAAGAACAACACAATTCAAATAATGCTATCTCTGAAAAGAGATGTTTTATTGATCAAAATTGCAGACCCAAACATATATCTATCTCTGAGAAGAGATGTTTGATTTACATTTTGGGTTACATCTTAATTTATACATGTTTTAAAGGTGTGAGGAGTATTTTTAAGGTCACTAATATCAAGGGAGATTAAGTGGTTCAACTTTCATGATTTACAACAATACAAAATTTGAGGAATTACTATTTTTAGTCTACACTACTAAAATTGAAATTTAGGGCACTTTCATTGGGTTTTCAAGGGTAAAACTTCATTGATAAAATATCCATGCCACCTCATGATGTTCCCCTCACTATTATCTTTCCAATGGTTCAAATGGTGAGGCAATTGGAGCTACGGTGAAAAAGTTATGGCTCCCAGAAGTTCCACCATCAATTGGGGTGGACCCATCACCCGAATTGTCATCTGAATTGTTGCCCAAATCATTCCTCCCTCCTTGAGAAGTAATGGTCCCCATTACATCAATATTTTTCATCAAGTGTGGTAGTTGTACTTTGAGTTGATTCTTGATGCATACTTGGAAGGGACTATGATTTATAGAACTATGCAGGGCCTGATTGTTCACCATTTATGTCTGACCATCAGTCTATGAATGGAAGGCCATGAAATTATTCAGCTCAGTATCTATTATATTCTATTTTTGTGTTGTTTATGTAGTCAAGGTTGTAACATCAACCCTTTTGTATTCGTGTGGCTTGGCCACCATGATAACAAATTTCTTGGCACTAATCAGAGAAATAGATGTAGAAAGTGGTACCTCTAGTACCCTGTAGTGTCATGTTCCAAGAGTGAGAGTGATCCTTCAAGTTATTGATTCATATATTCCATGTCGATCATACATGAATCGCTGACCAAAGAGTACATCACAAATATCTAGATTGACCACATCACATAAGACCTCATCTTCGAAAGGTTTTATTACATATGAGAGAAGACATTGGTTGGTGACACAAAAGTTTCTCCTTAGACTCAACCATCCAATAATGTATAACTTTGGGTGAGGCTTCATGGATAGATTTATGCTTTTCAAAATGTTAGCAGAGATTAAATTCTTTTGAATTCCACTTTTAAGAATGAAATGCAGAGGCTTACCTTTCACCCATAACTTAGAGTGAAACAATTTTTCCTTGTCATCTAGCATCTCGTCATGGGTCTATGATGAAGCAACAATGGCTTCAAGATCATCATCTACAATTTCTTCTTCAACCTCTTTGATTACAAGATCTATATTAGGTAGAGTAGTAGATGTTGAGAATTGTGACTTAGAAAGCAGTGAATTTTTGGCTTGATATTCTTCTTTGGAGTGAGTTCTATATTTATGATAATCACACCACTTCCCAATCTTTCCTTCCTATTTCATCCAATTTTGGCCTCGTGTTTTACCTTCTTTGTAACTTTTCCATTTTCAAGACTAATTATTTATATTCATTCGTCCATGATTCTTTTCAATCTTCATTGTGAACTTGTATGCCTCACTAATGGTTTCCAAATTGAAGAGTTCCATTTATCCACATATGTACCATTGTAGTTTGCCACAATATTTGAGAACCTTATTTTTCTTACTTTATTGGATGCCCAATCACACAGATAGAGAATGAAAAATGTCAGTGTGATCTTGAACAGAATGTTCCTTACCTTGACAAAATTGTTACCACTCTATATATAAATCATCATATGCTCCAATGGGGTAGTATTATTCCTTTATATCTTCTATGAAATCATCCCATATAGGTTCCATCTCAAGGCTAATATCATCTAAACTGAATCTCTTTTTGTAAACTTCTCACCAATTTTTGACAGGCAATAATGCTTTTAGAAGAGCAAAAGTAATCTTCTCTTTATTGGTGAATTTATTTATAAAAAAATAAGATGACAATTGATACAACCAATTTTCTACTACATTAGCATTGATTTTGCCTTAAAATGTAGAGATATCAAAATTCACCTAAACCTTGAAGGGTGTTGGGACACTGAAAGGATGTGTGGGTGCAGATGAGGAGCTAGAATTTTCCATCAAGATTTGTTGGAGAATTTGAGTGAATTGTTGTAGCATCTATGCTTGTTGCTGTTGGATGAATTAATTCACCATTTCTTTGAAAGGATCAGATGTCTCATTTTTTTCCACCATTTGAAGTCATTTGGAGCAAATAGGTGGATAGTCTATTGGTTTTATTTTCCACCCAAGCTCCCTATAATCTAACCTCATCCTTGGGATCATACACTCTAAAGACAAACTGCTCCAATATCAATGATCTAAAACTTGAAAGATTTGGTTGAAATATAATTTATAAATAAGAATAACACAATTCAAATAATGTTATCTCTGAAAAGAGATGTTTTATTGATCAAAATTGCAGACCCAAACATATGCCTATCTCTAAGAAGAGATGTCTAATTTACATTTTGGGTTACGTCTTCATTTATACATGTTTTGAAGGTGTGAGGAGGATGTGGAAGGTCACCAATATTGAGGGAGATTAAGTAGTTTGACTTCCATGATTTAAAACAATATAGAATTCGAAGAATTACTATTTTAAGAAACTTACTATTTTTAGACTACACTACTAAAATTGAAATTTGGGGCACTTTCATTGGTTTTCAGGGGTCAACTTTAATCAATAAAATCTCCATGCCATCTCATGATGTTCCCCTCATTATTATCTTTCCAACGGTTCAAATGGCATGTCAATTAAAGCTATGGTTCAAAAGTTTTGGCTCCCAGAAGTTTCACCATCAATTGGGGTGGACCCATCACCCGAATTGTCATTTGAATTATTGCCCAAATCATTCATCCCTCCTTGAGAAGCAATGGTCCCAATTTCATCAAGATTTGTCATAAATTTTGGTAGTTATACTTTGATTTGATTCTTGATGCATACTTGGAAGGGACTGTGATTTATGGAACTGTGCCATAATATTTCATATTGTTATTATACCCTACTCAAGGTAGTCCACCTTTGACCACCTAGACAAGACCAAAACCAAATGTGCCCTCAAGTTTCTTATCCCAAGAACTACAAAAAATGAAAGATTAATTTTAGCCATTCAAATGGGAAAGCAAAAGAAGAAGTTCAAATTGGATGAAATGTGTTCCTACCCATTTAACATGGAGTATCTTCAAATACCGTTTCCTCTAAGTTATGATCCACCAAAATTTGACAATGGTCAAGGAGACCCTAGAGAACATCTAAAAGAGGTTTTTATCACTTGTCATCCCATGGCGTATAGTGACATCTACATGATTATTATTTTTCTCAAAGTATAGTTGGGAAAGCTTTGGAGTGGCTTCTTAAGTTTCCAAAGAACTTAGTATCTAACTTTGATGATCTCTTAGATAATTTTTTACAAAATTTCTCAACCAATATCACATACAAGATTTCAGTAGTAGATTTGAGTCAGGACAAGTAGAAAGTTGGTGAGATATTTTTGAGTTACTTATAAAGATGGAGAGGACTTGCTAGTCACTTCACCCATAATATACTAGATAAAGAATTAGCCACTGTGTTTACCAAAAATTTTCACATCAAAATATATTATCACTTGGAGTTTTAGTATGTGCACACATTCAAGGAGATCATTGAAAAAATCATACCAATCAAAAAGGCCCTTATCAAAAAAAGGATTATCGAATTGTCTTATTCAAACTAGAATCAAAGCCAAAATTTAAACTCAGGCCTAAGTTAGAACCCTATCCCAATCCAAGCACAAGCATCTGCACATATTCAAGCTAGTAATTATAAAAAACATATGCCATAAAATCATAACAAAAATATTGTAAATAATGGAGAAATTGTTTCACGTCAGGTTCAAATAGTGAAAACACCATATGCTCAACTCATGCCACAAATGCATCTTATTCCATAAATGTAGCCTATCTAGTAAGCAAAGGTTATGCCTTAACTTAGACCAAATCCTCAAATGATATAGCCACCACCTTTACAAACCCATCCTCAAAGAAGAATACCAACTTTGAGAGTCTTCTATTTCTACTCATTTTTGCTTTTTATATTCAGAAGAAGAAGAAACTAAAGTTAAATGGTCAGGGGTTAGATGATACCCAGATTAAGCTGCGCACCGTATCCAGACATTGTAGGAGCTCCTCTTTGGCTATGGAGAAAGACACCTGTAGATAAGAAAGACTTAAACATAGAAAATGTTAGATATATATGGTGGGCTACCAAGCACATGCTCGGTCCTAGAAGCGTAAAGACTTCCTAGAGGGATGACAGTCCACTTTTTTATAAAAGAGTGTCGGATAAAGAGAAATGGTGAAAGACTAAGAAAGAGAAATAAAGATAATGTGTACCTATATTCTGTTGTTCATCTTCCATATTCAATGATGTTGGTAGTCTTGTCATCGTTGATTGGTCAGTGTTGTCATCATCGGTTAGGTTGTCGATGTCGGTAGGGGAAATGTTGTCATCGTCAGTTATGCTGCCAACATCGGTAGGGGCAATGGTCCTTGGTTGGGTTTCTGGATTATGTCCGTGGTTGACAGAAGGAATTTGGGAGTTTAAAAGGTCTGTGCAGGGTTGCAGGGAGATGAATAAGGTCCACAGAAAGGCAAAGGTAGAGGATCGATTGTCAAAAAGGGTAAGGGTATGAGGAAGGCTTTTCAGCCTCTCTGAGAAGGAAGTCTAGTCTGGGTGATAATATTTAGAAATAGTAAATATAATCTAATTACTAATGTATTCTAAATAATTAAAATGAAATAGAAGAAGAATACTTAGCTCTGCTTGGTGGAGAACCAAAGGTGTGAATGCTTGTTCCTGTTGTTTCTGTAGCCAGGGGAGCTTTAATCGAAGTTTGATGCTTGGTCTCAGAGAGTGCCTGTTGATGTCAAAAAGTCCAGGAAGAAGAGAGAGAGAGAGGTAGATCAGAGTCCCAAAGAGCGTCCAAGAGTCCAAGGGCTGTCGAAGAGAGCGTCTTGAGAGAGAGAGAGAGGTTCACAGATTTGAGAGAGTCCAAGGGTCGAAGAGCGAGTCAAAGCAAGCATCTGGGGAGAATTTAGGTTCAGGCCACAGCCGAGGTTAGAATTTAGTTTTAAGTAACCGATGTCAGCGATCTTGTCGGTGTCAACCAACTGTTGACCGATGTTGGCAGCTAGAGAATGGGAAAAAAGGTTATTTTTAGCCTTTTACCCATTCCTCCATCTGCCAAGTTTAGTTGCCATTGGTGAATGGTCAAAAGGCTAGTTTTATAGGTGCGAGAGTTAGTGAGAGAGTTGGAATAGGTCTTAGGTAATTATGATTTGGAGGACTTAGTCATAGGGTGATAAATGGTCTAAGGGCGAGGTATCCAAGTTGAGGTGTCTAGGGTGATGTCATTAATTTAAAATAAGTAATTTATTTTAAATTAATAAAGTGTGCAAGGGACCAAGGGGAGTCGACACAATTTTGGTGTCTACATTTGCCCCTTTTTGTCTTGTTGGTTATTCTAACGAACTGTAAGACAAAAATAGGAGTAAGTTTCCCTAGGTATGGGATAAGGTGTAGGTTTCCCTAAGTGTGGGATGAGGTATTCCCCTTCAAAGTGGGAGTCAAGGGAAGGTGACCTGATATCAGGTGCTAATTTGATAGGTAGTGGATGGGTATGGTGAAGTTAGAGTGTGAATGTTGCAATAGTTGAGATTGCACGTATACCACTTCACGTGATAGGTAGGTCAAATTGTCGTAGGCAAGGTCTAGGAGTGATAAAATCAAAGTAACTGGGCCCCAGCTTTTAGTCATAGCTGATTGGGTTATTCGATTCAAGTTTTAGCTCAAATTGATCATCATGTTCCAAGTATCTCGGGCTCAGGAAGTGCTCTTGGAAAACATGAAAAATGTCGCAAATATTGGGGTTAAACTTGAGCATGAGCCATCAATAGGTGTGAGGGTCATAGTGTGGGTTACGTATAATTTGCTAACTATTCATGAGGTAACATATATGCAATCAAAACAACCAAGGCAAAGTTGTCTCAAAAGTGGTCGTGGTCTAAGGAGATAGTCGTGATCTCCAAGGTCATTGGTCTAGTCAAGCTGAGATATAAGTCATCGCAAGTGGTGTGTGTTGTGGTCAGGGAGATGTATGTGATCTTTGATGTGCCCCATGAGAAGTTTAGGTAACTCATTCAGCGTCAGGGCTGATTGTTTGGTCATGATTTTGGGTTGGTATAGATAGTTGGTCCATTAGATGGACGGATGAAGGAATGGCTGAGCTAACCTTAGAAGACCCCATGTCAATTGAGTGCTACCTACATAGCCCCTATTTGAAGGGCCTCAGGCCAATGTAGTTCTCCCAAAAGGGAAGAAGAGAGTCGATTATAGATTGGGTTTGACTAGGTTAAGTCATGGTTAAAGGTGAAATGGTTTGTCCATCAGGTAGATGAACAAATGAATGGCTGATGTCATTAGGGAGACAAACAAGCAAATGGCTAAGCTAACCCCAGAAGACTCTGTGTCAACTGAGTGTTGCTTACATAGCCCCTATTTCAAGGGCCTCAAGCCAATGTAGTTCTCCCCAAAAGGGAAGATAGAGTCAAAGAGGTCAATAATTGGTTTGGTCATGTTAATGGTCTAGCACTTCCCATATGTCTAATAGTACTTGCTTGAAATGATGAGTGTATGATGATGTTACAAACTTTTCCATATTATGTGATGGTGTTCTCTGTAACATAGGTTATGTGGTTTTTCATCCCTAGTAATTTTCCATATTGGTGATGGATGCATGCTAAAAATGAAATGAATGTATTTATGCTTCACCACTTTTCGTATTGGTGATGATATATGCTTGACATAAATTGTGTTTGGTTGTTAGTTTCCATGTGTATTATTTTCCATAGAAACTAATGTGAATGGGCTATGATAATTTATATAACACAAATTGATATTTGCATTAAATAAATCACGAGGTTATGTTAATGGTTAGAAAATGTTTTGGTTTGGTTTGGTTTGGTTTAGAAAATGATTTGGTTGGATGTGACAAAGGTATGTAAGAAGTGAAAGGTGTTTTTCTCTTTCATTGACAAGGACCATAATGGTAGCATAGATAGGGTTGTTGCAAACAAAAGCCCCGTTCATGCATTACGTCATTGACCATTGTTTATGTTAGAGAAGTATTCAAATCACTTAATGTTAAGTGAGCTCAAAATCCCTTGGGTATGTTGGGGTAATAGGTTTGATTATGTGAGATGTGAGGATAGCGTAATCCTTTTTAGTAAGGATAACTTTGCCTCTTTTATAGGTGACCCTGAGAACGACTATAGGCAAGTCCATGACTTAATAGTTTGTCAGTCAATTTTTTTATTTTATTTTTCTTATTTTTTCTTTTGTTAGACTGATCAATGTGGGAAGTCTACTTATGGATGTTATTGTGTTGATTTGTGGTCATATGGTGCTATTATGTAGCAAAATTTGGGCATAGCCATCCTTCAAGGGAGTGGTCTATGTTCTGCTTTATATGTGTGATGTCTTTGAATAGCTATACTTCAAGGGAAGAGTCTACTAATTACAGCAATGATGCAGCTGTCCTTCAAGGGAGCAGTCTACATGTATAGTTTATGACCTTTTGTTAGGCATCCCAATTTTATATGTTTCATTGACTAAAGTTTTAGTCATGGACTAGACTATAGAGGTTTACGGGTTTCCCTTTTAGTAGGACAAAGCATGAATGCAAAAAGGATTAACTAATGTTTATGGGGAAAAAGGGTTGAAAGGAATAGGAATGAGGATGACAGGGGTTGCTCAAGAGATGAGCTCAAGTTAAATATCAAGTGAATGAGTACTTGATTAACAGTAGAATGGTCACATATGTAAGGCGTTAAGGGGATCAGGTTCTGGCTAGCCTTCAAGAGAAGATAGACGATAAGTCCCTGATCCATACTTATGCATTATGATATAAGGTCCGAGCCAATTAGGAGCAAACTTGCCTTGTTTACTTCTTTCCATATTGGTCACGTGTTGGTTTTCTTTAAGCACGAGATCCCTGATTTTGAAATCTCACTCTTTTAGATTTTTGTTATAGGCACGTTTGATGCAATTTTGGTAGATATGAAGATGATTAAGAGCGGAAAGATGACGTTCGTCAAGTAACTCGAGTTGAGCTAATCGATCTTGATGAAAGTCATCGTTAGAAAGTATGTCATGCAAAGAGATGCATAGAGATGGTATTTGTACTTCAAGAGGCAAGACGGCCTCAGTTTCATACACTAAAGAGAAAGGTGTAGCACTTGTAGGGGTTCAAATGCTAGTGCGGTAGGCTCACAAAGTGAAGGGAATGTGAATGTGCCAATCCCTTCTAGTGTCGTTGACCACCTTCATTAGGATTTTGGTTAAGATTTTGTTAGAAGCCTCTTCCTGTCCATTGGCTTTGGGTAATAAGGCAAGGAGAAGCTGAGTTTGATGCCAAAAGAGTCACAAAGTTTTTGAATGATTTTATTTTTGAAAGATTAGCCATTATCAGTGATGATTTTGTGGGGTACACCGAAATGACAGATGATGTTGTTGTTGATGAAGTCGATGATTTTGTCAGATTTAGTCGAGATGAGGGGAACAACTTCTACCCATTTAGTGAAATATTCGATTGTGGTGATAATAGATTGATGTTGGAGAGAGGAATGAGGGTTAATCTCGTTGATTAGATCTAAGCCCCATTGTGAAAAGGGCCAAAAATCCTTAGCAACTTGTAAAGCGTGTTTAGGGACATGAAGTAAGTTAGCATGTTGTTGCCATTTGATATAATGCCGAACATAGTCACTGCAGTCTTGGTGAAGAGTGGGCCAATAATAGCCCAGGTGAAGGATGTGTTTTGCAACCGAGTTACCACTGAAATGTCTTCCACAAATCCCATCATGAACTTGTTTAATGGCATGAGATATTTTAGTGGAGGTTAGACATCAAAGAAGGAGGCCATCAAAACCTATTTTGTAGAGTAGACCCCCTAGCATGGTATATCAAGCAGTACTATTGATAAAAGCCTGCCATGCATTGTTAGAGAGATCAGGAGGAATGATAGAAAAAGTTAAGTAGTCAACAAATTGTTTATACCAAACATCGTGTGGACTAGAGTCGATATTGCTGACAGAGTTGATGTCAGTGGAAATATATGAAGGCAATGCAAAATGATGTACCATGACATAAATTCTTGAAGAAGAAGATGAAGATGATATGCATGAGGCGAGAGAGGCCATAGTGTCAGCAAATTTATTCGTAGAGTGAGGAACAGTTTGCAAGAGATAATGGTCGAAAGGCTCTAGTAATGTGTCAACACGGTGTTTATACCATTGCAAAAATTCATTTTTTCAAAGGTATGAACCGTTAATTTGATTAATGACTAGTTGTGAGTCGCCAAAGATGTTGATTGTCTTGATGCCTAAGAAAAGGGTAGTTTGAAGCCCCAAAATTAAGGCTTCATATTCAACCATGTTATTGGTGCATTCGAAGTCAAGTTTAAAAGATAGAGGCATGGGCTCACCATCGTGAGGGATGAGAATGACCCCCGTACCCCCACCGAGTTGACATTTGGATCCGTCAAAGACATTGTCATTTGATAGAAGATGTCATCAGTGGAAAGTGTGGCGATAGATTCATCGGGGAATTCACAATGAGAAGGTTGGTTGTCAGGTAGAGGGGCATATACTAGTTAGTCAGCGATTGTTTGCCCCTTTATGGACTTTTGTTGAATGAATTCTAAATCAAACTCAGTAAGAAGCATGAGCCAATGAGCCATACGTTGGTTTTGGTATGGCTTAGAATGCATGTATTTGAGAGGGTCAGTGTGGGTGATGATGTAAGTTTTGTGATTGAGGAGATAATGAGTGAGTTTAGACGTGGCAAAGACTAATGCCAAGCAAAGTTTTTTGGTATGAGAATACCAAGTTTCATAGTCAATGAGTGTTTGGATTATATAATAAACCACCTACTCCCGATGTTGTTCATCTCGATGCGCAATCATGGCACCTAAAGAATGATTTGTTGCTAAGATGTAAAGATAGAAAGGTTGGTCATCTTTAGGTGGAATAAGGATTGGTGGAGAGACAAGATAATGCTTAAGAGCCTCAAAAGCCTCTTGGAAATCCTTATCCCAATTAAAGGAGATGTCCTTCTTGAGGAGGTGATGAAAGGGTTGACATCAGTCAGAAAGCTATGAGATGAAGTGACAAATAGATTGAAGCTTCCCTTGCAGGCTACGAAGTTGCTTTAGATTGGAAGGTGGTGGCATCTCGAGTATAGCTCAAATCTTAACGAGATCAATCTTAATGCCATGAAGAGAAATGATGAAGCCTAAAAGCTTCTCTGAGAGAACCCCAAAGACACATTTCTTGGGGTTTAGTCAAATGTTGTATTGGAGGAGGTGAGTGAATATGATTTTGAGAATAGTTAAATGGTCACGGTGGAGTTTAGATTTCCCAAGCAGGTCATCCACATAATCTTCCATGACTTTGTGGAGGAGGTCGTGAAAGATGTAGGTCATGGCACGTTGATATGTGGCACCTGCATTTTTAAGGCCAAAAGGCATGACCCTATAGCAAAAAGTCCCCCATGGGGTGATAAAGGTGGTCTTATGTTGATCCTCTGGTGCAATAAAGATTTGATTATATCCTGAGAACCTGTCCATGAGTGATAACATCTCATGACCGACTGTAAGATCAACAAGTTGGTCAATGTTAGGTAAAGGAAAGTCATCTTTTGGGCAAGCTAGGTTGAGGTCCCTATAATCGGTACAAATTCAGATCCCCCCAGTCACTTTTGTGATAGGGATGATGTTTGACACCCATTGCGAATAATCAATGGGTTGGATAAATGAGACAGAGAGAAGACGTTAAAGCTCCTCTTTGACAAGGAGTGCAATGTGAGGATGCATTTTGTGAAGCTTTTGCCTGACAAGCTTAGCCTCTGGGTTTGTGACGATGTTGTGAATGACAATGTTAGGGTTGATACCAAGCATATCGCTATAAGACCAAGCAAAAGCTTTGCTATGATCTGCAAGGAATTTGGTATAGTCAATTTGTTCCTGGGCATCTAAAGATTGACCAATCTTTAAAATGTGAGGAACATCAGAAGATGGGAGATTAATGTCAATAGTTGATTCATTTAACATAACCTGTATTTCTGAAAGAAGGGATCGTTCAATGAAGGAGTCATCCACACCCATGTAGGTGAGTATGACATCATTGTCCACGCATTGGATGGTGCTGATGGTAGAAGATTCATCATCTATCATGTCTGGATAAATGAGAGGAAGGGACCTTGATACCCCACCTAGTTGATAGGTTAGGGGTTCCAAGAAAATGGCATTTATGAAAAAAAAACTAGGAGGGATGGAGACCACCGACTCCATAGGTGAGGATGGGTGAATAGGTGAGTTTGGAGGAGATTGTTCTATGATAGTTTCATGGTGAGGATTTTTAGAGGTTTCTATAGGTTCTTCAAAACCCAAGACATGTCATTTCTTAGTATTTTTTATTGCCTCATCATTTGGAGGCTCAACGGGCTAGTGAGAACCTTGTTCATAGCACCCAAAGCCAAAACCCTTCCATGCACACCTATAAAGATAGATGTGAGCAAAGCTAGGGTTGCCAAGAAAGGAGAAATTAGAAGTGAATAATTGGGGTGATGAAAGAGGATTTCCATCAGTAGGAGCTCGATCTAGCCCTCCATAGATGAGATTTGTTTGAAGAGTAGGAGGACCATATGTGATGACCATTCTGATGTGATGGTCATAATTTGGGTTGTGATGAAGTTGTCCATATTCCTGAAGAGTTTAGAACATGTCCAGGGTAATCAAATGATACTCCCCAAGTGAAAGCCGCTAGAAGGTATCTTCCATGGGATATTTTGTAGTCACTTGAGAAGGAGGAGTAGGTGCAACCGATGTTTGCAAACTTGTTGATGCTTTTGCAGATGGAGGTGGAATTTGGGTCAATGTTTTTAGAGGTATGAGAACATCATTGGGTCGATAAGTTTTTTTACATGTTTTGAAGGGAGAAGGGTCAGTAGAAATGACGTGAACCTGTCCCCCATGTTCAAATTTGACACAACGATGTAGTGTCAAAGGGACACAAGTCATGGCATGAATCCAAGGTCACCCCAACAACATGTTGTATTAGAACTCCCCCTCAATGATGTAGAAAAGTTTTGGGACTATTCATGGGCCAACACAAATATGCAAGATGATGGTGCCAACTGTAGTGACAGTGGAATCGTTAAAAGATCAAAGAATTGCATCAGTTTTAGACATGCAATTCTTTGGGAGGGCTAATTGGTCATACGCATGGGTGGAGATGATATTGATACTAGCACCCCCATCAATCATAACCTGCTTGATGCGAGTTCGATCAACATAGGCTGTGATGAAAAGGGCAGCATCTTGATCTTCTAGATTAGAGGTAGGAATTTTAGAATTACTAAAGGTAATGGAGTCAATGGTGGGTAATGATTGGACTAAGGCAACTAATGGTTGAGGGTCTTCGGGTTGAACCTTTACTGCCTGTAAAGCTTTGATTAAAGCTTGGTGATGGTTTGGAGAGCTTCGAATGAGGTCATATAAGGGCATCTTCACTGGAGCTTGGTGAAGTTGTTTCACCATAGAATCACGAATGGCCTTCGAAGATGTAGGTTGGGATGTTCTCAAGATTGAAATCTTGGGTTTTGGTGTTTGAGAAGGTTTGACAAATGGGTATGTCCAAGGAATAGAAACCTTCTCTTTTCCTTTATCTTTTAATATTTGTGACCTGGTGGCCACATTAATGGTACTAATTTCAAATAAAGGGGAAGAAGGAGGTAAAGGGACCATAGTCTGATTATGGGATTTTGATGAAGGTGAGGAGGTTTGAGAGACATGGGAAGGTGTCGAAAGTTCATCAACGGAACCTTCAACAAGCAGGTTGTCTTTTTCCATGTATTGGTGAATGATAACCTTAAGGGCACAATAATTTTCAATGTCATGTCTAGGTGTGCGATGATATAGGCAAATTCGGGTGTCATCGAACCATAATGGTTTTGACCTGAGAGGTTGAAACAGTTTAATAGGTGAAAGAGTGATGCTAGAGGTTTGTAACAATCATCATAGCAACAAAGCATAAGAACCTGCTAATGGATCTTCACTTGTTGTGATAGTAGATGTTGACAATTTTTGTTTTGTAGGAGTGGTTGAGGGAGTTTTCCATACCACCTTGTAAGTAGGTGGTGTGGCCACTCGTGTAGATGGGGATTTCTTGGTAAGAGGTGCCGAGTTTTTCAAAGGAGGTATATTTTTGATGGGTAAAGGTAGTAGGGGATGCAATTTGTTTTTGTTAGATGTTGGAGTAGGAAGAACTCCAATTAAGGTAGAAGGTTGTGGGCCCAAAATTGAGGGCAATGGTGATGGTGGGGGAGGAGTTCTCCAACGTGGTTTAGTAGCCTTCTTCAATACGGCATGAGGACCACTACTATGGGAGGTGAGGTTCAAGTCTACCTTCACTTGTGGGTGAGTGAGGTTAGGTACATGGTGAACACCAAGAGATTTAGCTTGTTTTTGTATGGTAGTCTCTTGTGAGGGTTGAGGTTCAGATGTGGTCGATTGAGCTTCTAAGGTTTTAGAAGTAAAAGCCTAATCTTCGTTGGTGACTTTGGGATAATTTGTTATAGATGGGTCGATAATACAAGATGATGTGGGATGTGTAAGATAAGAAGCTTTAAGTCCCTCCCACAATGCCTCATGCTCTAAGTTTCTCAAATGGAGAAATCCTAAGTTCTCAGCTAATCCAGAGAATGGTTTAGAAGATGTTACATGAGGCTTTATGTTGATCTTTTAGAAGATGTGGGTGGTTGTGAGACCAAAAATGTGTTAGATGCAGCAATTTTAGGCCAAAGGTGTGAGAGGGCCATTACTAGATTGTCTTCAGTCGAAGTAGGTGAAGAGACATGTTCTTCTCTTGGAGGAGAAGGAATTGGAGAATGTGGCTCCTTTAGAGGATAGAGGGAAGGAATAATCATGCCTTCTACTTGTGGTTAAAGAGTGGGAAAAGTATGATATTCCATCGGTAATAGGAAGGATGAAGGCGGAGCTAGGGGCATTGGTATCATCAAGGCATCTTCCAATATAAGAGAGGTCGATGGAGGACTAATAGGAGAAGAAAGTTCTTCTACCTGTGGAGGATAAATAGGTTGGTTATCCTCTTCAGATTATGGAAGAGGTTGGTTAGGTATAAAAGGAGAAACCATGTCGACCGTGCGTATATTACACTCTTGGGAGTCATCGGCCATGGTCTGGACGTTGTTTTGACTAGGGGGATGGTTAGGGAATGGTTGTCTAAAGATGTCTATGTTTTGGTTAGGTGGTGCATTTGGGTTATCCAAGACAAGATCCCCCTTGTCTAACATGTCCTGAATAATGTTCTTGAGGGGTTTGCAATTGTCTATGTCATGACTTTTGACACGGTGATAATTACAGAAGTCATTCTCCCTATACCAAGCTAGGATGGCTTGCAAGGGATCAAATTGGGGTGGTGGTCAAATTTGAGGGAGATTGAGGACTCCCTATTTGACTAGTTTATCCAACATAGAAGCATATGATTCTCCTATTGGAGTATACTGACGCTGTACGTATTGTTGTTGGAATTGTCATGTAATGCTTTGTGATGTAGAGGGTTTGGTTTGATTAGTTGTGGTAGAAGAAGATGATCTAAGTACCACCACATTTGCCATTCCCTTAGATTTGGAATTAGAAGAAGAAGATTTAGATGAAGGCTCATTTGATTTTGCATTAGTATTTTTACTACGTAGTTTGACTTTATCTTCTTCGATAGCACGGAGTTCAAGCTTCTTAGCCATGGTGAAAGCTTCATCAAATGTGCAGAATGTTTGGACCCACAAAGTAAATGAGATGTGTTTAGCACATGCTCATGAAAAGAGCTCAATGAGCTCAGGTTGAGGTAAATAAAAGGAGATTTGGTTGATTAAACCTCTCCATAAAGCAATGAAATCAGCTATTGATTCATCGTCGAATTGTCTAATAAAATATAGGTCGATGATGGAGACCTTTTAAGTGATGTTGATTAAAAAGTGGTCAAGGAATAGTTGAGCTAGTTGAGTAAAGGTAAAAAGAGAGTGACTAGTAATAAAACTATACCAATCAAGGGCAACACCCAAAAGTGACATGGGAAATGTGTGCAGTAGTAACGTATCATCATGTGCTCTAAGGTAACAAGCGTGTCAAAATGCTCGTAAATGTTATTGTGGGTCTTCCTTACTCTGAAAATGAGTAAATTTCAGAAGTTCCCATTGGCTTGGATATGGTTGAATTGGGACTGAAGGATGAATAGGCTCACTACAAATTTGTTCATATGAAAGAACATTCCTTGAACTAGAAATAGATGTCTCAAGATTAGACATCTTATCCATCAACATCTTGATGAGATCAGTTGATGGATTAGCAGGTGGGGCACCCCTTAGGTTGTAAGGTACCTGAAAGACATTGGGAGGGGCATATGATGTGGTAGGTTGCATTTGTATAGGCGCAACATATGGATAATTTGTCATGGGGATTGACCTTGAGGTCAAAGGAGGTTGTGCCATGAAGCTAGAAGGCACAATTTGTTAAGGTGTGGAGCCTAAAATCTTCACATATGAGTGCATTACCAAAGTTGTAGGTTTACACAGTCACCTGCGTCGGTCAGGAGCGACTGACGTCAGTCAGGTGCAGTTGAAGAGACATCGACGTTGGTCAGGTGCAGTTGAAGAAACGCCGACGTTGGCAGAGAATTGGCCGATGTCGGTCATAGGCAAGCAGGCAAGAACCGGCGTCGGTTACCTATGCGTCCAAAGTGTTATTTTTGAGGACAGAAGTGAGTGTTTGCATAATGATTTTAAGTCTTAGCCTTAATTTCACGTTTCTATTATTAGTAAGATTGTTTTTAGAGCCCTTGTTCAAGAGGCTTAACTGTTAATTGTAAGTGCATGCTTAAGTTTCCTAATTCTATATGTAGAATTAGATCTTCTTAGCCTAGTGTGATTATTGTAGTAGTTCATTGTATGTGAATGTTGAAGAATAGTACAAAGTTGCGTCAATCCAGGTTGTTGGAGTTGATTGTACTTGAGAGAGAGAGAGCTCTTAAGGGATAGAGATTTAGAGAGAGATATTGTGCATCTGATAGAGGTGTGGAAGAAAGAAGTTTCTTCAATTGTATTCCTTTTGTAAAGAGTTCAATACAAGTTTTCAGGGTGGTTTCTTGTATCTCTTGTTCTTTGCTATTATCTGATTCTAAGTTACTTATCTATCTGATTTAATTCTGTGGTTTATTACTTTCATAAGTGTAATCATATTGTTGGTTGATCCCCAACAAGTGGTATCAGAGCCTTGGTTGTAGGTTTAGAGTTTGATATCCAATAATTGGTATCAAAGCTTAGGTTCACTAACAAGCGGTTCAGATCTATGTAGTGTGTATTGATTACAGGTTGCTCATAGGAGTTTCTGTAGGGATTTTTGTTTGAGTGGGAGAAGCAATGGCAGATGAAAGTAAACTGAGAATGGAGAAGTTCAATGGCAAAAACTATCAACATTGGAAGATACAGATAGAAGACTATCTGTATCAGAAAGATCTATACTTACCATTAGGTGGGATTGCAAAGAAGCCCACAGACATGGAGGATGAAGAATGGGAAGTTCTTGATAGAAAGGCTCTGGGGTCTATAAGACTGAGTCTAGCATCTACTGTGATATCTAATTTATCACAGGCAAAAACAATGATAGAGTTGATGACTACTCTAGCAAATTTGTATGAAAAACCCTCAGCTTCTAATAAGGTATATCTTATGAAGCAGCTATTTAATTTGCATATGCAGGAAGGTGGATCTGTATCTAATCACCTGAATGATTTCCATGGTATTGTAAATCAATTAAGTTCAGTCAAAATTGTATTTGATGATGAAATAAATTCTCTTTTAATATTATGTTCTTTGCCTAAAAGTTGGCATAGCTTAGTAATGGAAGTTAGCAATACTGCATCTGCATCAAATATTTTAAAAGTAGAGAATGTTGTTAGTGTTATCTTGAATGAGAAAATTCACAAGAAAAGCATAAAAGAGACATCTGGGAATGCTTTAAGTTTTGAGAGTAGGGGAAGGCAAAAAGAGAAGAGCAAGAAAGGGAGATCAAGATCTAAGTCTAAGGGGAGAGGTAGATCCAAATCCAAAAATGGTAGAAGGCCACAATGCTAGAATTGTGGAAAGATGGGGCACATAAGCAGAGATTGTTGGTCAAAGCCTAAGGAGGACAATCAGCACGAAGGAAAAGAAGAAGCAAAGGTTGCAGGTATTGCACAAGATGCTTTAATATTCTCTTTGCATAATAATATAGAATCTTGGGTGTTAGATTCTGGTGCATCTTTTCATGCTACCCCTAATAGGGAATATTTCTATGACTATATCCATGGAGATTTTGGAATAATATATCTAGGGGATGATGAACCCTGTAAATTATTGGCAAAGGTAAAGTGTAGCTAAAAATGCAGAATGGCAACCCATGGGTGTTGAGAGAAGTTATGAATGTTCCTAGCTTGAAGAGAAATTTGATTTTTGCAGGAAAGTTAGGGGATGAGGGTTGTACAGTAACTCTCACAACAAAATCTTGGAAGGTGACCAAGGGTGCACTTGTTATGGCCAGAGGTAAGAGAGTAGGTACTCTCTATTTGTGTAATTGTGTTACTAACAATTCTCCTTCTATATTATCTACTTCAGATGTGGATGCAAAATTGTGGCACTCAAGGCTTGGCCACATGAGCAAGAAGGGGATGTCAGTTCTTAAGTCTAAAGGTAAGCTTTCAGATTTGAAAAGCATGGATCTAGAATTTTGTGAGCACTGCGTATTTGGAAAATAGAAAAGGGTTAGTTTTCTCAATACTGGGTCTACAAAGAAGAAGCATAAGTTGCAGCTTGTTCACACAGACGTGTGGGGACCGGCTCAGGTAGTTTCTATTGGAGGATCCTAGTACTATGTTTCATTCATAGATGATGCTATAAGAAAGGTATGGATCTATTGTATTAAGAAGAAATATGATGTATTTGAGACCTTTAAGATTTGGAAAGCTATGGTTGAGAATGAAACAGGGAAAAGATTAAAGTGCCTGAGATCTGACAATGGTGGAGAGTTCTGCAGTTATAAGTTCAACTGGTATTGTTACATGCATGGAATCCGTAGGCAAAGGACGGTTCTAAGGACACCTCAGTAGAATGGAATTGTTGAAAGGATGAATAGAACAATCATGGAGCATGCAAGATGTATGAGATTGCATGCTGGTTTGCCTTTAGAGTTTTGGGCAGAAGCTGTTGACACTGTAGTGTACCTGATTAATAGAGGACCCTCTACAACTTTGGATGGTGGAATTCTAGAAGAGACTTGGACAGGTAAAAAGGTAGCTCTCTCTTTTCTCAAAGTTTTTGGTTGTGAAGCCTTTGTGCACGTAGATAAGAAAAATAGAAAGAAGCTGGATGCTAAGTCTATGAGGTGCACATTTATTGGCTATGGCTCAAATAATTTTGGTTTCAAATTTTGGAATCTAGGAACTAACAAGATAATTAGGAGCCGTGAAGTTGTTTTCAATGAAAAAGTGATGTATAGTGATCAGTTAAAGAAGCTAAATCAATCTGGGTAGAGCAATAGTGAATTCGACGAGGAGACGGTCCAAAATGAGCTCACAGGAAAAAGAAATAATCACTTACAGGAAAAACACAGAGACCGATGTTGGTAGGATAAGAATCGGCGTCGACAGCACAAAAACCGATGTCAGTCATACAGAGATTGATGTCAGCAGGACAGGCATCGGCATCGGTCAGGCAAAATCGACGTCGGCCAGTAGTAGGTCTGGAGGTGACCGAGGTCAGTCACTGTCAGAGAATTTAGGTGGACAGTGTGTTGTGAACGAGTCTTAGACACCCATTAGGAGGTCTGAAAGGGTAAGTAAGCCTCCAATTAGATATTCTCCTTCATTATTCTATTTATTGCTAACTGATGGTGGAGAACCAGAGAGTTTTGAAGAAGTAATACAGGTGGAGTCCAAGAGTCAGTGGGAGCGTGGCATGGTTGAGGAGATGGAGTCCTTAAGAGAGAACCAAACATGGGATTTGGTTGAATTGCCAGCTGGTAAGAGGACACTGAAGAACAGATGGACCTACAAGTTGAAGGAAGGTGAGAATAGACAGATGAGATATAAGGCCAGATTGGTAGTGAAAGGATTTGCACAAAATCCAGATATTGATTTTGGTGAGATTTTTTCTCCTATTGTTAAAATGACTTCTACACGGATTGTACTATCTTTGGTTGCTGTTGAGAATTTGCATCTTGAGCAGCTAGATGTTAAGATAACATTTCTTCATGGAGATTTGGATGAGAAAATTTATATGGAACAGCCGGAAGGATTTGAGGTCAAAGGTAAGGAGAAGTTAGTGTGTAGATTGAAGAAAAGCTTGTATGGCCTCAAGCAAGCTCCTAGACAGTGGTATTTGAAATTTGACAGGTTTATGACTGAGCATGGCTACAGTAGGTGTCAATCTGACCATTGTGTGTATTTTAAGAGATTAGATAATGGTAGATATATTATTCTATTGTTGTATGTAGATGATATGCTGGTTACAAGATCACACATGAAGGATATCTCTGAGCTTAAGGTGAAATTAGCTCAAATGTTTGCTATGAAGGATTTGGAAGCAGCAAAGAAAATCCTTGGCATGAGCATTAAGAGAGACAGAAAAAATCATAGGTTGATATTGTCTCAAGAGGATTATGTGGACAAGGTGTTAAAATGGTTCAAAATGCAAGATGCTAAACCGGTAAGCACACCTTTGGCTGGACATTTTAAGTTGAGTAAAGAACAATGTCCTAATTCACATGATGCGGTAGAGTACATGAGTAAGGTTCCATATTCTTCCACAGTAGGGAGTTTGATGTATGCAATGGTGTGTACTAGACTGGATATTGCCCAAGCAGTGGGAGTTGAAAGTAAGTATATGGCCAATCTAGGTAAGGAACATTGGAAAGCAGTTCAGTGGATCCTTAGATATATGAGTGGAACCAGTAGTAGGCACTTATGCTATGGAGGTTCAGATACTTCTCTACATGGTTATGTAGATTCAGATATGGTAGGTGATTTGGATGGTAGGAGGAGCACTACAGGTTATGTTTTCACTATAGGTGGAATGGCGGTTAGCTAGATATCTAAGTTGCAGAAGGTTGTTGCCTTGTCAACTACAAAAGCAGAGTATATTGCAGCCACAGAAGCTAGAAAAGAGATGATATGGATGACACGGTTCATGGAAGAGCTTGGAAGGGAGCATGGGAGTTGCAGATTGTATAGTGACAGTTAGAGTGCAATCCATTTGGCTAAGAATTCAGATTTTCATTCAAGAACCAAGCACATACAACTAAGGTACCACTTCATACGGCAGGTATTGGAAGATGGTGATTTGAAGCTGGAGAAGATCCATACAGATAGGAATCCTAATGATATGTTAACCAAGCTGGTTACAATGGAGAAGTTGAATCTTCATTCAACTTCTATTGGTCTTCATGATTGAGTTAAAGATGGAGGAGCTAGAAGATGTTGATGTACAGGTACTGGTGCAGCTGTTTATCTCTAACTGGGAGATTGTTAAGGTGTGGAGCCTAAAAGCTTCACATATGAGTGCATTACCAAAGTTGTAGGTTTACACAGTCACTATCGTCGGTCAGGAGTGACCGACGTTGGTCAGGTTTAGTTGAAGAGATGCCGACGTCGGTCAGGTGCAGTTGAAGAAACGCCGATGTCGGCAGAGAATCAGTCGACGTCGGTCACAGGCAAGTAGGCAGGAATCGGCGTCGGTTACCTGTGCGTCCAGAGTGCTATTTCCAAGGACAGAAGCGAGTGTTTGCATGATGATTTTAAGTCTTAGTCTTAATTTCACGTTACTATTATTATTAAGATTGTTTTTAGAGCCCTTGTTCAAGAGGCTTAACTGTTGGTTGTAAGTGCATGCTCAAGTTTCCTAATTCTATATGTAGAATTAGATCTTCTTAGCTTAGTGTGATTATTGTAGTAGTTCATTGTATGTGAATGTTGAAGAACAGTACAGAGTTACATCAATCCAGGTTGTTGGAGTTGATTGTACTTGAGAGAGAGAGCTCTTAAGGGATAGAGATCTAGAGAGAGATCTTGTGCATCTGAGAGAGGTTTGGAAGAAAGAAGTTTCTTCAATTGTATTCCTTTTGTAAAGAGTTCAATACAAGTTTTTAGGGTGGTTTTTTGTATCTCTTGTTCTTTGCTATTATCTGATTCTAAGTTACTTATCTATCTGATTTAATTCCGCAATTTATTGCTTTCATAAGTGTAATCATATTGTTGGTTGATCCCCAGCACAATTTAACTAGGTGCTACCAAAGGTGGTTGGATGGTGGCAACACTAGTTAGAGGATACGTAGTCACTCTTGTATTTATGGGTGCAAGAGTGGGTGGGATAGAAACAAGTAAGTTTTGAAAAGGTTTTGAACTTGTTTACATTATTTGTGGTTGAGGGGGTACAGAAACCCCAATGGATGTAGGTCTAGAAATAAAAGGAGAGGCCACATTTGGAATGTCAGCCATGGTTGGGTTGTTAGTTGAGGTAATAGCCTGAGTGACCATGGGTTGAGTAACAGAGGCTGTTGATATATTTTCTATTTTAACTAATGAAGTTGGCATCCCAAGAATAGGATTACTTGAAAGATCTCGCATTTGGCTTCTCGTGAGATAGTGTTGGAGGGCCTTGACGTTAAGGTCAAGGAATCTCTCAAAGTCCTAATCCCTTGTGAAAAAAATAGGTGGGTGATTTGAGGTAGGAGTATGCTCAATATCTGAAGGATACTCCATTAAAGGACTTGTTATGGAGGGTGAAGGTGGAAGTGGTTGTTGCCTTGCATGGTCAACAAGAGTTTTAGCTTGACTACGTGTCAAAACCATTCAAGGAAAAATGTGTTCAGGTCCTAAAAACTATATATTTCAGTCTCAAAATTATGGAATGTGTGTTTGATAGCCAAAAAGTTAGGTTTTGAGCTTGTTGTTTTGAAAGAAATATTTTTGACAGTGACTGACGTCGATTAAGTAACTGATGTCGGTTATGAATAGTTGCCGAGGTTGGTGGTATAACTGATGTCGATGACTATAAGTTGCCGATGTCGGTAGAAAAGCTGATGTTGGTGTTTGTATATTTCTAGAAACACATAAAATTGATATTTTTGAAAAAAAAGAGAAATTATGAGTTGTTTTTGGATCTCAGAATGCGACCTCACCAGCTCAAAAAATTAGATACAGACAAAAAAATAGATGATGGCAAGCAACCTCTAAACATTAAATTCCTAAGAATAAATTTTAGAATCATGGTGGCTTATGCCTTAGAAGAATATGTTTGGGAATTGGGCTTTTAGAATGGGTCCTAAAAAGGTAGTCTATGGATGGTTTTGGGTTATGTTTTAGTGTTCAAAGATCTGTATTAGGTTCCGTACATGGCCTAGTGCTAGGAGCTTGCTCCCCTCACTTCACGAGCCCAGAGCCAAGCTGAGTCACTTAGCCAATATATACTTTGCCTATAGTTTAAACTCTGCTAAAGAAAAGAGTGGGTCCTCCCCTTGGTAGTGAAGTCCAAGTGGGATCGCCAAGAAGGGTAAGGTATCTGCTAGGTGATGAAATCCTAGTTGGGCCTTGTCTCAGGTATGTTTAGATGTTTAATTTGATGTGCTTGTGATCTGGTTATGTAACATATGTGAACTACACTTTATTCATAATGCATTTTTAATTACTAAGTGAGAGGGCTAAATATGCATTCAAGAAGGAATGAAATGCAATAGTATTTTTAACCTAAATTGAAATGTTTTGTTCAGATGTAAACAAGTGAGGAAAAGGTTAAGAGCATGAATTTTCACTACTCTAAGATGCAAGGAAAAAGTGACAAGAAGAAAAAGAAAGAAATTCTTTTTAACTTGTGCTTATGATTTCTTTTCAAAATAAAAAGATAGAAGGAGAGGAAGTAAGAAGAGAATTTTTTTTCAAAATAAAAAGATAGAAGGAGAGGAAGTAAGAAGAGAATTTTTTTCCTAATGTAACTATATGAAAAGTTTGCTTTTTAGAAAAAATGAACCCAAGGAAAACTCCAGGGTCCCACCAGGCGTGCCAAAATGTTTCTACTTGTTTTTGCTTTTTATATTCAGAAGAAGAAGAAACTAAAGTTAAATGGTTAGAGGTTAGATGATACTCAGATTAAGTTGCGCACCATATCCAGACATTGTAGGAGCTCCTCTTTGGCTGTGGAAGAAGACACCTATAGATAAGAAAGACTTAAACACAAAAAATGTTAGATAGATATATGGTGGACTGTCAAGCACATGCTCAGTCCCAAAAGTGTAAAGACTTCTTGGAGGGATGACAGTCCACTTTTTTATAAAAGAGTGTCGAATAAAGAGAAATGGTGAAAGACTAAGAAAGAGAAATAAAGATAACACATACCTGTATTCTACCATTCATCTTCCATAGTCATCAACGTCAGTAGTCCTACCGTCATCGATTGGTCAGTGTTGCCATCATTGATTAGGTTACCGACGTCGGTAGGGGAAATGTTGTCATCGTCTATTATGCTATCGACATCGGTAGGGGCAATGGTCCTTGGATGGGTTTTTGGATTATGTTCATGGTCGATAGAAGGAATCTGGGAGTTTAAAAGGTCTATGCAGGGTTGTAAGGAGATGAATAAGGTCTGCAGAAAGGTAAAGGTAGAGGATCAATTGTTAAAAAGGGTAAGGGTATGAGGAAGGCTTTTTAGCCTCTCCAAGAAGGAGTCTGGTCTGAGTGATAATATTTAGAAGTAGTAAATAGAATCTAATTACTAATGTATTCTAAATAATTGAAATGAAATAGAAGAAGAATACTTAGCTCTGCTTGGTGGAGAACCAGAGGTGTGAATGCTTGTTCTTATTGTTTCTATAGCTAAGGGAGTGTTAATCGAAGTCTGATGCTTAGTCTCAAAGAGTGCCTATTGATGTCAAAAATTTTGGGAGGAAGAGAGAGAGCGAGAGGTAGATTAGAGTCCCAAAGAGCGTCTAAGAGTCCAAGGGCTATTGAAGAGAGCATCCTAAGAGAGAGAGAGAGAGAGGTTTGTGGATTTGAGAGAGAGTCCAAGGGTCGAAGAGTGAGTCAAAGCGAGTGTCTAGGGAGAATTTAGGTTTGGGCCATAGCCAAGGTTAGAATTTAGTTTTAAGTAACCAACGTCGGTGATCCCACTAACATCGGCCAACTGTTGACCGACGTTAGCGGCTAGAGAATGCGAAAAAAGGCTATTTTTAGCCTTTTTCTCATTCCTCCATCTGCCAAGTTCAGTTGTTGTTGGTGAATGGTCAAAAGGCTGGTTTTATAGGCATGAGAGTTAGTGAGAGAGTTGGAATAGGTCTTAGGTAATTATGATTTGGAAGTCTTAGTCATAGGGTGATAAATGGTCTAAGGGTGAGGTATCCAAGGTGAGGTGTCTAAGGTGATGTCATTAATTTAAAATAAGTAATTTATTTTAAATTAATAAAGTGTGCAAGGGACCAAGGGGAGTCGACACAATTTTGGTGTCTACATCTTCAACAACTTTGGTGAGCCTATTGAAGTAGTATTTTTCAAACTATCCATAGCCAATATGATTATTTGGCTGATTCTCAAACACTTTCTTAAGGGAATACCTTATCTAGATGGGTACAAACAACATGAATTATGTGAATACCATCATGTTCATAAACAATCTATATGTTGTTATATGCAGCTAAAGTACCTCATCAAGAATATGTTAGACAATGGAGATATCTAGTTGGATAATAAAGCACTTCCAAACAAAATTTGGGTATCTACCAAAATCATTCTCCACAACATAATAATTAGAAATCAATAATATCAACAATGAAGGCCATAGTCACAAATTAACATCCATAATAATATAATTAATAATAACATTATCAACAAAAATAATAATGTTAATTTTAAAATGGAATGAACTAAGTCCAAAATGACCCCAATAACCACTAGACCTATCACATAATTGCACATGACTATAATAAAGTTTTAGGTCATATTGTGGGTGGTCATGTTTTTACCATTACCATCAATCCTAGACCAAACTGTTAGAGGTAAAATCACTAAGAGGGTGGGGGGGGTGAATCAATGAGACAAAATAATCAAACTTCAAATTCTAATTTTTAAAAACACTTAACTAGTTACCATAAGCATTCATGAAGCATACACATCATTCATATCAAAGAGAAAGAGAAACAATGCAAGATCAATCACATAACACATGACATGTGTGGAAAACCCTCTTGGGGGAGAAAACCCATTGAAACCTACAATTGGACTACTATCGTTAAAAACATGAACCAATTTGAACCATTTGTAACTAATCAAGGAACTACATTCCATATTTAGTGAGACTACAATCTCATAAGGTGCTACAACACCTGTCTAGTTGAGTTATAATAACAACTAGACTTTTAAAAAATTCACCTTACAAAGAGGCTATAACCACCTTATATGTTAATATTATACAATAACACCTATGAACACATCCACCTTTGAATTGATGTCTTCAACACCTAATGATTAACCTCTAATTATGACTCCTCACCTTTGCTCATACTCAATCTACAAGAGAAATATTCTATGAATAGAAATATGACCTACAAGTCATAAAAATAGTCCTCAATATATTATACTTTTCAACTCATCCACATGGCACTCTACCCCGCGTTTTCTCAATAATTTACACACATAATCTCTCTCAAATCTCTCTCAAGTCTAGAAATCACCATCTTTAATTTCACTATTTATAGTTCAGACTTGATAATCAACACCTTGGTCAACCATTAGGTATGACTTAGTCCTTAAGGTATCACTCACATGAAGACACAACTCAAAATAATCTTCATAGGTCAGCCAAGAGATCTATGGGCTACCGTTAAGGAACTACACCTTTCAATTAGGCCCTAATAGCCCTTATAGGTCTCATGTGAACCCATTCACTCCTTTAGCACTTCATCAAAAAAAACAAGACCACTTTTAAAAGCATGGAACCATTCCATATGATTTATATGTCCCCCTTAAGTGCCAATAACTAACATAGTACCCTTATAGTTAAGCATAAATTGCTCAAACAACATTATGTACACACATTCACCATGAATGAATACACAATCTACTACTTAGGCATTGTTCATACTCAAGATAGATTGATCACACTTCCATAATGCATAAAAATCATCTTCATGGAGTCTAAAACACTCCCCAATATCTAATTCAAAATGAGATATCGAAATAGCATCAGTACAAGATAAAATAATATTCTCGGGTCACTTATAGTATAAATATGGAAACATAGTCAAATTTGAACCTCAATATCTTTGACTATGCACAAATTTAGATCTTTAAATCTATATTTTTAGATGTATGTTGGATTCTTCTACAACTTTTCTTTTTACACCATGAGAAAATTATGCATAGATCAAAAGATATGGCCAAAATATAAAGTATTGGTTTTTCCTTTATAAATTCAAATATTCAAAATCAAATAGTCACAGTTAAACCTCGAACATCATGCTTGAATATCATGTGTTCATTGCTTAGATTAAACACACATTATTGATATTCTTTGAAATTTAATTCATAGGTGCTAATTTTCAAATGTTAAACCTTGAACATGTTGACCTCATCTCATGCAATCTTACAAATTTGACCTTATTCATTCCATCGATATCCTATACATAGCTTAGTCTTTAACAATACTAAATAATTATCACTTTGACCTCTTAACTTTAATACACACCATTTATCTCTATCTATATGATCACCTACACACTGTTGATCCTTAGAAGAAGATCAATATTTATCTCTACTTAGCATTAAACATTGAACACTTGGCACCATCTTGTTACTTCTTTACTTATTGGAGCAATGCAATCCATCGATGTTTCTCAAACTCTAACTTGTGAAAAAAATACTAAGTATGGGAACCTTGCTTATTTTCCTGGAATGCCAACTTTGCATAGTCATATATTTTACCTTGATCACTTGCATGTTCTCAAATTTGGACCATATGATCTCCTCACATAGTAGAATCCAACCATGTGTCAAACTACTCTTGAAACACTCAAACATGTGAGATATAATTACCTTTAAATTCTCACTCAAATTTTTCTACATTTACTTGGAAGGCCAACTTTGCTCATGCATATCTTTTGACATGCTTTATCACATGATCTAAAATTTGATGTAAATAACCTAGGTATAAAATTAAACAAACCCATATGATCACATTCTACTACTTACTCGGCTCTTTTTTGCCTCATGTAAATTTGGCTGTGTGGGAAAATACTATTAAATTACTTGGGAACCTAGCTTTTACTTACATATCTTTTGTCTTACTTGGGTTCATGACCTAATATTTAGTCTATAATAACTAGGAATAATACTAATCAAACCCATGTGACCATTTCCTCCTTAAACCTCTATGTATGTGAATGATAATATCATCAACATGCTTACTTAGCTCTATTTGAACATATAAAACACTGTTAAAATGCTTGAGTGCCCAAATTTATACCCACATATCTTTAATTACATTTAAATTCATGACTTAATATTTATCATATAAAAAATATATGACCAACTCCCCTGACTCATCTACATGTGGAAATGGTGACATCATTAAATTGCCCACTCAGATTTTCTACCATTAGACCCAAAGTGTCTAGATGAAAAAAACTATGGACAACCAGATGAATTCTACTTATGCAAAAAAGCAATCAAAGTATATAAAACATCTTAGGTACCTATTTCACATCCTAAAATCACCATACTAATCCCTAAACATCTCTAACCATGCAAAAATTGAAGATCAAACAATCATACTTCAAGCATACTAGAACAAACACATTGTACACTTTATCATTATCACATAGACTATCAAGGTTATTCATCCACTTACCTGAACACATTCATTACATAATTTAAAACTCTCCAATAATCTCCCCCTTTTTCATTGATGTCAAAAACCATCATATATAACAATATACAACTCACCTTCCTTCTTTCTCTTCAAGCACTCTCATAGTAGGAACTTTCTCCCCCTTTGACACAAATGACAAAGTGGGAACAATATGATGTTAGGGACATAAAAATTCCACCAATATTAAAGGACCATCTTTAAAAAAAAAACTATACAAACTCCCCCTTACCTTGAGCTTACCTCTTCTTACTTTGACAATTTCCTCTTGTTCCATGCCAACACTCTCTTCAAACAAGCACTACAACAAATAAATAAATATGACACAAAACCACTATATTATGATTAAAATCATCAAGAAACGTCTTATAGGGACTCCCCATAATATCTCTGATCCATTACACCTTTTTAGCATCTTCATATCTCCACACATCATGAAGAACCACCACACATGCTTACTAGACTTCTCTCTCAAACGACCACAAGGACCACCAATATAACTTAATGCCACTCACAAAATAGGAAAAATAATATCAAACATTGTGATAATGTACCTTAAAATAAACATACTTTTATCTTTTGGGTAAATTGATAAAAAATCACTCTTCTTCAAACGAGGCCTATCTAGCCTCCTTATAGCCCTGCCTAGAACTTACAGAGCTCATAATTTTTAGTAACCACATATTTAGGACCTAAAAATTCATATATAGAGAAATATTATATTCCCCCTCAATAATACCAATTTTCATGACCAATATCATCTTCTATATCATACTTCCTTCACAAACCAACTATCCAATTAAGACTCCAACTTGACAAAAACTTGAATAACTTGAGAACCACAAACCTTAAAATATATATGCATCATTATTTGACAACCCATTTGGACCATTAAAACTATTAATAATACTTAAACCTCAAATCATAAGGTAGACTAATTTTCAAGTAGATCCCAAAACCCTAGAAACTCAAAACAAGTAAGGTCAACAAACCTTCTTTTGGTTAACGACCACTTATGAAACTTATTTCAAATTTGGAGACACCCATCACACACTTCTAGACCAAAAACTAAGCCTCCATTATTTTGGGAACATAGACTTACTATAACCCATTTTAGGCTTGCTTATCCTTAAGATAAAAAATAAGAAAACCAAGAGCACTCAAATATCTTCCATTTGCCTTCAACATACCTTTAAACCAAAAAAACACCTAGAGAATATTATAAATAATTTCATAGAACTTTTTGAGAACCAAACTCTTCTTGACATTCCATCAATCTCATTAGGCCATCTGAAAACACCAATTCTACTCCTGCATTATATCTCCTTCATAAATTTATGGAACAAACTCATGAACTTGTTGTTCCCCTTTAACCAAATACCTTCTATAATTGGCATTATCATCATGAGAACATAAAATTTCTTCCCCATAATAAAATATGTCTCCTAGGAAACATAGAAAGAGACACCCTACTTCATAATGTCTTGGAACAATGTGAAACTAGGAGTTACCCATAACTCGTCTTATTCCTTATCCTCCTTGATCATCTGATACTTGTATTTCTTCTTCTTATTAGGATTAAGAGAAGCAACATGCTCAAATAGTATATAATTTTCCTTTTCTTCTATAATTGGATTGATAATACATGGAGAAAATAAAGATTCATGACATAACTTTTCATTTGAAGAATCCATCTTGTAGTTTAGAACCTCATCACTAGGCATAGATAATTGATTTTATTTACATGATACATGATCAATAATAGTAGGATGTTCACTTGGATCAATACATACCTCAATATCGACTCCAACCAACACCTTGGCCTTCTCTTTGAGCTTGATCTTTTCACTCTCAACATGAGAAGACAATGTCTTAGCACTCTTCAACTTTTATAGCTTTCTCCACCATAAAAAATATATTACTTGGACTTTCAGACTCATCATGACTCACACTTGTCACCTTTGGCTTCCATGTGTTAACTTGCGTTCTTATTTGCACTCTAGGAGCCTGATTGAACTCATTTTGACTTGATGGCCTTTATTTGTAGAATCTAGCAGTGTGAACTCTCTATTCATAATTTTAGCACACCATACTCTTTGATGAAAACATAATTTGTCTTCTTGTGTTTGGATATAATCTTGAAATATGTCATTTTTCATGCCAAACAAAACAACCACTCCTTTTTGAAGAGGACTCACCTTGACTAATACTATGTGGACAATGGCTTTTAAAGTGTCCCACATCAAGATAGTTGAAGCACTTAATTTTATTCACTCCTTTTGATTGATGACCCCCATCATAGTCCCATAAAAACTCATTTATAATAGGTCTCTTACATTCTCTATATTTATGCCTAAATAGATTGCATGTGAAAGAATAACCATTGAATCTTGCATACCTCATGGCATTTGGTTGTCTGGTCTGATTTGTATTCATTATACTATTACCTTCATTCCTTGTCTGATGATTTATCTTCAAATACTGATCCACCTTGATCTTATTGATATTTATGTCAACTCAAGTATCAAATTTTGGATCTTCATTAAAACCTAATCCAGATCTATCACTAGCTGATTTTTTACTCTTTAAGAGATCATCCAGATCATTATAGATTTTATCAAACTTTACAAATGATTTCACCTTTCTTGTAGATTTATCTAACTCATCTTTCACAAACACAACCTCAGAAGCATACCTTGAGCATTCTTCTTCTTTGGCTCTTATACTTTAAGACATAGATTCCAACTTAGAATTAAGAAACATGATAATAGCTTCATGCTCCCTAGAGTATTCAACCAATATTTCTTCAAACACATTGAATTTCCCCTCATAGTCCTTGAGTTTAGATTCCATCTTCTTATTGATCTTCCTCTCAATCTTCAGTTCTTCAAGAGCATTCATTAATACAGTCTCATAGTCCAACTCATCTTCATCATTATATGAATTAATCCAAGTAAACTACTTATGATGTGAGTAACTTCCTTCCTCAACCATGAATAGAGCTTCATCTTTTGCAGGACCATCATCTTCATGATCATATTTTGATTCACTATCTTCACTCTCATTTGATGAGCTACAATCTTCTTTGGTGTAGAGACTCTTCTTATTCTTTAAGGACTTCTTCTTATTATTATAGTTTTTGAATCCTTTCTTCCTGCAAGTCTTCTTTTCTTCATCTTGGCCTTCACCATGTTCTTCATCAATATTCTTTTCATTCTTATGAGGGCACTTACAAGAAAAATGTCCTATCTCTCCATAGTTGAAACATTTGAAGGGTAGTTTACCCTTATACTTTCTTAAGCTTGTGTTCAATTTCATAGTAATCAAAGCAATTAGTTCATCCTCATCAATATCAAAAATTTCATCCTCCTTGGTTTTCTTACCTTAAAAATTTTTCTTAGGATTTATCTTATTCTTGAATGTTTCTTCCTTCTTTGGTGGTATATCATCATTTACTCTCATCTCATAGGCAGTAAGCATGCCATGCAATTGATCCATATTTAATTGAGTAAGATCATGACTTTATTCTATAGTAAATTATTTTGGGTCAAATTTTAGGAATAAAGACATTAATACCTTTTGGACCATATTAGCCTCTTCAAGATTCTTTCAAAAACCTCTGATGATGTTCATAGTCTCATCAACTCTCTGTAAAAATGATGCCATAGAATCTTCTTCCTTAATTTTGAGACTTTCAAATTACCTTATTTGAGTCTAGAACTTAGCAAGCTTGACCTTTAAATCTCTTTCAAAAATGATCTAAATTTTATCCCATATCTTTTTAGCATATTTAAAATGGATTACCTTGGTGTATTCAATCTCTAAAAGACCACAAGTGATATCATTCATTTCATTAGAATTGTTCTCAAATAACTTCTTGTTTTCAATACTAGATGGAGGAGTAGTAAGAGAAACCTAACCATACACAATAGATTCACATACATTAAAACCTAGGGACATAATGTATGTCCTCATTTATTCACTCTAAAAAGCATAATTGGATCCATTATACATCAATGCTTGCTTATTAGAGAAACCTCCTTGATGACTAACCATATTGTAACTTGGATCAACTTTAAGCTATCAAGCCTTTACCAAAGGACTTAATCTAATACCAATTATTATAGGTACAATCACTAAGAGGGGTGGATGAATCAATGAACCCAAATAATCCAACTTCAAATTATGATCTTTATAAACACTTAACCATTTACCACAAGCATTCATGAAGCATACACATCATTCATAAAAAAGAGAAAGAGACATAATACAAGATAAATCACATAACACATGACATATGTGGGAAACCCTCTTGGAGGAGAAAACCCATTGGAACTTACAATTAGGATACTATCCTATAAAAATAAGAAAAAATTTAGACCAATTTTAACTAATCGAGGCACTACAATCCCTATTTAGTGATGCTATAATCCCACAAGGTGATACAACACCTATATAAATGAGATACACCAACAACCAAAATTTTATCAAGTTTCACTTTATAAGGATTCCATAACCACCTTAGATGTTGAGCTACCATAACAACACCTATGAACACATCCACCATTGAACTGATGTCTTTAACACCTAATGATGGACCTATGATTATCACTCTTCACCTTTACTCATAGTCAATATCTAAGAGCACTATTTTTCCAATATAATTATGACCTATAGGTCATAAAAACAATCCTTAATCTATTATACTCTTCAAATAATCAACAAGACACTATACCCCTCCTTTGATCCACAATTTACACTCACAAGCCTCTCTTAAATCCCTCCCAAGTATCTCACTCAAGTCTAGAAATCACCATATTTGATTTCACTATTTATAGAGCATACTCAATAATAAACATCTTGGTCAGCCATTAGGCATGACTTAGCCCTTAAGGCATCTCTCACATAAATACAAAACTCAAAAAAATCTTCATAGGCCAGCCATAACATTTATGGGTTACCCTTAAGGAACTACATATTTCAATTGGGCCCTTGTAGCCATTATAGGTCTCATGTGAACCCATTCAATTCTTTAGCACTTCATCAAATAAAAAAAGAACACAATACCACTTCCAAAATCATTTACCAATTCCATATGATATATAGGTCCCCCTTAAGTTCTAACAACCAATATATTGCCCTTTTACTTAAGCACAAATTGCTCAAACAACATCTTGTGCACATAATCACCATGAATGAATACATAGTCAACTTTTTAAGCATTATTCATACTCAATAAAGATTTTTCACACCTCCATAATGCACATAAATCATTCTCATAGAGTCTACAACATTCCACAATATTTATTTCAACCTGAGACATCAAAATAACATCAATACAAGCTCAAATAATCTTCTTGGGTCACTTATAGTATAAATAAAGAAACATAGTCAAGTTTTAACCCTAATATATTTGACTATACACATTTTTATATCTTAAAATATATATTCTAGATGCACCTTGGAGTCCTCTAAAACTTCACTTTTTACACCATGAGCAAATTTTACATAGATTAAGAGATATGGCTAAAATACAGAGCAATAGTTTTTCCTTTGCAAATTCAAATATTCAAGTGAAATCAGTCATAGTTAAACCTTGAACACCATACTTGCATCTCATCTTCTCATTGATCATATTAGACACACACCATTGATCTTATCCAAACTTTAATACATAGGTGCCAATTCTCAAATGTTAAACCTTGAACATGTTGACCTCATCTTGTGTAATCTTGTAACTTTAAAATCATTCGCTCTATCAATCTCCTATATGTAACTCGGTCTTTAACAATGCTAAATAGATATCACTTTGATCTCTTGAATTTAATATGAACCATTTATCTCTATCTATATGATCACTCACTCATGTGGATCCTTAGAAGAAGTTTGATCTTTATCTCTACTCAGTGTTAAAAATTAAACACTTGGCACCATCTCACTACTTTTTGACTTCTTGGAGCAATGCACTCTGTTGATGTTGCTCAAAATTGAACTTGTGAAAAAAAACTAAGTATGGGAACCTTGATTATCTACCTAGAAGGCCAACTTTACATAGTCATATTTTACCTTGTTCACTTGCATATTCACAAATTTAGACCATATGATCTCCTCACATAGGATAATCCAACCATGTGACAAACTACTCCTATAAACCTCACATGTGTGAGATATAATGACATTAAAATGCTCACTCAAATTTTTATGCCATAGAGCCAATAATGTCTAGAATTACCTAAAAGGCCAACTTTGCTCATGCATATCTTTTGACATGTTTTGGTGTATGATATGAAATTTAGTGAAAATAAAAGAGGTACAAAACTTAACAAACCCATATGATCACCTTCTCCTAAAACATTCACATGTGAGAGATATTCCACCATAAAAATACTTACTCAACTCTTTTTTACCTCATGCAAATTTGGCTAAGTATCAAAAAATACTATTAAACTACTTAGGAACCCAAATTTGCACTTGTATATATTTTGTCTCTCTTAGATGCATGACTTGAGATTTAGTGCATAAGAACTAGGCACAATACTGAATAAACATGTGACCATTTTCTCTTAAAACATCCATGCATGTGAATGCTGAGATCATCAACATTATTACTCAGCTTTATTTCAGCATAGAAAATACTGTCAAAATGCTTGAGAGCCCAATTTTGTACCCATATGTCTTTGACTACATTTAGGTGCATGACTTAAGATTTAGTGCATAGTAACTAGGGACTAGTGTGATCAAAACCATATGACCAACTCCCCCTGAGTAATCCACACGTGGAAATGGTGTCTTTGTCAAACTACCTACTTAGATTTTTTGCCACTAGACCCAATGTGTCTAGATGAAAAAAACTATGGATAATTAGATGAATTACACTTATGCACACAAGCACTCAAAGTATAGAAAACATCTTAGGGACCTCTTTCACATCGTTAATTCACCATACTCATCCATTAACATCTTTAACCATGCCAAAACTAAAGATCAAATAATCATACTTTAAGAATACTAGAACAAACACATTGCACACTTGGTCATTGTCATATAGACTATCAAGGCTCTTCATCCACTCACCTGAACACCTTCATGACATCATAGTGACATCATTAAAAAATCTCAAACACAAATACCAACAGACTGAGACCATTTTCTAATAATTATAATCAACCTTCTAATGTCAGTATTCCTTCCTTGACCTCTGATCACATCCAAGCACAATAGTAACCAAGGATTACCATTTCAGGTCCCTACACTGGTAACTCTTCATTACCCCATGATTATAGCCAAGCAAACTTAAAATCAAGAATTATCCTCTCTATCTCATCTCCATCATTTTTTAGTCATGTTGATCATTAACCTAATATAGATTATGCAATTGCATCTTGACATTATAAAATAACCATCCTAATCTCATAGCCCCTATCAATGAACCAATCCAACCCACTATGCCAGCTATGAGTAAACCAATTACCATTGTTAGGGGAAAATGTATTACATTATGTAATAACTATAAAAGACACTTGTATAAATCTCTATTATGGATTTGTTTCCTACATCTACCATCCATAAGAATATATTTACAAAACTCCTAGACCAATCCCAAGTGCCAAATGACATTACACCAAATAATTTTTAGGCTTTTGTTGGACACCTATCCCCATGCCAATAGTTGAACTTCAAACAAAGTTATATGTTATCCATCAGCCGTCTACATAATAACTCATTACACATTATATTTTTCATAATATGACACAAAGTTAAACATTCCCTCATAGACAATGAATCAGGCATGAATATTGTGTCTCTGAAGCTAATCAAGCATCTAGGATATAAAAATATTGACCTTCATCTAGATACTATTATTTTCAAGGATTATGACAATTAAGAGAAAAAATCACAAGGAACCTTTAGCTTACTAGCGATCATCAGGAGTTTGACCCATGGTACACTTTTCCATGTGTTAGACCTAGATTTATCATACAATTTGCTTTTAGGTAGACCATGGATACATGAAATCCATGTAATCCCTTCAAAATTACACAAATGTTTCATGTTTCCTTACATTGGGATGGAGGTAGTTATCCATGGATATTTACAACCATATGAACACTATGAACATTTTGAGGGTGAATATGAAATCTAAAATTATTATTTTGGTCTAGACCTAGTGCCAAAGAAGGACAAAGATAAAGAGATACTTTTTGAATTTCTAGAGGTTAATTACATTGACCTTGATATCCTTGCCTCAACCTCACATACACCTCCCATTTAAATGTATAATCATTTTACCATCTCAAATAATGATCCAAGAGAGTATTTTACCAATGGTACATTCCAAAAAGCTAAATTTCCATAGAATCCCAAGATCTATAGAAGACCTAAAGCTAAGCCAGTTTGCATGGAATGGTGATGAAAGGGAAAAAGAAAAGTTCATAGCCTAGTACCTATTATTTTCACACCTACCACTAGCCAAGAATAGGACCCACTTGCCAAGCATGATTCTTGGATAGACAATGACAGATTCACTAATTATTACTAAAGTACAAAGTATCCCATCCCTAATAATATCATGGATAACCAAGCATATGAAGGCAAACGCTTGGGGGAAAATAAATAGGGTACTATTGATCCAATTTATATGAATAGATATAAAATAACTCATGGTTTCATGGACCCACATATCTTATTCATGATCTAATGACAATGACTAGTGACAATGATACTAGTATTGAAGTAGAGTTTGATCATAGTATATATGAACACGTTTCCAGTACTAACATATTTGACCCATATACCATTTGTAACATCATGATAATAATATGAAATTCCTAGATTACTCTTTATCATCCTCAACTAATAAATTTTGACTAAAAATAATCCACAATACCTTTATATGAGTTTGAAAATGATGAGGCCTTTTATGACTTTATGGGCCTAAGAGACATAATGTTCTTTTAGGAAACCACAAACAAGTGTTCTCTATCAAATTAGATCTTGAAACCTATTTTGGAGAGTGGGTGAACACCCTTAGCCAAAATCAAAATAAAAAAAATTGAGATCCAAAATTTTAAACCTCTTTGAGGTGATTTTGGTCTAGGTTAAAAGTAAAGAAAAGGTCCAATCTCTTGGTGAAAACTTGTTTCAAGCACCACTAGATGGGGATGTTCACCCTTTTCCAAATGAAGTTCAAGAAATCAATAAAAATGAACTTACTTTGGGGTCTAAGCTTAGTATATAGTAACAACATGCCTTTGATCAAATTGTTAGAGAATGTCCTACAATATTTGATAGGTGATTTAGATTCATCTTATTTGGGAGATCTTGAAGAACCAGTCTAACGAGAGAGCTTTGTCATTATTGGTTAATTTATGTCTTTGCTAACCATTATAGAATATGGCTTAACTATCCTAGTATAATAGACTACATAAGTCAACATTAGGACTCTATAGGACCCTAATTGGATCATATTATGTTCATCCCTCATAGAGGAAGAATGTGAAGTTTTTATATCACTTTTGAGGGATTTTATTGACATATTTACATAGGCCTATTCAAACATGTCAGGTTTAGACCCTACCTTGGTTTTAAACCATCTCATTTTCCTTATTAATGCCAAACTTGTGATGTAAAAAATGCATAAGATGCATCCTCATATTACCGTGTTGGTTAAGAAAGAGTTATAAAAACTCTTGGAAGTGAGATGCATTAGATCAATTGATTATTTATAGTGGATCTCAAACATTATGCTTGTCAGTAAAAAGTTATAAGGGATCAAAATCTATACTAATTTTAGAGGCATGAATTAGGCCTAACTAAAGGATGAATTTCCTTTATCAAATATCAATATTATAGTTGACTCCATAGCCAAATATGAAATTATTTCCCTCATGGATGGATTTTTAGGGTATAATCAGGTCAGGATCAAGCTAGAAGACCAAAAAAGACAATGTTCACCACTCATTAAGGAACATTTTGCTATCAAATTCTGTCATTTAGCCTCAAGAATGTTGGGGACACATACAAAAGATACATAGCCATTATATTCCATGATATTATGTGTGATATTTTTGTAGACTATATCGATGACATATTGGTTAAATATAAGACCCATGAAGATCATCTAGTCGTACTACAAAGGATATTTGAAAGTCTTCATGTGTATAAGGTTCAACTTAATACCAAGAAGTACATCTTCAGTGTCACTTGAGGAAAAAATTTAGGCTTTATTGTCTCTCATTAAGACATTGAAGTTGATCCTACCAAATTAAAATCCATTACCAAGGTGCCACCACCTTCCACTTTGAAGTAGCTCCATAGTTTGTAGGGAAAAATCTAGTCTATTAGATGCTTCATTTCATAGTTGGTCAAAATTCCATCATTTAACTAATCTATTTAATAAAGGTATTACATTTATTTAGGATTAAGAATGTCAAAAATCCTTTGAGAACCTAAAGAAATACCTAGCCAATCCAACTTTTGAGTTACCACCAATGCTAGGGAGGCCATTTCTACTCTACCTATTGTTGGATACCTAGGTTACACCCTAGCTAAGCACAAGATTGTTTAGGTCCTCTTGTTCAAACCTAGTCCAACATGGGAATGGCCCTAGGTTGTGTATTACATAATATTGGGTCAAACCTCTAGGTTTTTAATGAGGCCATCTCTTCAGATATGATAATATAGTTCTTCTTCTAAACCTATACTTATACCAAGGAAAGGGGAAGGGAAGAAAGCTAAAAAGAACAAAACCTAGTCTAAATGGTGATGCATCAAATGTTCAATGATCCACTCTCATATTAGACACTTTTTTTGAAAAAAATTTAGTGACATCATGGAGATATCCAGGTGAGTGGATGAAGTGTCTTGATATTCTAAGTGTCAATGACAAATTGTGCAGTGTGTTTGTCCTAGTATGCTTGAAGTAGGCTTGATTGATCTTCAATTTTGGAATGGTTAGGGATGTTTAGGGATGAGTATAGTGATTTTAGGCTATGAAATAGGTCCCAAAATAGGTATTATATGATTTTAATTCTATGTGCATGAGTGTATTTCATTTGGTAGTTCATAATGTTAATCTTGGCATAATTGGTTCAGTGCTAGATAAATTTGAGTAGGCAATTTGCTGACATCACCATTTCCATGTATGGATGAATCAAAGGGAGTTGGTCATATGGGTGTGATAAATTTAGTCCCAAGTTTTTATGTTCCAATTTTAGGTTATATATTTGAGTAGAGAAAAAGATATAACTATGCAAAGTTGGCTTTCATGGAGTTTGCAATGTTTTCTTATACTTTACTAGACTATCATAGAGCATCATGAAGACATGAATGAACCAAAAAGTTTGTGAATTTATTTTAGGCACCTAAAATTTAAAAAATTTCAAATGATTTCATGGAAATGATTCTTTTAGTACTAAGAAGGTACCCTAAAGATTTAGAGTCTTGTGGTGTTTTCTAGCTTGAGATATACATCTTCAAAATTGCACTTATAGATTGTGATGGGCCAGAGACCATCAAGATAAACTAAGTTGAAGTCTGAAGTCATATAGTCATTAGATCTAATAGTTCACATTAATTCATTATCTTGATCCAATGGTGTGTATAAGAGTCAAAATGTCAAATAATGAATGCACTAGTGGCATGTGTCACATTCACAGAGCTTAGACAGATCAATGATTTGTGGGCATTCCTACTGTCATAAGATTGATGGTGAGATTTGAGTCAATATACATAGAAGACATATTGGGATTAAAAGTGGCATATTCATGGTAGTTTTAAGTAAGATCTAATAGTGAGTGATTCAAGGTAATCACTAGGATAGTCTGTAAAGATCGATGGTGTGCATTCAATTAGATTTATAAGGGTGCATGAGATGAGGTCAACATGTTTGAGGTTTAACATTTAGAGAGTGGAACATTAAAAGTTAAAGTTCAAGATACTTATAAATAATATCGATGGTGTGATTTGAGTGAGATAATCAAAGAGCATGAGATGTGTTCTAAGTGACTGAGGTTTAATTGTGGCTATTTGGATTTAAATATTTGAATTTAACAAAGGAAAGACTAGTGCTTGGTTTTTGATCCATAACTTTTGATCTATGTAAAATTTAATGTTATAGTAAAAAACAAAGTTGTAGAGTACTTCAAGTTACATCTTAAAATATACATTTCAAGGTATAAATGTATATATATTCAAATTTATTGATCTCCAAATTTGATAATGTGTTCATGATCTACAAGTAACCTAAGAAGGGGAATTGAGCTATTTTTTATGGTATTTTGATGTTTCAAGATGAGCTAACTATCAAAGAGTGTTTTACACACCATGAGGACCATCTGTCTAGATTATGAAGGTTTGATAAATTATATTCATTATTATCAAAGGCTTAAAAGCTGACTATGTGTTCATTCATGGTGGTTGTGTGCATAAAATGTCGTTTGAGTGAATTAAGCTTTAGTAAAAGGGTGTTGTGATGTTTATTATCACTTAAGGAGGACCTATAGATTGTGTGTCATGGGTACATATATTTTAAAGTGTTCTTATATTCTTAGTTTGCTCGAAGAAGTGTCAAAAATGTGAATGGGTCTTCATAAGACCTAAAAGGTGACTTAAGAATATTTGAAATAGGGTTGTGCTTAAATTTGACCCATGTTAGATGCCTTAAGGTTAAAGGCATGTGTTGTGGCCAATAATAAAGTTTGTGATCTTAATAATCATGATGGATCTATAAAAGGTGAAACTAAATGTGATGGTTTTAAAGGCTTATTAAATAGATGTGTGATACCTAAGCGAAGAGGTGTATGTGAGAATTACGGAGCAAAGGAAAGGGTGTGTGCCCAATGGGTGGTTTTTAGAGTAGAGAAGGTTGATGATTATGTGTATGACATGTAGATCATATTTTTGATGTCAAGGATAGTGATCTTATAGGTTTGAAGATTTAGGTGGTTAAAACTACTTGATCATATTAGGCTTGCACGCTCCTTGTGAAATAGGTGTTTCACTAAAGCTAGTCAAAAGGACTTGACCAAAAGGTGGTCAAAAAGACTTGATCATCCTAGGGGTAGGTGTTCCTTGTGAAATACTTGTTTCATTAAATTTTGGTTAGATGGACTTGACCAGTCTCATGTTTTCATACTTATTATATGACAAGTAGTCCATGAGTTTTTAGGCCTGAGAGTGATTTTTATTCCCCAAAAAGGTTTCCCACAAAGATCTTGTGTTGTGTATATAATCTTGCATTATCTATTATTCATTTATATGAATGACTTATATATTCTATGAGTGCTTGTGATAATTGAATAAGGGTTTGAAAGTATTGGAATTGATGTTGAAATATCTTGTATCACTGATTCACCCCCCACTCTTATCAATGATTGTACCTCTATAAATTGGTATCAGAGCAGGTCCTTTGGTAAAGGCTTGATAGTTTAAAGCAGATCCAAGGTACAATATGGGTAGCCATCAAATTCAAGGAGGTTTTTCCACTAATCAAGCATTGATGTTCAATGGATCCAATTATGATTTTTAGAGTGTAAGAATGAGGACCTACATCATGTACCTAGGGTTTGACACTTGGTAATCTATTGTGTATGGTTATTGTACTCCTACTATTCTTCCATCTAGTGTTGTAGATAAGAATTTGTTTGAAAACAATTATAAGGCAATGAATACTATCACTTGTGGTCTTTTAGAGACTGAATACACCAAGGTAATCCATTACATATCTACCATGTAAATGTGGGATAAATTGAAGGCTATTCATGAAGGAGATTCAAAGGTTAAGTTGGAAAAGTTGTAGACTCATTGAAGACAATTAGATATTCTTAAGATAAAGGAAGAAGATTATGTGGCATCCTTTCTGTAGAGAACTGATGAGATTGTGAACATCATCATAACTCCTAGAGAAAAGATTGAATAAGATATTGTAGTTCAAATGGTATTAATTTCTCTCTCTCAAGTTCAATTTTAAAGTATTTGTTATAGAATAAAGTCATGATCTTACTCAGTTGAAGATGGATGAATTGCATGGCATTATTACTTCCTATGGGATGAGAGTTGAGGATGATAAAACACCAAATAAGGAAGCATCATTCAAGATAGAAATGAATCCAAAGTAAGAAACTCAAAGAGAATGACATATCTGATATTGATGAATATGAACTAATTGTTTTTGTTTAGAAGGAAATTGAAAATAGTGTCAGACAAGTATAAGGGTAAATTAGCCTTAAAATTATTCAATTATGGAGAAGTAGGAAATTTTTCTAAAAATTTCCCTCATAATCATAAGAAGAATGATGATAAATAGCATGGTCAAGATCATGATGATGGTAAGAGATCATTCAAGGCTGATAAATTCAGGAAGGGATTTAGAAGGTTTGGAAATTAAAAAAAGTACATAAAGGATAAGAAGAGTATATACACCAAAGAATATTGCATCTCATTAGATGAGAGTGAATATAATGACTCAAAGTATGATCATGAATAGAATGGTCCTACTGAAGATGAATATCTCTTCATGGCTAAGGAAGGAAGTTGCTCATATCAAAAAGAGTCTACTTGGAGTGATTTATATGATGATAAAGAAAAGGTGGATTATGAGACTAAATTAATGAATGCTCTTTAAGAGCTAAATATTTAAAAGAAGATTAATAATAAGATGAAGTCTTAAATCAAGGACTATGAGGATCAATTCAATGTGCATGAATTGAGAATGAATGAAGACACCAAGGAGCAAGAAGATATTATAAAACATCTTAGTTGTCAATTGGAAATCTTGTCTACAATCTTGAATGCTAAAGAAGATGAATGTTCAAGGTATGTGATTAAAAATTAGTAATTAAAATCTAAGTTAGCAATGGAATCTAGTACAATGTAGTCATTTATGAGATTTGAAAATATCTCAAGTGATCTAGATGATATTCTGAGTGGTCAAAAGCATGCAAGTGATAGAACTAGTCTTGGATACAAAGAAGAACCCAAAAATGCAACTCGAGACAAGATGAAGACTAATGTAAATCAGACCTTGAAGGTCAATAATCAGTTAAGGAATGAAGATGTTGGTATAATGAAGATATATAAAATTAGACAACCAAATGCCATGAGGTATGCAAGTTTCAATGGTTACTATTACACATGTAATTATTTTGGGCATAGAGCTAGAGAATGCAAGACCCCTATTAGAAATGAGTTTGCATGGAAATATTATGGGGGTCATCAGTCAAAAGGTGTGAACAAATTTAATTTATTAAACTATCTTGTTGAGGGAATTTTTTTTAAGCATTTTCTAAATAAGGTAAGACAAGTTGAGCCTTCTTCAAAAGGAGTGGTTTGTTTCAATTGTCAAAATAATGGACATATTATAGGATTTTATTCTAATCAGGAATTGTAGGATAAGCTTCTTGAAAAAGGTATAGTGTGCTTCAAAAATCAATATAGAGGTCACATTCTAGATTCTAAAAGCAAAGGCCTATAAGATATAATAGGTTTAATTAGGATCCTAGAGCACAAGAAAGAAAGAAAGTTAACTCATGGAAACAAAAGGTGGTAAGTGTGAGTCATGATGATTTTCTATATTAAGGTAATTTATTTGATATGGTGGAGAATGCTATAAAAATTGGAGAGTGTTAAGATCTCTCATTGTCTACACATGTTGTGAATGAAGACACCAAACTCAAGGAGAAGACCAAGGTTCTGGTTGAGGCTAGTTCTGAGGTGTGTTTGGATGTTAATGAGCAACTTTATGTGTGTGAGAAAGTTTAAAACTTGGATCCTATGTTGTCAAGGTTTGAAGGTGATGTTTTTTAATACAAAGAAGCTACTTCAATGATCAAGGTATGTCAAGATTCAATATTTGCTCCAAATGTTGTAGTGGATGAGCAAGTTGTTTCTCTTAAACCTAAGAAAAAGATGAAGAAGAAATATTAGTATCAAATAACCAAAGAGGATAAGGAATATGAGGATTTATGGGCAACTCCTACTTTCACATTATTTTAAGAAACCGTGTGAAGGAGATCTCTACCTATGCTTATTAAGAGATTTATTTCAAGTGGAGAAGCAAGTGTTGTTGTGGTGTTCTTCAGAAGGTCTTAAAAGTTAAAAGATAATTGTTTCCTATTGGATTTGGTGTGTCAATATGGGAGAAGTGCTTTTATGAGGTTAGAATGATGTCATAAGGTGTTTTTTCTATGTATATAGTGTCTACAAGATTAGAATGGGTGTTTTTAGGTGGCATAATGAGTTTTATGGAATGTCAATAAGAGTTTGGTACTAATAAAGGTTTTTGTATTTCTTTGTGATGTATTCTATGTGGTTTTGTGTCTTGATGATCCTATTTGTGCCTTTTGCAGCATTTTGTGTGTTCCTAAGTTTATTTTTGTTGTTATAGATAAAAGCCATGGTATAGGAATTTAAGGTTCCCAAAAGTGTGAAGGTTGAAATCTTGGTCCAGAAGTGTGTGATGGTTGTCTCCAGGTGTGCAATAAGTTTCATAGGTGGGCATTGACCATAAGGAGGTTTGTTCACCTTGTTTGTTTTGAGATTCTAGAGTTTTAGGCTATGCAATAAAAGTGGTTTGCATTATGAGTTGAGGTATGAGGATTTTTAATAGGTTTAATGGCCAAATGGGTTTTGAAATCAATCTTCATAGAGATTTTAATGTTTGTATTTTTCAAATTATTCAAGTTTTTGTCAAAATGGAGGCCTAATTGGCTAAAATATTTGTGAAGGAAGTATGTTGTAGAAGAGGAGATAGGTAATGAAAATTCTTTTGCTTAAGGAGGAATATGAGAGTGATCTAGATATGAAGTTTTATGTCTTGAAAGTATAGATATTAAAATTTGTGGTCCCTACAAGATCTAGGTAGGGCTACAAGGAGTCTAAACAAGGCTAGTGTGAAGATTTGATGTTTTGCTTAGTTTATCCAAAATAGAAAGGCATGACTATTTCAAGGTGAGTTATCAAGTTGGTTTAAATCATTTTTATTATTTTATGAGTGGCATGAAGTTCTATTGATGGTCCTTGAGGTGCTTGAGATAGAAGGCTAGTAATCCTATTTGGTGGTTCTTCATGGTGTGTGAAGATTTGAAGATGCTCAAGAGGTGAAATGGCTTAGAGATCTAAGGGGAGTCCATCTCAAATGTTTCTTGGTGAATTCCATCAGATTTAATTGATTTTATGTATTATTTCTTCATTGGTTTCAGTGTTTGGTTGAAGAGAGTATTAGCATGTAGCAAGAGGAATTTGTTAAAGAAAGAAGAGGTAAGATCAAGTTAAAGGGGACTTTATATCATTTTTATAAGGTTTTACTCTCCTATTGGTGGTATTTTAAATTAATCAAGATTATTTTGTTCCCACTTTGTCATTGTGTCAAAGGGGGAGAATATTCTTATTGGGAGAGTGCTTGAAGAGAGAGAAGGAAGGTGAGTTGTATGATGGGTGTTGACATTAATTAAAAAAGGAGAGATTAATGGAGATTTTTAAATGATGTCAGAGAGGTATAAAAGTTAGTTGATGAATTTTATTGATATTATAAGTTTCAATGACAAAGCGTGCAATGTGTTTGTTCTAGTATGCTTGAAGTAGGCTTGGTTGATATACAATTTAGTTATGGTTAGGTATGTTTAGGGATGAGTATGGTGATTTGAGGATATGAAATAGGTCCTTTAAAGGTTCTTATATGATTTTAATAATTATGTACATGATTGTATTTCATATGGTAGTTCATAGTGTTCATCTTGGCATAGTTGGTCTAGTGGCAGACAAATCTAAGTAGGCAGTTTGCTAATGTAACCATTGACATGTATGGATGAGTTAGGGGGAATTGGTCATATGTGTTTTATCAAATTATTCCCAAGTTTCTATGGTATAATTTTTAGGTCATGCAGTTGAGTGGAGCAAAAGATATAACTATGTAAAGTTGGATTTTTAGGTAGTTTTCAATGTTTTCCTATACTTTGCCAGACTATCATAGACTGTAATGAAAACATGAATGAGCCAAAAAGTTTGTTAATTTATTTTAGGCACCCAAAAATTCAAAAAAAGGTCAAAGGATTTTATGGAAATGTTTTCTTTAGTGGCAATAAGGTACCTTGAATATTTGGGGTCCTAAAGTATTTTCTAACTCAAGATATAAATCTTTATAGTTGTACTTGTAGACTTTGATAGGCGAGAGCCGATCAAGATAAACTATGTTAAAGTCTAAACTCATCTAGTCAATAGATCTAATGGTTCTCATTAATTAATTATTTTGATCCAATGGTGTGTCTAAGAGTCAAAATTTCAAATAATGAATGTGCTAGTGACATGTGTCATATTCACAAAGCTTAGATAAAAGATCAACTATTTGTGGGTGTTCATATTATCATAATATCAATGGGGTGAGTCAATTCAACAAGTCAATGTGCATAAAAGGCATGTGGGGCCACCAAGTGGCACAATAATAGGAGCTATGAGTAAGATATAATGGTGAGCACTGCAAGGGAAGGATGAGGGTGATCCATAAAGATTGATGATATGCATTCGGTCAAATTTACAAGGGTGCACAAGATGAGGTCAACATGTTCAAGGTTTAATGTTTGGATAGTGAAGTACTATGAGTTAAATTTTGAGCTAATTATGAATAAGATCAATGGTTCAAGTTGAGCAAGCTGAATGAAGAACATGAGATGTGTTCTCAGTGACCGAGGTTTAATTGTGACTATTTGGATTTAAATATTTCAATTTAACTAAGGAAAGACCAGTCTTTAGTTTTTGAGCCATAACTATGTATCTATGTATAATTTGATGTTGTAGTAAAAATAAAAGATATAGAGGACTTCAAGGCTCATATATATATATATATATATATATATATATATATATATATATATATATATATATATATATATATATATATATATATATATATATATATATATATATATATATATGTTTTTACAATCAAAGTTATTTATCTCCAAAGTTGACTATATGTTTGTTCATACTCTACATGTAACCCAAGAATGGTAATTGAGTTGTTATTGATCATATTTCAATGTTTCAAGATGAGATAACTATTGGAGAGTGTTTTAGAAACCATGAGTACCTTTTGTCTAGATTATAAAGGTCTGATTAATCATATTTAGTATTATCAAAGGCTTAGAAGGTGACTATGTGTTCATTCACCATGGTTGTCTACAAAAAATGTTTTTTGAGTGAATTAAGATTTAGTAGAAGGGTGTTGTGATGGTTTTCATCACTTAAGGAGGACCTATAGATTTTGTGTCATGGGTCCATGTATTTGAACATGTTCCAATGTTCTTTTTTTGATCGAAGAAGTATCAAAAAGGTTAATGGGTCTTCATAGGACCTAAAAGGTGACCTAGGAATATTTAAAATAGGGTTGTGCTTAATGGTGACCCATGGTAGATGCCTTAAGGTTGAAGGCATGTGTTGTGGCCAATAAGGAATGTTGTGATCTTAAAAATAATGATGATTTATAAAAGGTGAAACAAAATATGATGGTTTATAAGGCTTGTTAAATAGATGTGTGAGACCTAAGAGAAGAGGTACGTGTGAGAGTTGTGGAGTGAAGGAAAGGGAGTTTTACCAATGGATGAGTTATAGGGCAAAGTAGGTTGATGATTGTGTGTATGACCTCTAGGTCATATTTTTGATGTCAAAGATAGTTATCATCTAGGTTTGAATATTTAAGTGGTCAAAAAGATTTGATAATCTTAGGGATACGTGCCAAGATTAAGGTGGTCAAAAGGACTTGATAATATTAGGGATAGTTTCCCCTTGTGAAATAGGTGTTTCACTAAAGATGATCAAAAGTACTTGACCAAAAGGTGGTCAGAAGATATTGATCATCTTATGGGAAGGTGCTCCTTATGAAATAGGTATTTCACTAAATTATGGTTAGAATGACTTGACCAGTCTCATTTTTGCATAATTCTTATAGGATAAGTATTCTATGTGTTTGTAGGCTTTAGAGTGGGTTTTATTCCCCAAGAGGGTTTCCCACATAGATCTTGTGTTGTGTGTATGATCTTAAATTATCTATTTTTCATTGATATGGCTGCCTTGTATATTCTATGAATGCTGGTGATAATTGAATAATGGTTTTTGAATGATTTAAATTGAAGTTAAAATATCCTTCATCACTTATTCACCCCCCCCTCATCATTGATTATACCTCTAACAACTTTTATGACTACTAATGAATCCAATTAGGAAAAGAACTATCAAATTATATGACAAGGTTATAAAAATGAGTATTTTATATGAAGGTAGAAAATATACCTACAACTTGAAGGATAAAAATAGATAGGTTTAAGCAAAACACTATGCACTTATGACACTTCAAGGGAAACCTCACTAGCCAACACTTCACATAACCTGAAAGAAAACAATAGACTTCAAGTGAGGTACATGAAGGGCATACATATGATGAATAGGAAATATACACTCTATAAATAAAAATTCAATAAATCAAACTTAGCATTCAACTAGAATATGAGATATATTATATTAATTCAAAAGAGTTTTACAAAGTGATTTTGGCAGAGCTTTGCTATATCTAGTTGAGGATGCGAATCAATAGCTCAAAGATTAAATTTATTATAGAATGAGATGATAGAGATGGGAAATAAATAGATAGGCCTTAATAAATGTGACCTAACCACCTTTGATCAATTAACATCAACTCAAGGATGTTGAGTCATAATCCATCAAACATGGACTAGTCCCCAAGGACCTTGAAACACTAAAATGCCCCATTATCTTCCTCAATCATACTTGAAGTTCTTCAAGATATCAGGTAGTTATTTGAGCTTGCTCATTGATGTTATTTTTGACATTCATTTTTTAGTCACCATTCTTCCATTGCTTTTAAATCTTGAATATAGATCTATTGTGGATGAAAACCAATCAACCTATTGGTTTTCATATAGTCATGATTGAAAATAAAGATTCATAGGCTAGGTTTATTGAATCTAAATGTAAAACCTATGTATAAGAGATATTTAAAAGTGTTATAGGGATTTAATGGTGTTAGACAACTTTACAAGGTCTACTCTTGGTAACCTAGATCTCATTTGATCTTGTATTCATGTATTCTACCTACTCAGGGCAGAGAAATCTTTTGTCCAATGTGTCGACCTTTCTGGCATCTCCTTATAATATTTTCTTTGGTTAAACCTTAGGTCACATTTTCTCTCCATTGAAGTCCCTTTTGAATTTTAATTTTTACCACGGATCTCGATCTAGGATTATCAAGATGTGTCATCTATTTCTCTGTATTCATCCTTAGGTTCTGTTGTTAGTTTCATCTGCTTTTGCTCTTGTGCCACATAGTGGCCTCACATTTGATTTGAGATCCTTGAATTTTTTACCTTTTTTACACTATATATTTTCTTGGTTAAATTCAATAAGATTAATAAATCCCTTTCTACTTGATCAGATGCACACTTTTGATCTACTTGGTAGCTATGATCATGACACTTGTCATCAATGCACTTGATATAAAGATCCATATAAATTTATACTATGAGTTCACCATTTATCTTTACATACATGATTGAATGTGCACCATTATATCTTTGGGACCCACTAAATTTGTCTTATTGCTGCTCATCATTAATCTACTTGGTATGATAGATCACACACTATTGGATCTAATGGACCCACTGACACTATCAATCTTTACACACCATTATATCTCAAATTGAGATATCATGATCTTGACACTTTTAAACCACATGTTAATCTTTCTAACATTTGAATTCAAATGGCTATTTGTCATAGCTCAAACTTAATGTCCCCGTACACATCCCACTCCACAAGTTCAAATTTAAAGACCCATATCTTGAGATAACAAGCTCATCATGATAAAAAAATTTAGACCATGATCTAGGCATCAATAACTTCATGTCCATGAAATCCTTTGACTCTAAGAGACCTCCTGAGCATAATTACAAAAATACACAAATGAACTAGCTATTCATTTATATATAATAGTAAGATGATCTGGTTCATTTAGACCTGCATTAGAAACTATTGATTGATATTTTAAATCTCTAATGAGTCTCTAAGGCATGTACAAACTCACTTCATGATCCTAAATTCATTTATCACCATGAGAACTTGCTTCCTCAAAATTGAACAAACTACACTTTAAGTTTATGTTGACCAAATTTGACCCTGAAGTCAAATTGGGACCCCTATAGGAATTTTTTTTATTTTTATGTGTTTAAGGGTCTCATATTTGTTCATTAAGGTTTATTATATGTCATTTAGTTTTATTTCATGTTATATTATCCTTGGTCATTAGTCGTTTTAGTCCTTGTATCATTTTGAGTCATTTTTTGATGTCAAAAAAGTGGCATGCAATGAATTATACAACATCCTTGAGAAATTTGAAGGTTAAAAAAGGTTATTTCATGCCCCATATGTCCTCATATGTATTAACCAACTTTTGGTAACTGAAAATGGTAGGTTCTTCAGAAGAAAGGCTAGTTTTCTTGGGAAAAGAGAAGAGTTTGGCACTTGTACAACCCACAAGGGAGTGTGACATATGGGATAAGGTTAAGGAATGTATATTCCACTTTATAAATCTCAATTAAACATTTTAAATTCTTTATAAGTGGTAATTTTGAGCTAAAATTATTCTAGTCCTTTTTCACCCTTGTGGACACATAAAACCAGTCTTTAGATTGATAATAGGTATGGCCAGTAAGGGAGGTTCCAGGTTAATCACCTTTGGGAGGTGAAAGGAAGCTTAGATATATTCATTTACATATAAATATTTTAAATAATTTTGGCTTGTGCTTTATGAACTATCCTCATGAATTTGATTGTGTTTTTTTGTTTGTTAATTTGTGTACCTTTTAGGTTTTGCTCCATTTTGGACAAGTCCAAACAAACCAGTTACTGAGATTGATTTTATATGATTTTTTATGCCTTCTCTAATGATCCCTATGTTTTTTTCCACATTTTAAGGTGTTTTTATGGGGAAAATAACTTAGATTTTAGGTGAATACACTATGCTAGGATGTCAAACAATTTTTAACCATTTTCAAGATCCTCATGTTTTGGCAATGATCTTATGGGTAGAGATAGGTTCATCATCATGTTTTAAATTTACTTTAAATCCCCTTACCTTTAAATCTCATCCTATAAGTAAACATTCCATGAGTTAGTAGCCATAACCATCATACAGTTAGTCTGCTCTATAAATGTCATATTAGTAAACAAGGTGAATTGTGCAAAGCTCTAAGACACATGTATGGAGTTGTGTTATATGTCATTAAATTTTGAACACATTATCATGGTAGTATCAATCAAGTAACCATGTTCAATTTTTAGAATAATGATTGTGATAGTCAACACATTCACCCACATAGTCTACCATGAAAATGTTCATCCACAGGTGCTTGGGAGAAGAAAACCACATGGAAACTAGAAACCCAGCTCTTTAAATCCATTCAAAAAAAAATTAACATCAATTTGGAGGTATTTTAATAGGATTAAAACTCATTTAAGGATAAATAATACTCATTGTACACACTTGCACATACTGCCTCCATACCATTTAAGATGCACATACAACCTATCATGATGAAGTCCTGCTAGGATGAGAATCTTAATGGTGTTTTCAAACCCTTTAAGTCATGAAGAGTTAATTTGGGAGTTTTGATATTTTTTTTTAACTCATGAAAGGTTAAAAACATGCACAAAATCTATTTTTTCACTTTACTACTTGTATACACTAAAATAGCCACCTATAAGTGGTCCTTGAAAGAGAGCTTAGGTGTCATATAAAGTGTTAAATAACATAGTGAAACTCATGTTAAAGACCTCACAAGTTTTAATGGATCCAAACATGCATATTTGAAGTGATATATGGCTAAAAAAAGTTTAAAATCACCCTCAAAGGTAATGATTTTAAGTATTGGGACATTTTCCCTAAAGAGTGAAAATAAAGAACCTACGTATTTTGCCAAAGCTTTTATGACATGGTTACAAGGACTATTGAGGAATCTATAGAGCTATGTATTGAATTATACACATAATAAAATATCCATGAAAATTTTGGAAGGAAGATTACCAAGGGAAGGAATTAGTTGAAGGTCCTAAAGATGCCAACTTAAGCACTAAATTTCTCCAATATCATCTATATGTTTTGAACCTTGAGTGATCATTAATGTCTTAAGGAGAAAACAAAGCATATTCTAATGTTTTAAGGATATTATCAAGAGAAAATGCATACCATGAGGAAAAATATCGTGAAAAATAGTCTCATATACTAATTTTTTATCACATTTGCACCTTTAGCCATGCTTAATTCCAAAATTGTTCACCTACAACCAAGACCCATTTTTCATATCCTTCATGATGAGGAGCTTGAACATAGAAACCTATGAATACAAAGATAAATTTAAGATAAGAAATCTATTCCTAAAAACCTAAAATATTTTACAAATGAACATATCACATTTTCCAATGTGATTTCACACTTATAGGGTCCAAATAACTCCAATATAGTCAGCTTTAGTTGAATGTATGCAGACAATAAATTGAAACAGGGTGTCTAAGTGAGAGTCTAGGCCAGTCAAAGTAATAAAATAGGTCAAAAAAATATTAAATTACCCTAATTTATTAAGGTAATTGTTGGGGATCAACCAACAATAGATTACAATTGTGAAAGCAATAAACGTGGAATTAAATCAGATTGACAAGTAATTAGAATGAGATAATAGCAAGAACAAGAGATACAAGAAACCACCCTGAAAACTTGTATTAAAAACTCTTTACAAAAGGAATACAATTGAAGAAACTTCTTTCTTCCACACCTCTCCTAGATGTATAGATCTCTCACTAGATCTCTATTCCTCAAGAGTTCTCTCTCTCAAGAACAATCAACTCCAACAAGCCTGGATTGATTCAATTCTATACTGTTCTTCACATACCAATTCTTCTACAATAATACAATAAGCTAGGAAGATCTAATTCTACATATAGAATTAAGAGACTTGAGCATGTACTTCTAACAAGCAGTTAAGCCACTTAAACAAGGGCTCTAAAAATAGTATTGCTAACAATAGAGACGCGAGCTTGAGACTACAACTCAAACTCATCATGCAAACACTCGCTTTTGTCCACGAAAATAGCTTTCTAGACACGCAGGTAACCGACGTCGGTTCTTGCTATTTGTCTCTGACCGCCGTCGGCCGACCCATTGCCAATGTCAGCATCTCTACAACTGATCTTGACCGACGTCGATCGCTCCTGACCGATGCCAGTGTCTATGTAGACCCAAACCTACTAAAGTATGCTCCTTGGTGAAGCTTTTAGCTCCACATCCTAATAATCTCCCACTTGGAGATAAATAGCTACACCAGTACTTGTACAACAACATCTTCTAGCTCCTCCATCTTCAACTCAATCATGAAGACCAACAGAAGTTGAATGAAGATTCAACTTCTCCTTTGTAATCAGCTTGGTTAACATATCAGCAAGATTCCTATCTGTATGGATCTTCTCCAGCTTCAACTCACCATCTTCTAATACCTGTCGTATGAAGTGATACCTTAGTTGTATGTGCTTTGTTCTTGAATGAAAGGCTGAATTCTTAGCCAAATGGATTGCACTCTGACTGTCACTATACAATCTGCAACTCTCATGCTCCCTACCAAGCTCATCCATGAACCATGTCATCCATATCATCTCTTTGCTAGCTTCTGTGGCTATAATGTACTCTGCTTCTGTAGTTGACAAGGCAATAACCTTCTGCAACTTAGATATCCAGCTAACCGCCATTCCACCTACAGTGAAAACATAACCTGTAGTGCTCCTCCTGCCATCCAAATCACCTGCCATATCTGAATCTACATAACCAAGTAGAGAAGTATCTGAACCTCCATAGCACAAGTGCCTATTGGTGGTTCCTCTCAGATATCTAAGGATCCACTGAATTGCTTTCCAATGTTCCTTACCTGGATTGGCCATATACTTACTTACCACTCCCACTACTTGGGCAATATCTGGTCTAGTACACACCATTGCATACATCAAACTTCCTACTGTGGAAGAGTATGGAACCTTACTCATGTACTCTACCTCATCATATGAATTAGGACATTGTTCTTTACTCAACTTAAAATGTCCAGCCAAAGGTGTGCTTACCGGTTTAGCATCCTACATATTGAACCGTTTCAACACCTTGTCCACATAATCTTCTTGAGACAATATCAACCTATGATTTTTCCTATCTCTCTCAATGCTCATGCCAAGGATTTTCTTTGCTGCTCCCAAATCCTTCATAAAAAACGTTTGAGCTAATTTCACCTTAAGCTCAGAGATATCCTGCATGTGTGATCCTGTAACCAGCATATCATCTACATACAGTAATAGAATAATATATCTACCATTATCAAATCTCTTGAAATACACACAATGGTCAGATTGACACCTACTGTAGCCATGCTCAGTCATAAACCTATCAAATTTTAAGTACCATTGCCTAGGAGCTTGCTTGAGGCCATACAAGCTTTTCTTCAGTCTCTACACAAACTTCTCCTTACCTTTGACCTCAAATCCTTCCGATTGTTCCATATAAATTTCCTCATCCAAATCTCCATGAAGAAACGTTGTCTTAACATCTAGCTGCTCAAGATGCAAATCCTCAAAAGCAACCAAAGACAATACAACCCTTATAGAAGTCATTTTAACAACAGGAGAAAAAATCTCACCAAAGTCAATACCTAGCTTTTGTGCAAATCCTTTTACCACCAATCTGGCCTTATATCTCATCTTTCCATTCTCACATTCTTTCAACCTGTAGGTCCATCTGTTCTTCAGTGTCCTCTTACCTGCTGGCAATTCAACCAAATCCCATGTTTGGTTCTCTCTTAAGGACTCCAACTCCTCAACCATGCCACGCTCCCACTGACTCTTGGACTCCACCTATATTGCTTCTTCAAAACTCTCTGGTTCTCCACCATCAGTTAGCAATAAATAAAATAAAGAAGGAGAATATCTAATTGGAGGCTTACTCACCCTTTTTGACCTCCTGATGGGTGTCTGAGACTCATTTACAACATGTTGTCCACCCAAATTCTCTGACAGTGACCGACCTCAGTCACCTACAGACCTATTACTAGCTGATGTCAGTTCTACCTGACTGACCTCAGTGCCTGTACTGCCGACGTCGGTCTCTATACGGCCGATGCCAGTTTCTGTCTTGCCGACGTCAGTTCCTAAACTGCTGATGTCGGTCTCTGTGTTTTCCTGCAAGTGATTATTTCTTTTTCCCGTGAGCTCATATTAGACCTTTACTTCATCTAGTTCACCATTGCTCTACTCAGATTGATTCAGCTTCCTTAGCTAATCATAATACATCACTCTTTCATTGAAAACAACATCACGGCTCTTGATTACCTTGTTAGTTTCTAGATTCCACAATTTGTAACCAAAATCATCTGAGCCATAGCCAATAAACATGCATCTCATAGACTTAGCATCAATCTTCTTTCTATTTTCCTTATCTATGTGCACAAAGGCTTCACAACCAAAAACTTTGAGATATGAGAGATCAACCTTTTTACCTGTCCATGCCTCTTCTGGAATACCATCCAGAGCTGTAGAAGGTCCTCTGTTAATCAGGTATACTGCAGTGTCAATGGCTTGTGCCCAAAACTGTAAGGGCAAACAAACATGCAATCTCATACATCTTGCATGCTCCATTATTGTCCTGTTCATCCTTTCAACAATTCCATTCTGCTGAGGTGTCCTTAGAACCATCCTTTGCCTATGGATTCCATGCATGTAACAATAATCTCTAAACTTGTGACTGCAGAACTCACCGCCATTGTTAGACCTCAGGCACTTTAATCTTTTACCTATTTCATTCTCAACCATAGCTTTCCAAATCTTAAAAGTCTCAAATACATCAGATTTTCTCCTAATACAATAGATCCATACCTTCCTTGTAGCATCATCTATGAAAGATACATAGTACTGTGATCTTCCAATGGAAGCAACCTGAGCCGGTCCCCACACATCTGTGTGAACAAGCTGCAACTTATGCCTCTTCTTAGTAGACCCAGTCTTGAGAAAACTAACCCTTTTCTATTTTCCAAATACACAGTGCTCACAAAACTCTAGATCTATGCCTTTTAAATCTAGAAGCATACCTTTGGACTTAAGAATTGACATCCCCTTCTCACTCATGTGGCCAAGCCTTGAGTGCCACAATTTAGCATCCACATCTGAAGTAGATAATACAGAAGGAGATTTTTTAGTAACACAATTACACAAATAGAGAGTACCTTCTCTCTTACCTCTGGCCATAACAAGTGCACCCTTGGTCACCTTCCAAGATTTTGCTGTGAGAGTTACTATACAACCTTCATCCCCTAACTTTCTTGCAGAGATCAAATTTCTCTTCAAGCTAGGAACATGCATCACATCTCTCAACACCCATGTGTTGCTATTCTACATCTTCAGCTGCACTTTACCTTTGCCAATTATTTTACAGGGCTCATCATCCCCTAGATACACTATTCCAAAATCTCCATGGATATAGTCACTAAAATATTCCCTGTTAGGAGTAGCATGAAAAGATGCACCAGAATCTAATACCCAAGATTCTATATTATTATGCAGAGAGAAAATTAAAGTATCTTGTGCAATACCTGCAACCTTGGCTTCTTCCTTTCCTTTGTGTTGATTGTCCTCCTTAGGCTTTGACCAACAATCTCTGCTTATGTGCCCCATCTTTCCACAATTCCAACATTGTGGCCTTCTGCCATTTCTGGATTTAGATCTGCCTTTCCCCTTAGATTTGGATCTTGATCTGCCTTTCTTGCTCTTCCCTTTTTGCCTTCCCCTGCTCTCAAAACTTAAAGCATTCTCCTCTTCTGTGCTTTTCTTGTGAATTTCCTCATTCAAGATAACACTAACAACATCCTCTACTTTCAAAATATTTGATGCAGATGCAGTATTACTTACTACCATTACTAAGCCATGCCAGCTTTCAGGCAAAGAACATAATATTAAAAGAGCTTTTATTTCATCGTCAAACACTATATTGACTGAACTCAATTGATTCACAATTCCATTGAAATTATTCAGATGAGTAGAAACAAATCCACCTTCATTCATATGCAAATTAAATAACTGCTTCATAAGATATACCTTATTGGAAGCTGAGAGTTTTTCATACAAACTTGCTAACGTAGTCATCAACTCTACTGTAGACTTTGCCTGTGATAAATTAGATATCACAGTGGATGCTGGACTTAGTCTTATAGACCCCAGAGCCTTTCTGTCAAGAACTTCCCATTCTTCATCCTCCATGTCTTTGGGCTTCTTTGCAACCCCACCTAACGGTAAGTAGAGATCTTTCTGATACAGATAATCCTCTATCTGCATTCTCCAGTGTTGGTAATTTTTGCCATTAAACTTTTCCATTCTCAATTTACTTTCATCTGCCATTGCTTCTCCCACTCAAACAGAAATCCCTGCAGAAACCCCTATGAGAACCTATAATCAAAACACACTACACAGATCTAAACCACCTGTTAGTGAACCTGAGCTTTGATACCAATTGTTGGATATCAAGCTCTGAACCTACAACCTGGCTCTGATACCACTTATTGGGGATCAACCAACAATAGATTACAATTGTGAAAGCAATAAATGCAGAATTAAATCAGATTGACAAGTAATTAGAATGAGATAATAGCAAGAACAAGAGATACAAGAAACCACCCTGAAAACTTTTATTAACAAACTCTTTACAAAAGGAATACAATTGAAGAAACTTCTTTCTTCCACACCTCTCCTAGATGTATAGATCTCTCACTAGATCTCTATTCCTCAAGAGCTCTCTCTCTCAAGAACAATCAACTCCAACAAGCCTAGATTGATTCAATTCTGTACTATTCTTCACATACCAATTCTTCTACAATAATATAATAAGCTAGGAAGATCTAATTCTACATATAGAATTAGGAGACTTGAGCATGTACTTCCAACAAGCAGTTAAGCCACTTGAACAAGGGCTCTAAAAATAGTATTGCTAACAATAGAGACGCGAGCTTGAGACTACAACTCAAACTCATCATATAAACACTCACTTCTATCCATGGAAATAGCTTTCTGGACATGCAGGTAATCGACGTCGGTTCCTGCTATTTGTCTGTGACCGCTGTTGGCCGACCCACTGCCAACGTCGGCGTCTCTGCAACTGATCCTGACCGACATCGATCGCTCCTGACTGACGCCGGTGTCTGTGTAGACCTGAACCTGATAAATTATGCTCCTTGGTGAAGCTTTTAGCTCCACATCCTAACAGTAATCTCATTAAAATGTTTTTCCAAGCTCTAATATGCATGATGACCTACAAGATTCACTATTGAAGAAGGAAACATAGTCAGGAAATGCATACTATTTGAGAATTCAAGGTGTGTATAGGAGTATATGAAAGGTTGGAGTAATGAATGGATATTTGGAAATATCCTTAATGATCATTACAGTATTTATAGGCCCTTTATAGTATAAATCAATCAAATAAGTAATCGAAATCATGCATACTTAGTCTACATCAAAACACTGTGCACAATGCTCTTTTACACAAGTTTATTTTGGATCTTGAGAAAGTTGAGGGGTAAAATGAACTATTTAAGGGATGAAAATTGGTAAAAAAACCTAATTATGACTTAATTAATCCAAAAAAACCTTCACTTTGTTTTAGTGAATAGGGGAAGTGCCCTTGGTTTTGTCTCAGACAAAGGGCACTTCCTTTTATGCATAAATCGATAGGTTGGAGAAGATGAGTGAGAAGGATGGACTAGAAGTTGATTAGCTATTAAAAGGAGGTTTTTAGAGTTTATTAAAATAAAATGAAACATGGAATAAATCTCATATCAATATGAAACATTACAAGGTGCTCTAAACCCTCAAAGGTGCAAGCAGACCTATTAGGCAATGTTTAGTACTAGAATTCAAATGAGATGTCACTTTCATATATAACTCTTGGTTAGATTTATAATCCATTTGTGTATGTTTATAAAAGAATAATATATTTTTTAAAAATTTTGAAATTAAAAAAATCCTAATTGGATTGACTAGAACACAAGGGTTACAACAAGCCTGTTAGGCAAAGATCAAGCCTTGTGTCCAGATGAGAAGTCATCCTCAATTATAACATTAGGAGGGAATTTTCATGGATTATATCATGATTTCAAGGTCACTTAAGATGTTTAAAATCCTTAAATTTGTAGATAAGGCACAAAGGAAGTCATTTTTAGACTTAAAACCTGGAAGAAATGAAGGAAAGAGCTCGATAGGGCAAGTTTGAATTCTCATATCTCTCTTATTGATTTGCATGGGGAAATAAAAATATTTAATAATTTAAAAGGTTCTTATACATTGATAACATGTAATTTATTTTTAAATTCAATGTCTCATCTTTATGAACAAAGCCTAAGAGGTCAAAATATGCTAAAACCCTTGCAAACCCTTAGTCAAGACCTGATGAAGGAAATGAATTTGGATAGCTACTATAATGACATATTTTTCCCATGAAATTAATTTTAAACTATATAATACTCTCTTAAGATCCTCCCCATGCTTTTGGACTATACAAAATTGTATAGATGAGGTGCAAAATAGGGTTTTATTGACCTTTTTATATGTTTTTCAAGTTATATAAGGTTTTAAGAGATTATAATCACATGGAAGGGAATATTAGGACTTAATATAAATACCCATGTTAATTTAATTCCTTTAAAAACTATTAAGTACCTAAAGACACTACTTCATCTCAACCAATCAAAATTGGCATAGTAACCAAGCTAGTGAGAGGGGTGGAAAACTTCAAGTGAGCTAATTTTAAGGTGTTATTGATACCTATAAGTAGATGGAGGGTCTTGAAACATTTCATTAACTCCCTCCATTTATTTTCATGGAAAAATTATGCCTTTTTTGAGGCTAAGTGTGCAAGGTTCATGAAAGATTTTTTTTTTAGATTATAGATGGTGATAACTCATTTACGAATGATGCCAAGTCACCAAGACTACAAACAATGCATGGAGAGGCATGTCTGAAATAATTACCTCTCATTCCAATAATCATACCTATCCCTAGTAAATTTTTTTATGTTCAAATATATGTGTATGATGAAGGTAGTTTTCTAAGCTAAAACAAAGAGTTCCATACCACTTTTCATGAGTTTTATACCTTGTATGGAAACTTTTACTTCCTAACCTTGCATGGTCCTTTAAAAAATATATTCCCATGAAAAATTAACTCATTTTCTCAATATTACAAGTTTCCTTGTGACATTTTTCCTTCTCTCTTCTCCTCTCTCTCTCTCAAGTTCTATAAGAACTATCTATTTTGGCCTTTGTAAACTATGATCCACTTAAGTATGGCAAAGCCTTACTCATTTAAATACCATTTGATCAATAAGACTAATGATTTTTACCTCTTTCATGATTTTTCATAGTGTTTTTTACTTGGATGATGGATCTTTCTTAGTGATAACTCTTTTTTCCTTAGCATGTTCTCTCATTCTCTCACCTATATATAGTTAAAAAGTTTCTTCTTATAGGGCATGTGAATTGTTTTATGATGTGTCAAAGTTGAGTGAGTTATTATATTCAAATAGTGTCATCCAAGGCCACTTATCTATTCCTCCTATCCTAAACATTCATCCATAACCTCATAATGTAATATTAATGTGAGAAGATGTAGATTAGAGAAGTGTATTTTTGGTTATTCCTTTATTCCTATGTGTAAGATATAGTTGGTTAGAAGTAATCAACTTATTTGGTGTATCACCTCCTTTAGAATAGTTTTCTTTCAATTTTCTCCCTCCCTTCTCCCCCAAAAGCTTATGTTTAGTAGTGATACAAAGTGGTGCATTAAGGGAACTATCCTTATTTAGATATTCATCTCATTATTAGGCTCACCCACATCCTAGAGGTGTTTTAATTATGCCACTTAGATGAGGAGATTTGATGCATCTCCTCAAAGGGTACAAATCCAAGTGAAATAATATAATTTAAGTGTTTCAAAATATTTTTAAGCTACATATGATATTTGGACCACTCATTCCAACTAGATCTCTATTTAGCTCATCCATTTAAGCAAAAGTTTTGTATGTGGGCCAAACTGGCCAACATTCTAGTGACTTAGCTGGCTTGACTATCCTACTAGTCATGCAACCTAGAATTTGATCAATCTTGCACATGATGACTAGAAAAATGAAGTATTACCTACAAAAGGATAATGTGTGACCCCTGAAAACACTTTGAAGCAAAGAGACACACATAGACAACAAGAGAGTAATAAAACACACCAAACAACAACCTAAATAGTATGAAAACAACACATAGAGTAATGTGCAAGAGAACTTAGAGGTAAAGACATACCTATCCACCTATGTATGAATATAATGAGACAACACTAGTAGCAAAATTTAAGAGACCTCCCATTGATAGGGATGGGAAGGCTCTCTCCATTAAACCTAGAAAGATCAAAGGCATTAATCTCCTTGTAACCTATGATAACATATGACCCACTCCAAATACTATCAAACTTGGAGTGATTTCTTGGTTTTGCATGGTATTCATCCCATTTGAGGACTATATCACCTTATTATAATGTATTTGAGGAATATCTCTTGTCAAATGACCTCTTTACTTGGTGTTTATTAGAACACATAATGTGCATAGTAGTGTCCCTTATCTCCCCCATTTGTCTTAACTCATTCAACCTTATCTATATAGCATCATCCTTTAGGATCTGAAGTTAATATGCCAACTCTAACTTAGGTTGTTAAAGAGATATAGGAAGTTTTGATTCTTTCCCATACACAAGAATTTATACTGAGTGTCCAATATCTTTCTTAGGTGTCACTCTGTCTTCCCATAGGGAAGTCCTCAATCTAGTATGCCACACCTTATGACCAACTTCCATAGTTCTCTTGATAATCCTCAATAAGTTCTTATTTGTTGAATTTTCTAGTCCATTGCCCTATGGGTAATAGTTATAGGATGCCTTGAGATAAATTCCATGTAAAATAACCCACTCACATATCTTGTTGCTAATAAATGCCAATGTATTGTTAGAAATGATTTTAAAGGGCACACAAAATCTGGTCACAAGGCTATCATAAAAGTATAAAACAAAATATTCATTAGCTTACTTAAGGAAAATTCCTTTAACCCACCTTTTGAATTATTTTTTAGCTATAATGAATCATTTATGTCCTTTAATTGAAGAGAGCTGTATCATCCCTATGAAATCTAGACCCCATTGCATGAAATGTTGTTATACTTGTATGTGTTACAAGGGAAGGACAACCAACTTTTGCTTTCCAACAAACATTGTGAATTTTGTGAATTTTCTTACCCAAGAGTATGCATCTCTAAACATTGTGGGCCAAAATTACCTAGATATAATGATCTTAGAGGTTGTGGTCTTCGTAGCAAAGTTCCCACTATGTGGACCATCATGGAACTACTCAAGCAACTTGTCTATTTGGCATGATTTCACAAACCTCAAATTCATGCCTCTTATTTCTCTCTTGAAAAGTAATCCATTTATCAAGATAGAAGGTATAATTTTCAACCTGAAGTGCCTTATCTTGGATCAATCTAGTCCCATAGGACATTGGTCTAATTCTATAAATATGAGTATATCATGTGTCCAACTCAAAGGTGTGTTGTCTGTAACTATTTGTTAGTTTTCATGAATTGCCAACACTTGATCTTTATCTTATTTTACCTCTGATGCAAGGTGTTCACATAACCCTCTACCCCTTATAAGTTTTATAACTCTAACTTCAAGGCCATACTCCATGCATTTTTTCACCCATCTAACTCTTTTCTCACTTATGTCTTTGTTGAGTATAAACTCTTTAATAGTTGGTTATACCACCATGAGTATGATCTTACTATTGGAGACCATGTTCCTAAATTTATTCAACATCTCACTACTACAAGCACACATTTCTCAAAAAATTTATGCCTCTCCTCATACCCCTATAAGGCATGACTAAAGAAAGAAATATGTTATTCCAAACCTTGTTCATTTTACTAAATCAACATGGCAAAGATTACAACTAATGTAGAGAAGGCATACAAGTGGAATTCTTTGTTAAAATTAGGACTAAGAAGTGTAAAGGCATGATATATGGTCTCTTTGATGGACCTAAAACTCCTCTTACCTTCTTTAGTCCATGTAAACTCCTTAATTTTTCTTAACATGTGAGTAAGAGGCTTCACCAGCTCTATAAAGCCTAGGATAAACCTTGTTATAAAATTAATACTTCCCAAGAAACTATGCAAATCCTTCTTGTGATTGGGTAAGGGTAGGGATAAGATGGACTCAACTCTTTCAATATTTATGGAAATACCATCCTTGGACACTACATGGCCTAATAAACTACCCTCGTCACCACCAAATATAATTTTTTTTAGATTTAATGACATACCAAATTCTCTGCATCTTTCAAATACTAACCGCAAGTCACCAATGTGATCAGCTAGATCCTTTGAGAAAATAGTGATGTCATATAGGTATACGAGCACCATGTCATTAATCTAATATGCATATATTGCTCTAATATGCTATAATTGATGTTTTCAATGTTAGGCATATAGGGCTCTAGATGGAACCTAGAGATAGGTCTTAACCTAATAATGACCCTAGTCCAATATCTAGTCCTAAAAACCATGCATGACCAGTCAAAGGACAAATAACCCCCAATTTTTGCATTAAATTCCCTAGATATGCATAGGGAAAAATATGGAGGTATGTCTACAACAATTACATCTTGAGTGATGACACAATTCAGGAAAGTTTCCAATGTGATCTTAAGTTCTTTCAATATACCTACTATTTCAGTGGGGGAACCATCCAAATGGAGAACACCTTTTTTATTAGGCATATAATTAAGCTCAAGCTTATCTACTATGGCTTTAGGCATAATTGAGGTTGAAGCACCTGAATCTATCATATAATTATGCACTGAATAGTCCCTTGTGACTACTAAAAAATAGAATGGGTGGGGTTTTACAACATTAGGGAGATGAAAAACATTATGAACTTAACCTTGACTAGGAACTTGAATTTGACTATGTTAAAATTTTATTTGTAAAAATACTATTCACCTTATCAGCTACCTTGTTTACATGAGAAATCTTGGAGAGCACTTGCTAAAAGATCTCTTTCTATCCCATTATAGGTAGAACATCATATATAAACATTGTGAAATTAGCCTTTTTCATATGATCCACAAAATTGAAAGGAATACTAGTACCTTTGGACTTCACCTTAGAATTAGAAGTATCACTTGGCACTTACATGACATGAGGAACAAAAGGATACTTCTAATGTTGTCCATGATGTTGAGGTATTTGTTGAGTTTCAAGAGATTTAGTAGCTATATTTGAAGTGGTAGGATAATGAATGACTTCTGGAGATGTTGATTAAGCCTTATTCTACCTCAAATTTTCATCCAACATCCTCCTCTTAGCCCTTGTATTGGTTATAATTGGTTCATATGCCCTTTATGTAGTCTACCCCATGTTTATTGCTACTTTATCAAACATATGCTTCCCTTATTGAAATTTTATGCAAATGGTGTTAGTTGATGCCTTACCCATGATCCCTTGCTATTGAATTTGAGCTCTTGATGATGTCATGGAAGGCAGTTATCTTGATTCATTCGAGAGACTTGTGTTGGAGGAGGCATTATATTTGGCCTTAGACTAAAAGAGCATGATATAACCTAGGATCTTAATTCATTTATTTACTTGTGGCAATTACCACCTCATTAGACTGCCCTCCTAATTGCTATTGACCTTCTTTAATAAGGTTGTTTTGTGTGGGGACCAATATTCTTAAGCTACTTACAACTGTTGGGTTATAATTATTATAATATCTAACTTGAGTAATTTGGCCATAGTATTGTTGATTTGATGGATACGGGGGTCTAATTTATGATTGAGTAAGCTATTAGGCTTGGAAGGGACCTCGATATGGCCTATATGAAGTCTATTACTATCTCTCTAGAGCCACTAGCTTATTTTTTTGTGCCTTCAATAAGCTCTCAATCCTTATAAATTTTTCCACTTGACTATTATCAAGTTGGGATTGATTATTTGGAGTGGGAAATGAAGAAATGCTAGATGGGGTTGACTGAATCTTAGAAAAAAGTGGCATGGTAGTTCTTGGCATGAGTTTCCCTACTTGTATCAAATAGTTTTCTTCCCTTATAGATATCTCATAAGCCCCAAGTAAAGTTTTCCCAGCCATAGATTGGATCATGACTACAATATCTAAATTTAATGCTCTCAAGTAGTAAAGAAAATCATAATTGGGTGTGGGTTTAATGATGATATGGATCCTATCCCAAGTATTTTATAATCTATAGTTGAAATCAACCATATATTCATGGGGTGCCCTTTTGATTGAGGTGAGTTGTTCAACAAGTGACACATGGTTATTTATATCTTTGAAATGTTTACATAGGCACTTACCAAAATCATCCCAAGCATTGATTAAGGTAGGAGATAGACTCCTATACTAGTATAGGGCTTTTACTTTCAAGGATGCGGCTAGTAGTCTCATGGATATATTCTTTTGTGTAATATTATGTATTGAACAAAGGTTTGAAATGTCAGCTATGTGATCTATAGGGGTGGTGGAATTTTGCTCTATGAAGTATGGTTGACTATTCAAAGATGTAGTAGGGATATAATCATTATGTTAAAGGTTAAGATGGATGCCACTATTGAAGGGTACAAAAGCTTGCATTTTGGGCCTTTCCATTTACAAAGTGGGGGTTTCACTACTTACAATAATAGGATGACTAAGAGATGAATATTTATTTTTGGGATAAGGACTTATCCTATTAAATATTGATATTTTATATGAAATAAAAGGTATCTTAGTGAATTCAAATGGAATACCTTTACTAACTAACTTTCTAGTAAACTTTGGCATGAGAGGTGCTATCTGGATGATGTTATGAACTTTGCAACTTAGAGAATCTTTAACTTCTGATGATGGTGGATGTCTTCTTTTATAAATGTCTCTCCTCAACTCCAAAATTTAACTATGAAAAGGATAATGTCTTTGATTCCCACCAAGCATGCTAGAAACTATTGGAGACCTAAGCTGCACCCTAGCTGAGTAAAGGATTGTTCAAGTCCTCTTGCTCAAACTTAGTCTAACATGGGAATGACCCTAGGATGTGGGTTACCTAATCTTGGGTCAGACCTCTAGGGTTTTTAATGAGGCTTACTCCTTAGATATGATAATATAGTTCTTCTTCTAAACCTATACATATACCAAAGAAAAGGGGAAGGGAAAGAAGTGAAAAGGAACAAAACCTAGTCTAAATGGTGACACACTAAATGTTCAATGATCCACTCTCAGCTTAGACAATTTTATGACTACTAATGAATCCAATTAATAAAATAACTTATCAAATTATATGACAAGGTTGAAAACATGAGTATTTTATATCAAGGCTAAAAAGAGACCTACCAATTAAAGGATAGAAAGATATAGGTTTAAGCAAACCACTATGGACTTATGACACTTCAGTGGAAACCTCACTAACCAGCACTTTAAACAACCTACAAGAAACCAATAGACTTGAAGAAAGGTACATGAAGGACATACAAATGATGAATATGAAACATACACTTTGTAAATCAAACTTTCGTAAATCACACTGAGCATTCAACTAGATTCTGAGATGTCTTATATTGGTTCAAAAGAGTTTTGTAAAGTGATTTTGGTAGAGCTTCTCTATATCTATCCGAGGATGCAAATCAAGAGCTCCAAGATTAAATTTATAGCAGAATGAGATTATAGAGAGGGGAAATAAATAGATATAATTTAATAAATGTGACCCATCCACCTTTGATCAATTAGCATTTATTTAATTATGTTGAGTCATAATCTATCAAACATGAACCACTCCCTAAGGACCTTGAAACACTAAAATACCCCAATGTCTTCTTTAATCATGTTTGATGTTCTTCATACTATCAGGTAGTTACTTGAGCTTGCTCATTGATGTTATTTCTAAAATTATTTATGAAATCACCATTCTAACATTAATTTTAAATCCTAAATATAGATCTATTATGGATAAAAAAACTAATCACCCTATTGGCTTTCATATAGTCATGATTGCAAATAAAGATCTGTAGGCTAGGTTTCTTGAATCTAGATGTAAAACCTATGTCTAAAATCTCTTGAAAAGTGTTACAAGGATTTAGTGGCATTGTATGACTTTATAAGGTCTACTCTTGGTAACTTCGATCATGTTTGATCTTGAATTTATGTAATCTACCTATTTGGGGTGGTAAAATCCTTTATCTAATGTGTCTACCTTTGTGGCATCTCCTTAGAATATTTACTCTAGTTTGACCTTAGATCTCATTTACTATCCATTGAAGTCCCTTTTGACTTTAAATTTTGACCATTGATCTTGATTTTGGATTCTCAAGATGTGCCACTTATTGGCTCCACATTCATCCTCAGGATCCACTATCAATTTCATCTACTTCTACTCTTATGCCATGTGGTAACCTCACATTCAATATGATCTCCTTGACTTGTCAACTTCATGCACACCATCAATCTGTGTGGTTTGATTGAATGTGAGTCATCATTATACTTCTACTAGATCAAATATGCACCATTAATCTACTTGGTTATTGTAATCATGACACTTATCATCGATGCACTTAATCTCAAAATCCACTGACCTTTTGAATATGAACTCATTGTTGATAGTTGGATGCATAATAAAATGCATGATATTGGATATTTGGGATCCAATGACACTTTTAGTCACCATGTATTATTAGATCTTGACTTGAGCTCCTATTATCTTAATACTTGTCAGTCACATGTTCATTTTTAGAATAATTGAATTTAAACATCTATTTATCATAGCTCAAAATTGATGTCCCCATGCACATCCCACTCAATAAGTTCAATTTTAAAGACCCATATCTTGAGATATCAAGCTCATCAAGATACAAAATTTATAGAGCATGATCTAGACATAAAGAAATTCATGTTTATACAATATTTTGGCTCTGAGAGGGATCCTAAACATACTTATAAAAATGCACAAGTGAACTAGTTGTTCATTTTTGCATGACATGTAAGATGGTCTCGTTCATTGAGACTTATGTTAGGAAATGTTTCTTGATCTTTCAAATCTATGATGAGTCTTTTAAGCCTATACAAACTCATTCCATGATTCTAACTACATTGATCACCATGAGAACCTACTTCTTCAAAATTTGACAAACTACACTTTAAGTTTACTTAAAGTGTTTCAAAATATTTGAAACCTACATGTGATATTTGGACCACTCATTCCATCTATAATCTAATCATCTCATCTATTTAGGTAGAAGCTTTGTATTTGGGCCAAATTGGTCAATACCTATTTGTCACTAATAATTCTTTAAGGGTATTATTAGCTCAACATGATGAAAATGCGAATTAACACATCATATACTATCTAATCCATACACTAGTAGTTTATGAACATAACTATATGCCAATAAAAAAATATTATTTAGCTATGGTATTTGCATCTCACAATCTGCATCATTACATGCTTAACAACAAGACCATAATCATTGTCAAATTAGATCCACTCAAGTATCTACTATCAAAAATAGTCTTAGAGAGTTGCATGGATAAATGGATTATGCTTTTGAGTGAGTTTGATATTAAATACATCAATCAAAAGGCCATAAATGGATAAGTAATTGTAGATTAGCTTACTAAAGATCCCCTTTCAAATAATTCACCACTCACTTTTATATTCCTAGACAAGTCCATCACAACCATCATAGACATACCTCTTGAAGAGCAACACTAAAATTTGTATTTTGGTGGGTTACTCACATCTCATTGATTAGGAGTAGGCTTGTTATTTATTATACCAAATGGGTATCTTATTCCCAAAACAGTCTGTATTATCTTTTCTTGTATCAATAATATGGATGAATATGAATCACTAATTAAAGTTCTTCATCAATTATTACAATGGAACATTCAACATTTGTTGGTTTATGGTGATTCTCATTTAATCATAAATCAAGTTATAGACCAGTTATAGATCAAAGATGATAAGTTATCACCATACAAGTCCATGGTGGACATTCTCAAGCAGAAAATTAATCACATTAAGTTTAAACATATACCTTAAGCTAATAACAAGATAGTAAATGTTTTGGCTACCATTGGTTCTTTTATTTGTAGCACAAAAAAGCAAAAGATAATTAGTTCCTCATTAAACATCTTCTAGTGTGTGTTCATGAACCTTTGATTGTTGAAATGATCTATGATATTAATGGTCCTAGAAATATTTGGTATTTTGATTTAAATAACTACCTTCATGACCAAATACTTCCACCAAAACTTTCATGTAAACAACAAAAATATTTCACACACCAAGCCTCTCAATATACCCTACTTGGCCCAACCTTTTACCATAGAATATTTGATGGAATTGTGCCTCATTGTTTGAATTTCATAGAATCCACATTAGAATTTTGGGAAGTTCATGAAGGAGTTATTTGATCCCACACCAATAGGGACATCCTTGATTTAAAAATAAATAAAATATTATATACTATCTATTATTGGCCAACCATGGAATTAGATGTAGTTGCTTATGTAAAAAAATGTAACAAATTTCAGAGGCATGAAAATTTTATTCATACTCTATCTAGAACACTCAAACCAATTACTACACCATGGCTATTTTCAACATGGGGACTCAATCTCATTAGGAATATTAACCTTAAATCCTCAAATTTCCATAAACATATCATGACTTCCACCGAGTATTTCACTAAATGGGTTGAAGTTATACCCCTCAATTACATGAATAGAAAACAAATTTTCAAATACATCTTCAAACATTTCATTTGCCATTATGGTATCCCATCTAACATTATATCTAATAATGGTAAATAATTTAAAAACAAGGATTTTAAATCACTCTATGTTGAGTTTAACATTACCCAACACTTTTCCACTACATATTACCCACAAGGTAATGGCTAAGTATAGGCATCTAACAATACCATTAATATTATTAATAATATTTTCATTGATGTTGGTCATGAATTTCACTTGTAGATCTTTCACACCCTCTAGGCTTATCATACTAATTATCATACTCTAATAAGAACCACACCATATTCCTTTGTCTATGGCACTGAGGCCATTCTTACCATAGAGTTTGAGTTACCTCCTATGTTTGAATCACATCCTTGATCATGAGTATTATAGAGTTGCTTTCCTATAAGAGAAAGATTTAAGAAATTAAAAATGCATAGTCATTATAAATATCCTTCAATCATATCAAAATATACAATGTGGTCAGTATAATTAGCGTGTCAATCATATAGAGTTCAAGCTTGGTGATCTTGTCCTTAAATAAAACTATAAGAACACCATGATCAATAAAAATAAGAAGGACAAGTTCAATCTTACAAATTATTACAAATTACAAATTACAGATAGGCCTTTATGTCATTATTACAAATTACAGATTTGGAGCTTAAAGGTTGGCTACATCAGACATAGATGAACTTGATGAGAATATGAACATAATACATCTCAAGCATTATTTTTATTGAGTTACTTGAGGTATTTTATATGAGGATTGTTTACATCATGTCATAATATCACCTTTTTTATACCATCTTATATATCATTCCTTCTACACCTTCTCTATTGGTCAAATTTGTTTTACCCTCCCTTCCTACCCTTTTTATCCTTGGTTATAATCCATTGGTTCTTAGGACACTTTCAACGATTGGATTTAGATGGATTTAAATAGTTGATTTAGTATTGTAGACTAAGGCAATATCCTGGGGTAGTATGACAGTGGTTTGATAATTGAATTCTTCATTATTATCATGTTCTATCTCATTCCTAGTGCTACTAATTATAACCAGCTTTGGATATATTAGTATCATTGACCCATGACATTATTTCCTCATTATAAATACCTTTGGGTAAATCAAGAACAATCCCATTTTATCTACATTATTGCATCATTATGCTATATTGTGTCATTTGCCTAATTCATGACCTTACTACTATCTAGTTAGATTCTTTTATTATATGGAAGAAAAATAGTGATTTGAGGTCTTAATAAGACTATTTAGGTAATTATTGGTTCACGTTAAGGTCATCTCAGTCACCCCTTTTCCACACTCTCACCATTTTACAAGCTTATTTCAGCTATGCTCTTGCCATTTTATGAATTGACCCATTTTGTATCTCTTAATTATTGATCAATTTGAGATGCTTATAAAACCCCTCAACATTTACAAAAAATATTATAAATTCCTAAAAATCATAAAAACATGAAAATTGTTTTAGAATTTCCATGCGAGATATAAAGCCATCATTTTTTTTAGGATGGGCCATCTTATCTTTTCAGGCTATTTTTTAACCAACTTAGTCTTTTTCCTCCCATTTTTGGGAGAACTAAATTGCCCTGAGGTTCACACAAACTATGTAGCTAGTATTTAGATATAAAGGGTATCTCATGTTAGCTCATTCACCACTCACACCTTTCTTTCTTTTTTTACCACTTCATTGCCTTAAGGATTTTGGGACTCCTAGCTATTTCGCAAGTAACCACTTATTCTTTAATTTACCCATCCTTATTAGCCTTAGCCATACACTCTTTCCATTTTATGATCACCCATTTCTAATGCACTTAGCATGTTATGTTCTTATTCTTATTCTCAACCTTAGATGTCGTCAACATTATAAACCAAGTTAATGTGTGCACACTTATCTATTGCCTTTCAATATTATTTTAGCCTAAACCATGCTCTCATGCTCACATGATTTGTTTATGCTGACACTTTCATGTTTATATATTTCATCCCTCTCTTTTTATATACACTCACAATTTTATGAGACCATTCCCATTTTCCTTTGCCAGTCAATCATGTTTTCTAGATCATTAGTTTTTTATATCCCATATCCTAGGAGAACTACATTTATCCTGAAGTTCATGCTGGATATTATGTCCATGGGACTATGTAAGTAATGTCCACTTGCCTAGTGCATCTGGAGTCACCTTAGCTACCCCTTCCTTTTCTTCTTTTCCCCCCATTTTAATTTTGTATGTCATTTTTCCCTATATCCTTAGGGCAACATTATTAGTCTTTTATTTTTGCATTATTATACATGTGTCATTGTTATCTAGATTAGAGGTCACCCTATCACTAAGATTAACACCTCTCATACACATGAGAAAACAATTTGTTTTTTTATTATAGTAACATGATGATTAACCAATATTTATCTTTTACCTTTGTCTATTATAATAGTTCATTTCTTGCACCTTTCTTTTTTTATTTCTTTTGTTTTTGGTGTTTTATTTGTTTATTTATTTATTTATTTATTTATTTATTTTTTTAATGTTTATTTATTTATTTTTTATTCATTGTCATAGGATTCTTACACTTCGTTTACACTTGATTATTGATTACCCATATCTTTTACTTGAGTTTTGAATTAGTGTACATTCCCATATTTAATTAATTGTACTATATTCCCTTAGGATTTGATTATTCATATCTTACACCTAGGTGTTTTATACATGAATTTAAATTGAGTTTCCCATGATTTTGATACACATTATTATTATATTTTTTTATAACTATGATATATAATATCCCAAGCCACATAAAAAATTAGTTAGGTGGATCTTACAAGTAATGTTACCACAATACTTCTCCTTTTTCATACCTGGAAAAATTCTCAACTGAACCTAACACTAACCAAATGTAGAGTACTTAAAAAATAAATAAGTTATAATCCTTACTATTTAGGACATAAATCTCCATAATATAAAGTAGTCAATTTTGTGTTTATCCTCTATGTTGTCTTAATCTGACTTCATAAGTATGGATTCGTATGTAAGCCACCTATCCCAATTTTCCATACTACAAAAACTCATGTGGACCTTTCCTAATAATATTATCCCTACTAGGGATAAACTAAATTATATCAAGCTTCCATCTTCCCTAATAGGGTAGACCATTGTGATAAGGATTATAACCAGCTTTGGTAAAATCATTATATTTTGAACTATCTACCTTACTGGGGAATTTTTTAGTGAACTAATTATTATACCTACCTTTAGGAAAATCATTATCTTTATCCACCCTACTAGGGAATTTTCATTATGAAAATGATTATAACCACCTTTGGAAAACTCACTTTTTCACCTATCCTACTGGGGCATCTCATTGTACCACTAATTATAACTGCCTTTGGACAAATCAGTGTTGCCTTACCTATAGGTTGCATCATTTCCTTCTTTTTTATGGAATGTTTACCAACCTTATTCTCCATCCACTCCCTCAAGGGGGCATCTAAGTCTCATACATTAAATTTTGTCATTAATGACATTTTCATTCTTTGAGAATATGTTACTATGCCAATGTTTTGTAACATCTTCCTAAATAAGAGGAAATAGTAGACATCCCATTTTGGCTACAAATTTGTTTCAAATAGGCTTCAAATTGATTTTGACTAAATTAGTTCCAACTAGACTTTAGATTGATTCCCTATTTGGGGTATTATATTGTATGTAATAGTAACCTCTCATGGATTCATCTTCAATCAACTTCTTACCTAGAAAATTGATAGTTTGGCCTTTGGACCCATTAAGTGGGGCACTTAAATAATTTTTAAAGTGAAAATTTTCTTATCAAAATGAATTAACTAGGAAAATCAAATTAAATTTTTAAGTGAAATTTCCATGTGTAATTAGTGAAAATGCATTTTATAAAAAAGGAAATTTAAATAAAAATGAAGTCATGATGATGCCATCATCCTCAAATTCATGGAATTGAAAATATCTCCCCTAAAGCCTTAAATTCAAAAATGGAGATCTATGCTTAATAAATGGTATCTCTATCCCAAATATTAACTATTTTTCCCCTCCTTAACTCAAATAGGGTTAGTCTAAACTCAATCATAGCTAACTCTTACCTAAATACACTTGGGTTAGATTTAGTTTGGAAGGATATAAATACAAGGCTTCACACATTGTTCAACAAGCTCTTTTCGTCAAGGAACCTCTCTCGTGTTGTGTTATAATACCCATTTGTTGAGAGAAAGAAGCCAAGCCAAAGATAGTCCCAATATTGCCAAGGTGACAAGGAAAGATAATACAAGGAGCACCATTACCAAAGATTATTTTATCACATGATTAAACAAATTCCTCCATAGACAACATACAATTCTTGCTCTCAAATAAGGTAAATAATGGTTTTTTTGTCTTCTATTAATAGTTACTTGTATTTTTCTCTTTCTCTTTGAGTGTCCAAGCTTGAGGTATCAGTTGTATGAGTGTGTTTTTTTATTTTTAATCATACTAAAATAATACCAATCTACCCTCTTCAATTTTTATTGATCATAGTTCCACCTATCCTGTTATCCCCAAGTAATGTTACCACAATACTTCTCCTTTTTCATACCTGGAAAAATTCTCAATTGAACATAACACTAACCAAATGTAGAGTACTTAAAAAAATAAATAAGTTATAATCCTTACTATTTAGGACACAAATCTCCATAATATAAAGTAGTCAATTTTGTGTTTATCCTCTATGTTGTCTTAATCTGACTTCGTAAGTATGGATTCGTATGTAAGCCACCTATCCCAATTTTCCATACTACAAAAACTCATGTGGACCTTTCCTAATAATATTCTCCCTACTAGGGATAAACTAAATTATATCAAGCTTCCATCTTCCCTAATAGGGTAGACCATTGTGATAAGGATTATGAACAGCTTTGGTAAAATCATTATATTTTGAACTATCTACCCTACTGGGGAATTTTTTAGTGAACTAATTATTATACCTACCTTTAGGAAAATCATTATCTCTATCCACCCTACTGGGGAATTTTCAATATGAAAATGATTATAACCACCTTTTGGAAACTCATTTTTTCACCTATCCTACTGGGGCATCTCATTGTACCACTAATTATAACTGCCTTTGGACAAATCAGTGTTGCCTTACCTACAGGTTGCATCATTTCCTTCTTTTTTAGGGAATGTTTACCAACCTTATTCTTCATCCACTCCCTCAAGGGGGCATCTAAGTCTCATACATTACCTTTTGTCATTAATGACATTTTCATTCTTTGAGAATATGTTACTATGCCAATGTTTTGTAACATCTTCCTAAATAAGAGGAAATAGTAGACGTCCCATTTTGGCTACAAATTTGTTTCAAATAGGCTTCAAATTGATTTTGACTAAATTAGTTCCAACTAGACTTTAGATTGATTCCATATTTGGGGTATTATATTGTATGTAATAGTAACCTCTCATGGATTCATCTTCAGTCAACTTCTTACCTAGAAAATTGATAGTTTGGCCTTTGGACCCATTAAGTGGGGCACTTAAATAATTTTTAAAGTGAAAAATTTCTTATCAAAATGAATTAACTAGGAAAATCAAATTAAAATTTTAAGTGAAATTTCCATGTGTAATTAGTGAAAATACATTTTATAAAAAAGGAAATTTAAATAAAAATGAAGTCATGATGATGCCATCATCCTCAAAGTCAGGGAATTGAAAATATCTCCCCTAAAGCCTTAAATTCAAAAATGGAGATCTATGCTTAATAAATGGTATCTTTATCCCAAATATTAAATATTTTTCCCCTCCTTAACTCAAATAGGGTTAGTCTAAACTCAATCGTAGCTAACTCTTACCTAACTACACTTGGGTTAGATTTAGTTTGGAAGGATATAAATACAAGGCTTCACACATTGCTCAACAAGCTCTTTTGGTTTAATTTTATCATACAAAAATACCTTCAAGGAACCTCTCTCGTGTAGTGTTATAATGCCCATTTGTTGAGAGAAAGAAGCCAAGCCAAAGATAATCCCAATATTGCCAAGGTGACAAGGAAAGATAATACAAGGAGCACCATTACCAAAGATTATTTTATCACATGATCAAACAAATTCCTCCATAGACAACATACAATTCTTGCTCTCAAATAAGGTAAATAATGGTTTTTTTGTCTTCTATTAATAGTCACTTGTATTTTTATCTTTCTCTTTGAGTGTCCAAGCCTTAGGTATCAATTGTATGAGTGTGTTTTTTTATTTTTAATCATACTAAAATAATACCAATCTACCCTCTTCAATTTTTATTGATCACAGTTCCACCTATCCTGTTATTTCCAAGTAATGTTACCGCAATACTTCTCCTTTTTCATACCTAGAAAAATTCTCAATTGAACCTAACACTAACCAAACATAGAGTACTTAAAAAATAAATAAGTTATAATCCTTACTATTTAGGACACAAATCTCCATAATATAAAGTACTCAATTTTGTGTTTATCCTCTATGTTGTCTTAATCTGACTTCGTAAGTATGGATTCATATGTAAGCCACCTATCCCAATTTTCCATACTAAAAAAACTCATGTGGACCTTTCCTAATAATATTCTCCCTACTAGGGATAAACTAAATTATATCAAGCTTCCATCTTCCCTAATAGGGTAGACCATTGTGATAAGGATTATAACTAGCTTTGGTAAAATCATTATATTTTGAACTATATACCCTACTGGGGAATTTTTTAGTGAGCTAATTATTATACCTACCTTTAGGAAAATCATTATCTTTATCCACCCTACTGGGGAATTTTCATTATGAAAATGATTATAACCACCTTTGGGAAACTCATTTTTTCACCTATCCTACTGGGGCATCTCATTGTACCACTAATTATAACTGCCTTTGGACAAATCAGTGTTGCCTTACCTATAGGTTGCATCATTTCCTTATCTTTTAGGGAATGTTTACCAAACTTATTCTCCATCCACTCCCTCAAGGGGGCATCTAAGTCTCATACATTACCTTTTGTCATTAATGACATTTTCATTCTTTGAGAATATGTTACTATGCCAATGTTTTGTAACATCTTCCTAAATAAGAGGAAATAGTAGACGTCCCATTTTGGCTACAAATTTGTTTCAAATAGGCTTCAAATTGATTTTGACTAAATTAGTTCCAAATAGACTTTAGATTGATTCCATATTTGGGGTATTATATTGTATGTAATAGTAACCTCTCATGGATTCATCTTCAGTCAACTTCTTACCTATAAAATTGATAGTTTGGCCTTTGGACGCATTAAGTGGGGCACTTAAATAATTTTTAAAGTGAAAAAATTCTTATCAAAATGAATTAACTAGGAAAATTAAATTAAAATTTTAAGTGAAATTTCCATGTGTAATTAGTGAAAATGCATTTTATAAAAAAGGAAATTTAAATAAAAATGAAGTCATGATGATGCCATCATCCTCAAAGTCATGGAATTAAAAATATCTCCCCCAAAGCCTTAAATTCAAAAATGGAGATCTATGCTTAATAAATGGTATCTCTATCCCAAATATTAATTGTGTTTCCCCTCCTTAACTCAAATAGGGTTAGTCTAAACTCAATCGTAGCTAACTCGTACCTAACTACACTTGGTTTAGATTTAGTTTGGAAGGATATAAATACAAGGCTTCACACATTGTTCAACAAGATCTTTTGGTTTAATTTTATCATACAAAAATACCTTCAAGCAACCTCTCTCATGTAGTGTTATAATGCCCATTTGTTGAGAGAAAGAAGCCAAGCCAAAGATAATCCCAATATTGCCAAGGTGACAAGGAAAGATAATAAGGAGCACCATTACCAAAGATTATTTTATCACATGATCAAACAAATTCCTCCATAGACAACATACAATTCTTGCTCTCAAATAAGGTAAATAATGGTTTTTTTGTCTTCTATTAATAGTAACTTGTATTTTTCTCTTTCTCTTTGAGTGTCCAAGCTTGAGGTATCAGTTGTATGAGTGTGGTTTTTTTTTTTTAATCATACTAAAATAATACCAATCTACCCTCTTCAATTTTTATTGATCACAGTTCCACCTATCCTATTATCCCCAACCAACTCTCCCTCCACCCCAGGACATGCCAAAAACTTCACATATAGTCTCCAAATAACATCTCCCTCCTTCAGTTATCCTAAAAACCATTAATAATAGGTGATGTCACATATTCTCCCATCAATAAATTGCCTCACAATATATTCCTTCCACTGAAGCAAACCCACACCAACTGCTATCTAATACCATCATGCCCATGGGGTGCCAAGTGGTAAAACCATGCTGATATACTCGTAATCTTAGCACTACAATATAAAGGTCACATCTGTTCTAGATCTCAACTGAGTCTTCCACCCCCATATATCCCTATATACTTGTACTAAAAGGGTCAAGGCCCACACAAACACTATGAAATACTTTAGTATATCAATGATAATACTTATCAAGCTATAGGTAAATCAGTCTCCCCCTAAATTTGATAATGCATAGCATAAGATAGAAAGAATAATCATAGTCATCACTGACATTCCCTCTATATCCTCCTCATATATTGTCTCAAAAAAAACCTCCATCTATAAAAGTAATGTCTATATCATCATCCCCATATAATTGTATCCATATTGCTACATGTCTCCTCTCATCCACTGGTAAAATCATTGTGCCCTATCTTGGTAGCCATAATATGTGATATATATTCTCCATGATCATTTTAATCTTCCCCATTAGAAACTATAAGGTCCCTATCACCATATTCCATCATTTTATTAAAGGTACCAACAAACCCACATCACTATGCATATGTCAATATTAGTGTAACCCTTTAAACACAATAACATCCATATGCTCCCAATCCTTATCACTTATCCATTCTTGTAACTAATATATTAAAGGTGGTACCTAGTCTTGCATTATCAACAATGTTTATGACTATAATTGAAGGTCCCCCATCATAATTTTATTTCCTTTCTTCATAAGCTTACTTATCTTTCAATTATCTTAACTAAGTCATAAATCATCCCAAGGAATCAATGTTGATCATTATGGATTGACATTAATTAGATATCGATCAACATCAATCCCAAAAAATAATCATCAATTGAATATCAATCGATTTCAATCCCTATCTTTTACTGTACCATTACTAAAATCCTAAATTAAACATAAAAAATGCCAATTTTTAAATAAAAACTCAACAAAATTTAAAATTTAATTGTTAAGTGGGGGTATAATGTCTTGATTCGCATATTATTTATCATATTGATCTTGATTGTATCTCTCCTCTTTTTATGCATTATCATTTAATTCCACATAATCAAGATGTGAAGGATCAATGATGGGATTTATAATTGGTCCTTTGTCCATGGTACAAGCCCAAATAGAAGCAATCTGAGGATGCTCATTAGGATTGTCACTAAGCCTAGCCCTTCTTCTTAAGGGAAGATAGATAACCTTTTTAAATGGCATACACTAAATAAATTGAAAGAGGGATTCTAAAATAGAATGTATGAAATCTGAAAATATTAGCATAGCCAATGAAAATAGGAACAAGAAAGATATAAAACCTAGTAGCATCTATAATTAGAGCTCTATTAATATTCAAAGTAAATTGGGTTTGGAAAATGTTCTAACTATTTAAGGTTTTTAGATTTTAATCCCTAGTTTATTAAAGGTTTGAGTATAGTAATATAGTGTATAATTATGCAAAAAATACAACCACTTATTTGTAATAGAATTGACCTAGTTTGACCTTTTTGAAAATAGCAATAAATAATGTAAACAAGTATTGTTATCATCAAATTATGCACCCTAGGACATTATATGAAATTATTTCATTTTGATGTAGCATTGAATCATCCCTCAAGTCTGTGGAAACTTATAAGAGAGATGAGTCTCTAGGATTGAAAAGGGCTAGCTCCCTGAATTCTTCTCTAAGTGTTTATCACCTAATCTAATGTTTATTCATGAAAAGAGTCAAGAGTTTGCATGAAACAAAAAACTATTCTAAAGAGATGATCCACCAAGAATTTATCCCACTGACTATCACACTTATACTGAATAACAATTCTTTCCAAGATTAATTCCATGCATTAAAAGATACTAACATAGTGTTTCAATGTGAAGGTAACATGCTTGAGACAATCAACAAGATAATAAACCTAAGGGGAAAATTGCACACCATAGATACAATTACATACTTGAAAGAGAGATTAATGGATTTAACACAATTCACATGACCTTTTAACATCATAACTTTTGTTAAAACATGAAGGGTAAAGGGAGTAAGGATGATGCTATCATTTGGATCCACTATACATTGCTCACATAATCAGATAGAATTTCACAACTTAGAATTGGTCTTGTATTCATTATTCAAAACAAAATTTCAATGTCATTTTAGTAGGGATTCACGATACCAAAAAATGTGGTCCCCTACAATGGCCAAAATGGCTCAATTTATAAAACTTTGGGGAAGAGAGAGAGAAGAGAAGATGAAGAGGCATAAAGACATGTGTCCACATGTGAGAATCAGTTACAGATGCATGAGAGAGATGGATGGGGTGAGTCATGTCATGCCATGAGGTTTACTTATCCAAAACAAGTCATGACAATGGTGGTGATTGGTACAATGCCTTCAAGAGTGGCACATGAAATTACTTCTATCAAAGATCATCCATGAGAGTTTGAAACTAAAAATGAGAAGATGACACATATCACTTCTAAGGGGGAATGGGACTCATGATTATAGTTATAAAATGTTCTTTCTAACTCTTAACTATCCTTTAGACACCTATAGTTGTCAATTTCATGGAAGTGATGACTTGAACCATCAATATATCTATTTTGATTGCTTTATCTACACCAAATTCTCAAGATTCAACCATTTTTTACCTCCATGCCTACTCTCATGTTCTTTTCAAGAATTTTGAATAACAATGTCTATTCTCCATAGTTTTAAATTGACTTCCTATGGGTTGTCATCCTTTGTTATGGTGTGGAGCTAAAAGCTTCAACTGTTTGCAGACACAAGGAAGGATGCTGAAGAACCAGAGCCACCGGCATCGGTAGTATGACCGATGTCGGTTAGATGCAGTGGAGAAGGAGACCGGTGATGGCAGGGAGTCGGCCGACGTCGGTAGCACCAAACTAGTAGGGACCGGCGTCAGTCGCCTGTGTATTTTTAGAACTGCTATTGACGAACAGTCAGTTAAGTGAAGTGAGTGTTTGCATGTCAAGCGACTAATTATAGTCACGAGCTACGTGTCTAATTATTGTAACTAGAGTTCTATTTTTGTAAGCATGGGATCCTATTTAAAGACCCAAAAGGCATGTAATGTAATTATCCAAGAAGGCAAGAAAAAGCATTGAAGCTAGCAAGGTCAAGGAGATCAGCTGAAGCATTCAAGGAGGGATAATAACTCAGGCTTTAGAGTTGTTGTGTTGAGCAAGAGAGAGAGGGAAGAAGGTCTTGAGGTGTGGCAAGCCTTTGAGGTGGAGGAAGAACTGGCATCTTCTTTATTGTATTTTCTTCTAGTAATATTTAATACAAGAGTGTGTATTGTCTCTCAAATTCTTTGCTGTCTCAAGTTTCTAGCTACTTTATCATTCTGGTATAATTCCACGTTTAATTGCTTATAAGAAAGTAATCAATTGTGCTCTAATTGGTAGAGCTAGATCCCCTGACATCCTTTGTTTAAATCCAAATGGATAACTTTAGATAATCTTCCCAAACATTTCCTTCAGCTTTTTTTTTGGTCCTCTTCACTGCGGAGGGGATACCCTTCAGGGAAATTATTTTAGGCACTTTCTCTGTAAGAATTCCTTCAAAAAAGTTGAAAATGTCCTTCAACTTTTCTAAAATGATATTTTCTTTAGACTTTTTATCTCTTACCTTTTTTTAAAAAAGAATTCATTGGCTTCTACTTGGCCCTTCAGACTTTATGAAATGGACCATGTGGAAAGGACACTTGCCCAAAAAATACCCTTTAAAACTATGTAGAGGACCATTTTATATGTAATTTACCCTTTGAAAAAGTTAAAAAGTACCCTTTAGAATATTTGTTTGGTCTATTTTCTTGCAAAATAACCCTTAAATTTTTTTGTAAAGTACCCTTCAAAAAAATTGAAATGTACCCTTCAAAATTTTTATAAAGGACATCCAACTTGAAAATTGCCCTTTGGAGAAGTTGTAAAGTACCCTTTGGAAAAAATGAAATGTCCTTCAGGAAAGTTGAAATGATCCCTTTGGAAAATATGAATTGGAATTTTTGAAAGGAAAAATACCCAAAAACGTTGTAAAGTACCCTTTAGCTTTGAAAGGAATCTTTCAAAAAAAAATGCATAGGGTAAATTTTTGGAAACTTATCCTTTGGGAAAGTTGAAAACAAAAAGTCTAAAAGAAATACACTTAAGGAAAAAATGATTCAAACAAAAATTGTAAAAGAATTTGGGAAAGGCTTAAAACAAAACCCTGAAGAAATTTGGCACAGGCCTAGCAAAGAGCAAAATGAACTTTCCAAAAGGAAAAGACTTACATTTGTTGTGGGATTTGTCAAATAAAATTTCTTCTAAAGAAAATATAGGACTTGGCCAAATTTGAAAGGTACAAACCTAGGGGTTGGAAATTTACCAACATTCTTGGTGATTCTTGTGTATGGCATGCCTACTATGCCTAAGAATCATTGCCTAGATCCTTCCATTGGGCATGGATTCATGTAAATGAGCACTTATATTATCATGAATAGACCTTAGATTGATGACAAAACAAATGACATTACACAAGACACACACAAAATAAAAAATAAGTAAAAACACTTGTGCTTCAAGAGCACTTAGGGAACACAACAATAAATTGAAACAAATAACTAGACTAAACACACACACCTATGCTACTATTTATAAGACAAACTTGTAAGGACTAATAGCAAAACTTTATATGTATCCCATTCATATGGATAGGCAATTCTTCTCCATTCATCTTGGTTAGCTGAAAGGAATTGCTTTTCTTACACTTGTTAATGATGTAAGGGCCACTCCATAAAGCGTCAAACTTTGTATATTTTCCCAATTTTCTCTATCCTCATCCTATTTTAGAACCAAATCACCTTATTTGAACACTCTTTTACTTGTTATTTTTTCAAAGGACTTCTTCATGAGTACTTGGTGGTGTTCCATGATATTATTTGCACTATCCCTTGCTTCTTGCAGTTACATTAGTTCTTTCAATCTGACTTCCATGGGAGTATTTTATAGAAGTTCCAACTATTGTGAAATTCTTAGAGTAGTGATTTCTTGAGATATTGAAAACTTAGCTTCTCTCCCATAAATAAGCACAAAGGGAGAATTACCAATTAATCTCTTAGGAGTGATCCTATCAGCCAATAAGGTTATCTTCAACTTGGTGTGCCATGCTCTTTGATTATTCTCTAATGTCCTCTTGATGATCTTGATGAAGTTATTATTAGTAGAATCAACCAATCCATTACCTTGAGGGTAATAGTTGGATGAGTTACTCAAGAAAATTCCATTCTTATTTTCCCACTAAGAAGTTTTAGTACTCATAAAGTAAGTGCATTATCATAAATGATAGTATAGGGAAACCCAAATATTGTTGTGATACTCTCATAAAACTCCAAAATTACATTTTCATTTGCCTTCTTCAATGCAACAACTTCTACCCACCTTGTGAAATAGTTAGTAGCATTTAATATCCATTTGTGTCTATCACTTTATGGAGGGTTGATCATACCAATGAAATCAAGGCCCCATTGCATGAAACGTTGGTCCACCTGGATAGGATTCAATATAAGGGCTATAAGTTTCTATTTGCCTATAAAGAAGGCACATTGAGGACACCTCTTAACCCAAGACTAGTAATCCTTAAAAAGGCTAGGCCAATAATATCATACCCTCATTATCTTTGTAGTTGTTGTTTTTGGGGATAAATGACCTCCATCTACACCATTGTGAAACTTTTCCATCAAGATGTCAAACTAATCATTGTCAACACACCTTAGTAGTACACCATTGACATCCTTTGGAAAGATAATACCATCTACAAGATAATAAGGAATGTTTTGCATTCTAAAATACCTTCTTTATGACTTGTTTAAACCATTAGGACAATCACCATTTTGGAGGAAACTAATGATGTCTTATGTCTAACTTTGAATTGGTATGTGACTAGCTAGTTGGGGATGAGCTTGATTGACTAAGACTTCTTCCCTTGGCCATTGATGATCTAAAGCTATATATTCACATAGCCCCTTTCCTCTTACCAAGTTTGTTACCTTGATATCAACATCATACTCCATTACCTTTGTGATCCACCCAACTCTTCTCATTGAGGTCTTTGCTTAGGAGGAACACTTTGGTGCTAGAATGAGAGACCATGACATGTATTTTATTATTTGAAACCATGTGCCTAAATTTTTTCAAAACTCTTATCATAGCTAAAACTTGCTTCTCAATAAACATGTACTTGACCTCATAATCTTCCAATCCTTGAAAAAGAATGCAATGGGTTGTTTAATTTCCTCATCATTCTTTTTCATTATTGTGTCAAGGTTAGAAAAAGTGTAGAGCATGAAATCCTTGGCAATGTTTGGGTTCAAGAGTGTAGCAGATTGGGCAGTTGCTTGTTTGATTGCCTAAAAAATGTTCTTACTTTCCTTTATCCAAGAAAAATCTTGGTTCTTCTTGAGCATGGTTGTAATAGCTTCACCAAAGTAGAAAATACTAGAATAAACCTTCGTACAAAGTTGATTTTGCCTATGAAACCTTGTAAACATTTCTTGTGTAGAGGTAAAGACAAGCCTAGAATGGCTTCAATGCTTTCAAGGTTAGTAGACAAGCCTTCTTTTGACATAATGTGACCTAATAATTTACCTTCATGAATATCAAAGATACATTTTTTTGGATTAAGAGAAACTCTAAACTCTTTACACTTCTTAAAGACTTGTCTCAGATGTTTCATGTGGTCATTAGCATCCTTGGAAAAAATAGTTATATCAAGTTATACAAGAAAAAACTTATTGATAAAGGCCATGTCCATTACCCTTTAGAAGGTAGTACCAAAATTACAAAAACTAAAAGGCATCTTTCTATTTGCAAATGTTCCCTATTTTGTGTTGAATGTTGTCTTGAATTGATCCTCCTCATTCACCAATATTTGGTTATACCCTAAATAGCCATCAACTAGTGAAAAACATTAAGAACCTGAAACTACATGCAAAATTTGCTCCATAGAAGGTAGTGGGTAATGATCTTTGAGTGAAATTCTATTTAGATACCTAAAGTCCACATAGATTCTAATCTCTCCACTCTTTTTTTGAATAGGTACAAGGTTAGATACCCAAGTTGAGTGTTTGATAGGAATAATAATCCTAGACTCAATTAATTTGGTAAGATATTTTTTCATTAGTTCCTCTATCTTGGGATTGATAGGCCTTTGCTTTTGCCCAACTGATCTATCTCTAGGTTCTAACTCAATGGTGTAATGAGCTAGACCTGGATCAAACCCTTTTAAATCCTTATATTCCCAAGCAAAGATATCATGAAATTATTTACATAATTCAATGAACGCTTGCCTTTGAAAGAGAGAACAAATCTTACAATTTTTAGTAGTTTGTCATTAATTATTAAGATTATTTCATAGTTCTCTTCCTTTGTAAATATGCTTGCCCTCTCCTTCCTTCTTTGATCATATTAATTGAACACATTCTCCAAAGTAACCAGCCCCTCCGGTATCTTATTTGTCTTTAGCTAGATAACTTCTCTATATCGATTATGAAGTTTCTTTTGATTTTTTGAATAAAATTCTACTTCATTTTGAATGAAGTAGAATGTGTTTATCACTGTCAAACACTTGTCTGGAAACTTCATTAACTAGAATAGAATGTCTCACAATGACCTTGATGTGAGGTTGGTCCTTCTCTTTGATTACATCAACAACTATATCAAAGTGTTCTCGTATCACAACCAACCTATCAACATGTTTATTTGATTCTCTTGGTATAGGTTGGATATTGAAAGCATCAAAGTCCTCAATTACATCCCACACCCTATGCCTATAGGAATTAATAAAATGGTTCTTAACTATAGCTTGGTTTCTCACTTGATGTATAATAAATTCACTATCTCCATATACCTTCAAGTTCTTGATTCCCTTTCTCTTTTCCCATTGGAGGCCATGAACCAAGCCTTCATATTCTACTACATTACAAGTAAAACAAAAATGGAATCTGTATGAAGATTAATATTGGTTTTTTAAGGAGAAACAAACATCACACCAACTCTTACCCTTACCTTGCTTCTAGAGCCATCAAAAAAATTTCCCATATCCCTTCAAGTTCATGATCCTCATTAGTGAGTGATCATATAGAAATGTTCTTCTCATGCATATAATATAACCCTAATTCAATTTATTATATGAATGCATAGGGGTCATGCTCATAAGTTTCATTACCATACTCATCAAGAAAGAGGTCAAAAATACCTTCAAGGGGAAAGGATTTTTCACCACTAATGACACCTTCTTCTTGCTCATTAATCATAAAATTCTGATTTGAACTTTTCTCCACCTATGGTTCAATGTGGAAGGTTGCCAAGGGTTGTGTTCTTATAATTGCTTTAGCTCCATATCTTATTATAAAATCTAGAAAATACCAATCAACTGCAAGGTACCCTCTAATATTAGTCATGAAGTCTCTTGATAAGCAAATAACAAAATGAGCTGCAAGATCAACCACCACAATACCTTGTAAGATGGGGAAACTTGGACAATCATGCAAGAAAACTTTCAAACCTTTAACTAACCCCACAATCTTGGCTAGAGTTCTATCAATATGTAACATAGACTTTCTATGAGGCTCATATTTTAGTTCTAATTTATCAGCAACCACTTTAGGCATAATTGAGGTACTAGACCCACTGTCCACAATGTAGTTGTGAACCAATTTGTTTCCCATAATGAGCATGAGGTAAAAAGATGGAGGATTTCCATATTTGGTAGAGGGACATAAAACATGATTTGGTGTGTTTTCAAGGGCCACATGATGGTACTTTTGAGCTTGATGAGCTACATTGATATTAGTAAGTTATTTTTTTATAATTTCCTTTTGACTAGACATATGTAATACTTCCCAAAGAGAAATGCTTGTCTTGGTATTCTTCAAAGAATAAAAAATGTTTAGAGATGAAGGATTCACCTTATATTACATTATTAAAGGTAATGAGGGAGCTTGAACTTGTTATACTATAGGTTTGGTAGCCTTGCTCACATTCTGACTTTGAGGAGTAGTGTGACTAGTAGGATCTATTACATTGGTTCTTGCACTTTGTGACCTTAGAGAGGCACTACTTGGAATCACATGTGTTGATAGTGTATATCCTAAATACATATTTTTATCCCTTATGTTGTCTACAACGGATGTATTTTTATTTAACACATAATCATCTTCTACTTGGAGATTCATAAAACCAGTACTTTGGTTTATGCCTTCTCCTTAAACATCTCTTTACATGAGAATTGATTCTTTTGATGTAACATAAGGAGTAGATCCTTCTTGAGATACCAAATCTTAGTTACCTTCTCCACCATTATGCATAAAATGACCTTGAGATTTTCCCCAATGATCCAGATGTTCCTGTCCTTGAACTAGATTGGTGTTAACTAGAACAACAACTTTTATGGATGGAATGGAATTAGGATTATAGGCATTGGGATGCCTATTAAAATTTTATTGACCTTGTCCTCTTCCTTGCTTAATGTATTGGGGTGGAGGCCTATATCCTTGTTGAGGGTAGTATTGAGGATTGGGTGAAGCAATTGCATACATTTGTGCTTACTTGAGTTGGGCTTACAAAGATTGAATCATCTCATCCTTATCTATAACATCATCTACCTTCTTTGGATTAGTTTTAGTTTTAACATTGGTATTGAGAACTTGTGCTATGATTGGGGATTCAACTGAATTATGAGACAACAAAGGCATGGATACTCTTGGAGGTAATTTATTAGATTATATCACACTATTCTCAGCTTCAATGGCTATCTCATATGCTTCAGGTAAAGTAAATCTTCCCATTGATTGCAACATTACTGATACATTAATGCCAATAGCTTTAAGATAAGTGGGGAATACAAAGCTTGGATGAGGCCTCATAATAGGTTGCAACCTATGCCATGTTCTTTGAAATCTCTCATTAAAATCTCCCATAGATTCATTATGACCTTTCTCTATCACATTCAACTGGTCAATTAGTGAAGTATGGTCACTCTTATTTTTGAACCTATATACCAACAACTCTTAAAATCCATCCCAATTAGTAATACAACCACCTTCCAATGTCCTATACCAATAAAGTGCCTTCCCTTTTAGAGACATGGAAAGTATTCTAATAGATATGATAGCTTGGGTGATATTGTGGAAATTGTAAAAGTTTGAAATATCCCTAATATGCTCAGATGGATTAACAAAACCCTCTCCATTAAAATTGGGGAGATTTTTGGTAGCATTAGGAGGAATAAGATCATATGCAGGAAGGTTAATTGGATTTTAGGAGTTGAAGTCTAGGAAAGGATGTCTTCTAGCCATTTCTTATTCTTCTTAATCTACTAACTCTTCAACCTCCTCTTCTTCCTCTTCAAAACCTTATTGTTCAATATCTCTAAAGATTAGGAATGTTTCAAGGTGTTGCTCTTCAAGAGAATTTTCAGGTAGAGGGACTTGATTAAAGGCTCTACTAGAAGATGATATAGTGAAGACCATGAAGTATAATGTGAATAACTTGATCTAAAACTATAAATTCTCACCTCTTAGAGTCACCAAATGTTGGATTAAGAACACTTCTATAAATTTGGACTTGTCAAGGCTAGCATTCACCTTGACATGGAAATAATTAAGACCAACTATCCCACCAAGTGTGTCAAAACTATTGTCATCAAATTATGCACCCTAGGATGTTATATGAAATTACTTCAATTTAATGCAGCATTGAATCATCCCTCAAGTTTTTAGGAACTTATAAGAGAGATGGGTCTCTAGGATTGAAAAGGGCTAGCTTTTTGAATTCTTCTCTAAGTGTCTCTCACCTAATATAATGTTTGTTCATGAAAAGAGTCAAGAGTTTGCATAAAATAAAAAACTATGATAAAGAGGTGATCCACCAAGAATTTATCCCACTGACTATCACACTCTTACTGAATAACAATGCTTTCTAATACTAATTCCATGCATTGAAAGATACTAACATAATGTTTCAATATGAAGGTAACATGCTTGAGACAATCAACAAGATAATCAATCTAAAGGGTGAATTTCACACCATAGATACAATTGCATATTTGAAAGAGAGTTTAATTAATTTAACACACTTCACATGATCTATTAACATCATAAACTTTGTTCAAACATGAAGGGTAAAGGGATTAAGGATGATGCTATCACTTGGATCCACTATACATAACTCATATACTTAGACATAAGTTCACAACTTAGAATTTATCTCATATTCAATATTCAAAGGCAAAGTGTAATGTCATTTTAGTAGGGATTTGCCATACTAAAAAATGTGTTCCCCTGTAATGGACAAAATCATTTAATCTATATAACATTAGGGAAGAGAGAGAGAGAAGTTGAAGAGGCACAAGGACATGTGTCCACATGTTAGAATCAATCATAGATTCATGAGAGAGATGGATGGGGTGAGCCATGTCATACCAAGGGTTTACTTGTCTAAAAAAAGTCATGAGAATGGTGTTAAGTGGCATAAAGCTTTCAAGAGTGGTACAGGAAACTACTTCTATCAAAGATCATCCATGAGAGTTTGAAACTAAAAATGAGAAGTTGACATATAACACTATTGAGGAGGAATGGGACTCATGATGACAATTAGAAAATGTTATTTATAATTTCTATCTATCCTCTGAACACTTATAGTTGTCAAATTCATAGAAGTAATGACTTAAACCATCAACTTGTCCATTTTATTTGCTTTGTCTGCACCAGATTCTTAGGATTCAACCATTTGTTATCTCCATGTCTGCTCTCATGTTATCACCAAGTCTTTTGAATAACAATGGCTATTCTCTATAGTTTAAAATTGACTTCTTACAAGCTATCATATTTTTTTTTGAATCCCAATGGCTATCTTTAGAAAATCTTCTCAAACATTTCCTTTGGATTTTTTGTTTGGTCCTCTTCATTATGGAGGGGATACCCTTTGGGAAAATTATTTTAGGCACTTTCTCCACTAGAATTCATTCATAAAAGTTGCATGTGTCCTTTGGATTTTCTGAAATGATCTTTTCTTCAAAAAATTTGTCTCTTAAATTTTTTCCAAAATAATTCATCGGATTCTATTTGGCCCTTAGAAAGTTATGAAATAGACCATCTAGAAAGGACACTTGCCCAAAAAATACCCTTCATAACTTTACAGAGGACCATTTGAGTTGCATGTTACCCTTCATAAAAGTTACAAAGTACCCTTCAGAGTTTTTGTTTGGTCCATTTTCTTAAAAAATAACCCTTTAGACTTTTTGTAAAGTACCCTTCAGAAAAAGTGAAATCTACCCTTCAAACTTTTTGTAAAGGACATCTAGTTTGAAAAGTACCCGTTAGAGAAGGTGCAAAGTACCCTTCTTATAAAAAATGAAATACCCTTTGAAAATGTTGAAATGATCCCTTTAGAAAAGATGAATTGGACCATTTGGAAGGAAAAATACCCTTTAAAAAAGTTGCAAAGTACCCTTTCGTTTTGAAAGGATATCTTTCAAAAAAAATGTGTAGGGTAACTTTTTGGATACTTATCCTTCAGGAAAGTTGTAAACAAAAATTTGGATACTTGGCCAAATTTGAAAGGTGCAAACCTAGGGGTTTGAATTTGACCAATAAGTACTTATCTATAAATTGAATGAAATAAGAGATTTATAGGCTCCAAACTAAGACAATGGTTGATCTAAGTGTCACGAATAGGACCTAGGTGTCAAAACCATTCTTAGACACTAGAACCCTAATTGGATAGTAGTGTCATGTGACACTAATTTCCCTATTTTGGTTCTAATGTCCTTCGTGTAGAACTATTTTGAGTTTTTGGGTGTACTTATGTCTAGTTATACTAATCCTATTCTTGTGTGCACAAGTTATGGATCTCTATGGATAACATATTTATATTTATTTTGTATAAAAACCATAAACATACATGTTTTTATGGCATCCATTTATCACAAATAGAAAAATGTGTTATTAGTGAGGTAGGCTGCACATCTTCAACACCCTAATGTGATTAGACTTTCCTACATACTAATACTCTGAAGAGGGATCAACCCTGATGTAGTTCTCCCCACCTAAGTGCTAGTGCAAGTGAAATTGGAGCTAGCATGAATGATTATTTGGGTGATTTGAATGTTCTTGAGGTTGTAAGTTAGAGTAATCTGAACTTAAGAATGTTGTAGATGGTTGTATGTAAAATTAGTTTAGAATAGATATTGATAACATTGATAGTACATAACTTGTTTTGAGTTTGTTTTTTTAATTTACATTTGATTTCCATCTAGTGGATAAAGGGATAAAACTCATGTATATATATATATATATATATATATATATATATATATATATATATATATATATATATATATATATATATATATATATATTATATTGATTTTATGGGTCTTAAAAGAGGTTTTGGCTAACCATAGGTGGTTACTCATTTAAAAATATATCCATTAGAGACAAAGGGAGGGTAAATGACAATAGCACCCAAACTGGGACATTAGTGCCATGGGGCACTACTATCCAAACTATGGTACTAGTGTTCATGTCGTAGAACCTGAGGCACTATGGGGATAATATGTGAAAGTGAAGGTATATGACCATGTTAGGGATGTTTAGGGAAATGTGTGACTCGTACAAAGGTTGGATAAGTATCTAAATAGACCCTAAGATAGGTCTAGGGCTAAGTTATGGATGGGTGGTCTTAAGTAACACATTTGTCACTCATGTATCTTTTTTAGATGATTACAAGGCGTTAAGAGAGGGTCTAAGGATCAATCATTCTATCTAAGTAGATAACCCCATCTTCCATTATTCCCAATGGCCTAAGCTCTAACCTAGATATTTGGTTATGCTATAAACATCACTAGGGTTGTGCATGATTTAAAAATAAACCTTGAGAATTATATTCCTTCCTTTTCTCCTTTGGTAGGTAGGACTATTAAATAACATGTAAAGGACTTCAAGACCACCCTAGGAATATTGAATGTAACATAGAAAGATGTGGCATGTAGAATTTTTCCCTTCACATTGCAAGATGCTACCTATGACTAGTCTATTAATATCTTGGAAGGTTCATTTACATCTTGGGCTCAATTCCAAAACACTTTCTTGGCACATTTTGGATAACTCACTAGTGAAATTGTTGTTTACTAACACTTTTCAAGAATAAAAATGCAACCAAATGAGCCAATATAAGCCTTAAATTATAGGTTCAAAAATATGTATACCTAACTAGAAACTACCTACAAACTTATTGAGACTTTGGCACTCAAAATGGGTAAGAACTCCTTTGAACCTATGACTATTATTTTTCTAAAGAAATTTGTCAATGCCAATACATTTCCTTTGGATTATGTTGAAGCTATCAACATGGATAAACAATTAAACCCCTAGATGAAATGATTTTCCCAACTTATCATTGGTCTTATTTTATTATTTTCAACCCAATTCTAAATTAAAATCATAATATTATGGGCCAAAACTAGAACCAATTGTACTCCCGTGTGCATCTAACCTATGCCCCATCCAATCAACAACTTAGCTTCCTAAATAATTTTGCACCTAGACATCAAAACCAAAATCATCTCTTGATATTAGTAAATAATACTAATACTTAGGGTACTAATTCTTATTCCAAAATAATATAATTAGAATCTATTCAAAGGATGGTGTATAAATTAAGCAATGAGTTCCTGAACATGTAAAAACATATAATTAACATTAGAGGATAGAATACCAATCATAGCTTTGGATTATAGAGTCACAACATGCCTTTTAGTAGGTATATAAATAATCCAAGTAACAACCACCTAACAAGGTGCCATAAATAAATATAATTGAAGCAACCCTTCTTATCTAGTGTCGGGTTCATAACACAACACAACATGGTGAACTAGATTATATAGAGTTATTCACTACTTTCAATATCTTTTAGAAGGGGATGAATAGGTAAGAAGGTTTTTCAAATAGATAGAACCATGTTAATCTACTAATCCAAGATTCTTCACTATATCAATGATCTTTGAGACCTATGATCTCTCATTCTTAATAGAGGATGAGAATGGACTAGAAGATAATATAGATGAGATCCATACATTCCAATAGCTCTATAAGAACATTTACAATCTAAAGATCAAGTAACATATTAATACTTCAACACCTCCAAATAATAATTCTACTACTCTTATAAATTATATTACCAACAATAATCCATCTCCCCTAAGAAGGATGAATAGTTACATAGTGCAGAGCCACAAAGTAGAGTTGAGTACAACATTGTTTAGGACATGAAAAATATCAAGGATAATATCACCCTAAATAAATTGGATTAGTTCATTAAAAATGATTTATTTCTCAAGTCCCTAACAAGGATACCCTATACATCTAAAAAGTAAAAAGTTGTGCATGTAACTGTGATGGTATATAAATATAAAACTAAAGTACCACCATTTCTACTAATGGTCTAAATGTTCAAAAAGAACATAAAATTTATTAGTTGACTCAGGTGCCTTAGGAAATGTGATTCCAATGGTTGTGTAAAATAAGCTATATTTAAACCTAGATAAGTTAAAAAGAGTCATTATATAGTTAGACAAGTCTTTTGTACCCTACATTGGAGAACTGACAAATGTACACATCTAGCTGACATAATAACCATGTGTACAACAATAAATAGACATATTGGTCATAAAAATACTATATGGCCTACTGATGAGCCAATATTACTCTAAGACATTGAATGGATACATCTCCACCAATTTTTCACATGTAGTTTCCGTATAAAGGAGTAGTCAATTAGATTCAAGTGGACAAAAGACTAAATATGAAGTACTTGATTACCTAATACAACACCAAGAATGATAAGTTTGACTTTTCATCTCCATATGTAGGTTTATACACATTTACTACCAAATAATAGCTTCATGAATAATAATTTAAAGGTCCCTCTCATTTATGAACTTTCTATTTTGATAGTAAGACCAAGACAAGGTTTTGGTGTTGGCATAGCCATGATAGATCTAGATGATAAGTAGTAACTAGATACCTATATGTTTTAGTTACCTTTCACTAATAATATAGTTGATTATGAATATCTAATTTTTATCCCATAGTTCACGTTGAAGTATAACATAAATTAATTGTAAGTTTTGGTGATTTTAATCTAGTTGTTAACTAGATCAGAAAGAAGTATCAATGCAAGCTCACCTAATTAAATAAGTATAAACATAAATAATTAGACTTTATTTAATCTTTTTAGTGTTGAGGTATGTCCCTAGTGTTGGTATTAAGACATTGATGTCAAAGTTAAGCTGAATGTATTTCATGTCAAAAGTCAGAGTTGATGAAGTGGTGTGTGACAAAGAAGTTTTATCTCTCTATTGAGATAAAATTTAATGTAAAATTGGTATTATTTCTAAGGTTTTATGACATTTCAATATCATTTTCAAGATACAAAGGAATCATCTTGATTGAGATCTAAGTACTAAGGAGCATACAAGGCAATCACATGGGTCAACTAGTCCTTATATTCTATATAAGCTCTTGGTATAAATTTGTAATGTGATAGAGATCATAAAGTATATTTAGAATATAATTATATTCATAAAATAATTTTTAAATAATGGCATCATTAATAACTAGCTTATTTGTGTCCAAACTTTGAGTACTAGGTATCTTGAGAATCTTGGTCTAGCTATGTGAAGAAGATGTATGCATGAAGCATGGTAAAGATTTATTTTTTGGGTTAACACATGAGTGAGTAAGTTATATAAGATTTTTTAACATGGTAAAGAGCCAAATAATGATTCATATGATTTTAAAGTTTAATTTTGAATGTTATCTCCTGTATGAAGAGACCTAGTGAGAAGATGCAGGATTGGTGTCTTAGTGAGATAAGCTATATGAGACTTGTGTGAGGAAGGTTGTTATTGTGATATAATTTTATTATTATTTTATTACATGGGTATTAATTAATTTATAATAGTACAAGAGGCTTTAATTTATGTTTATATTCTAGATAGGACTGACAGTTCAAGGCATAATGTGCAAAAAGATGTAGTGTGGCCTAATGAGGGGTCAAGTTCATTTATCAAGGTGTCATATCTCGTGAGATAATTGAAGGAGTTTTTAGGGATTTTATTAATAATTTGTAAAAAAATTTAAGTCAATACCTTAAGATAAAGCATGAAAACTTGTGATAAGGTTCCTTGTGTGTATAGAATGGGGTGTTACAAACCTGAGAAGAGATTTCTTGTATTCATTGTCATGTGAAACCTTTACATGAGAGATTTATATATTAATGTAAGTTGGGTAATTCCCAAAGCTTTATTTTCTTGGTATTTGTTTTGGATATGAGGCAAAATCCTTTATGAATGATTACTAAGAAGTGAAACCATTCAAAACCCTCTCAAAACCCCTATAATGACTCGATAAGAAATATATAGTTGGTTATGCAATATAATATTATATTTGACCTATATTTATGTTTTTAAAATGTAAATTAATATTCAAGGTTTCCTCAAGTGGTTTTGTTTTTTCATGATAGTGAGTAGAAGCTACAAGAAACCCTTTATTTTAAGGGATTTTGATGTAACAAGTAGGGTTAGCAAAGTCAAAACATGAAAATGGATGGATGATGATGTGTAATACTTAAATTTTATTATTATGAAATTTTATAAGTATGTTTAAGACCAAAAAATTTCTAAACCAGTCATGGAAGTTAGCATATCACTAAACAGGTCTAATTAGCAAAGCACTGAGAAAACTAGGTGAGAATAAGAATCAAATTAAGAATTGGTTATAGAGGAATATGTATGGATCATAATGCATGGGGTAATTATTCAAGACTTATCAATAATATATAATTTTTTTATAATTTTTGATGATTCATATACTCAAGTAAAAATTTGTCATCAAGATGGTATGTCTAACACAGTGAAGTCTGTATAGAGTAAAGTAGTGAGATTAGTTTGTAAGAACAATATTGATATATGATCATGAAATATATATTTTCATATATTATTTAAGGATTATAAATGTTCAAAAAAACCCATTTTAATATCACAAAAATATTCCTATAGGTGTTCTATGACTTGATTTTCTTGATTGTGATTTTGATGCTACAGGCAACTTTCTATGTGTGTGTGAAGGGGATGTTCCTAAGTCATTTTACAATAAGTTAAAGGATAAAAATACATTTAAGATGTTATAAATATCTCATAGGATAATTTTAATGTGTTTTAATTCATTATAAGTCCTTTTTCAAGTTTTGAGACTCAAATGTTTTTGACTGTTTGTTGACAGTGTTTGGTGGTTATGAGTAAGCCATCTACAAGATTGTTCCTAAGGAATTTTAGCCTATGTGGTGAATGAAAAATAATTTTTGGAATTATTTTAACTCATTAATATCATATATATATATATAATTTAATTTATTTATTAAATGTAAAAGTTGTGTATATGGTTCAGATTTGCAAGATAGACTTTATGGTAGTGAGAAGGCTTATTGGTGAGTAGACCTAATTGGATGGGTCAAGGAGTTAAAAGAGACAAATGGTGTTGGAGAGATAAGGATAGATTATGAATATTAATATGGGTCTATTAAATTTACATATAAAGTTTTTCATCCATTGGTAAAGGATCAAAGTTTTCAAAGGAAGTATAAGTGAAACATGTGCTTAGGGAAGGCCTAATTGCATTAGGTCTCTATTAGGCTTAATGGTGGTTTTATACCTTAAGAGTAATGACCAAAATATTTAATGTTTGTTTCACTTTTTAAATTTTTTTATTTATATATTTCAATCATAATCCAAGTATGGTGAGGTTCTTAGTTGACCAAGATGGGTGTGAGAAAGAATCAAGTATAAAATCAAGGCCTAATAAGCCTATTTTAACTAGTTAGAATATTGAGCTATTGAGCAAAGGACATAGAGGTTTAGAGAATAGGTTAAGGGATTGAAGATCATAAAATAATATATATGAATATGCCATGAGTATATAACTATGTTGTGTAGGTTTTGAGCAAGGTTATTGACCTATTTCCTCCAAGGAGTCGGCTAATTGAGCCAGAAGGCATAATAGGCTATTTGAGAGAGAAAGAAGTGTGACAAGAGAAAAAAGAGGAGGTCATATTCAATTTAATAATAAAAAGGTGTCCAAGGGTTATCATATATTCAATTTAACTAAGTTTTTTCTTGGTTTCCTATGGGGTTGGATCCTCCTTGAAGGTTGAAGCTTGTTAAAAGCACTAGTTGAGTTGGTGATTGACTAGTGAGGGGTTGGGGTTCCTTGTGGGGTTGGGGCCTCAATAAAATTGTGATTAATTTTTTACATGATATTATTACAAGTTTTTCATCAATTTTTTTTCTTCCCATAGAGGTTTTCCCACATATATCTCATGTCCTTATGTTGTTTGATTTCTTAGATGCTTGAGTATGCACTAAATGATGTATGTAAGTGAATGAATGTTTCATGAATGTTAAGTGAAATTGAAGGACTTTATTAATATAACCAATTAAGCCCATAATTATTTTACTTAAAATATTTGGTATTAGATCATATCCTTTAAAAGAGGTCTTACAACCTAAAGGAGATTCTAAACAAGCTAATATGGCTAGTCAAGCATAAGGTGGTACTTCTACAAGAAAATATTCATTATTCAATGGATATAATTATTAATTTTAGATTTTTATCATGAGAAAATATCTAATTTATAAATTTCATGATGTTTTAAAATCAATATTGGATGGGTATACCACATCCCCTATTCCTTTTACAGATGTAGCAGGTAAGAAGGCTAGTGACAATAACTCAAAAGCAATGAATGGTATTATGTGTGGCCTATCAAAGGTAGAAATTGTGAATGTAATTAATTGTATATCTACCAAATAAATGTGGGATAATTTAAAAACTATTCATGAGGTAGACTCTAAGGTCAAATTGGCCAAGTTGCAAAATCACATAAGAAAATTTTAAAGTCTAAAAATGAATGAAGATGAGGCCATTGCAGCCTACTTGTTGATGGTTGATGAATTGGTCAACATCATAAGAGGTCTAGGAGAATAATTGAAAGAGACTAATATTTTTCAAAAGGTTTTAAGGTATCTAACTCCCAAATTTGACTCCAAGGTATGTGCTGTTAACTAAATTCAAGATATAGATAAGCTAGAGATGGATGGACTTCATGGAACCCTAAAAACATATGAGATGAGTAAAAGTGAAGTAAGACTTTAAAATAAGGAAGCTACATTAAAGGTATAAAAGAATTTAAAAGAGAACAAGGCATGAGTTAATAAATTTAAAGATAATGATGATCTGATACTGATGATGATGAGTTGATAGCTGTGTTTTCAAGAAAGTTGAAGATAGGTTTAAGTAAATACAAGGGAAATTATTAGGAATTATGATAAGATAATTTAGTAAAGACATTAAAGAGTTTATAATTTAATGAAAAAAATAATATTACATCTCATAGAGAAAACTACAAGTTGAGAAAATATTTTTATAAGTGGGAAAATTTGTTGAATAGTGAACAACCCCACAATCTATTAGAAGGATTGTAACCAAAATTATTCACAAGTACAAGATTGATTTAGGAGAACAAGATAATAAGAAAGAGAGATAGATATTATAGTGAGTGAAAGAGGAGAAGAATATCTCTTCTATAGAGCTAGAGGAGAAAATGGGAGTTACATAAGACCCCATTATGACCTTGTAATCCCTCCAAATGTGTGTCACTTGTGTCCTAATCTCTTACAAAGAAATGGAGGTGTGTACCATGTGGAGAAGGTAGAGTTACATGAAAGAAATTATAAATCCAACAAGTGGATTAGAGAAGTGAGTGACACTTAATAAAGCTAGGAATAAAATGTATTTATAAATATAATAAATGCACAAATAACTAAGACTTATGATAAGAATATAAATCTAGGGAAGGCTCAAATTAAGGTTAATTATCCAAAACCCCCCCTTAAGCTTAAATTTGAGGTTATAAAAGTGGAGAGAACCTTTAAAAACAAAGAAGAGAGTTGAAATTACATAATAATCCCCCTTAATAGAAACTTCCTTTAAGAAGAATTACAAAAGTTTAGAGAATAAAGAAGAGAAAGTTCCACCAAAAGTTACAAGAAATAAAGTGTGATCACTAAAAAACTCTAAAAATCCTCTTTGGACAAGGTGGTCAATTCATCATGGAACAAGGACCAAAACAAAGGAGTAGTGATCCACAAACCTACAAAATAAGTAAGCTAACACTAATCTTTCAATTTAACTAATCTTTAGGCCAAATAATACAATCTACATACATAATGTAATAAAAATAGATGTACAACTAGGAAAATTTGAGAAAAGATAACTTCGATTATAAAGTGCATAAACTTGCATGAAAAGAAGTTAGTCACAACAGCTCTAAAGCATATATCCTTTGCAATGAAAAGCAAGGAATGTATAAAAAATATTTATTTTAATCAAAATGGATACAAAGAAGATGTGTCACTTGTAAAAATATATTCTACATGAAGTATTAGAAGAATTATCACAAGAAGACATATCAAAGTCACAAGAAGATTCAGTTTCTTTATGAATCCAAATAGTTTTACCCTTAGAGGTAGGAGATTTAGTCATTTTACAACAATTCAAAGTGTCATACATAGATTTACCACAAGATTTGCATGTATGTAATTTACAACATTTAGAGATATGATGCCCAACTTTTTACAATGTGTATAAGATTTAACATTTTTTACCAAAGCATGAGCATTAAAAGCATGATAATAAAAAAAATTGCATTATAAGTCCTTCAATGAGGAGGAAAGTAAGATTTTTAATGTGCATTAGAAGCATTTGAATCATGTGAAGCATCAAAATCAAGACCCTTAAAATTTGCATTAGAATCAAGCAAAATAGATTCTAGAATACCATCTTGAAAATTACCAAGTGCACCACCCACATAACCCATATATTACATGATTTTTAAATTGGGGTTGGTGGAAGGAGTGTGCACATTAATTTGAGTGTGCTTAGAAGCACAATTAGATTCATCATCATTATAACTATTAATATTAATAAAAGATTCTATTTTATTATTTAGTGCATTAATAGACAATTGCATTTTCTTCACATGAGTAGTAAAGCAAGTTTGCAAAGAAATTATAGACTCTTTTTGACATTGAATTTGGTGTTTAAGAGAAACTATCTCATCATTTTTGGAAGAAATTTCATGTATATATTGCTTAAAATCTGAAAAATAGCTAATTTGAAAATGATTGCACAAATTCTAAGCTTTAAAAAATTCTAATAATGCTAAAAAAACTTGCACTCACAAAGTATATATCAATTAACTTGTAAATGTAAATTCAAACTAAAAACTTGAATTTACTTTTAAAAAATTAATGCAAGCCAAAATTTATATTTTATTTTTAAATTAATAAAAAAAAATTATTTTGAAAGTCATAAAAAATAATAAGTTTTCCCAAAAAAATCTCATATGAGAATTATGGTGAAAAAGATTCCTTTATTATTTTTGGCTTATGTGGAGTAAAATTAAACAAAACAAAAAAATTGATTCACCTTATAAAATTTAATCAAAATTAGATTACATGAAAAGCTAAAGATAAAAGCAATTCTTTATGAATAATGTCTTTACATGTTTCAAAGTTTGGATTTTTGATATTTTGAAAAAAGAGATTTTTCAATTTTTTTGAGTTTGAAATTGAAAATGTTTTTATTAAAATCCAATAAAACTTGAAAGAATTTTAAGTCTTAAAATAATAATTTTAACATTCAAGTGAAATTTACACCTAATAAGACAAATATGAATTATATTTGTCTTCAATTGAAAATGCTTCACATTTAGTTTTGAATGAGTTGTTTGTATTAATCAGTGAAAATGGTAAAACTAGGCATTAGCAAAATGATCTACGTAGTGGTTAGTATTAATTCTTCAACAATGCCAAATGTTATAATAAATATAAGTTGCAATTTTTTTTTGAAAAATAAAAATAGTGGTTTGAAAATACTTCCACGTTCACTTAACTTTATATGAAGAACTTTTAGCAAAGTTTTTTTTTCAAAAACTAGGTGCTGTAAAAAATGGCCATGTTAAAAGAATAAACTATTGGAAAATACCTGTAATACTTACCTTAATGCACTCACAAATTTTTAGTGGAATTTAGAAGGTGCTGAGAACAAGACACCAAAAAGCTGAAAGGAAAAAAAGTAGGGTGCATCACCTTAGAACTCTTAAACAAAGCAAAAGAAGGCCTGCTATAACCTATAAAATCACATCAAAGAGAAATAACTAGTTAGAGAGTAATCAACTTGAGGAAAAAGGCACTAGATAGAGAGAGAAAGGGCACAAGGGTGGAAAGAGGTGCTGAAGGCAACAATAACTAAGGATAGGTAGGGGAAACTTCAGACACTTAGGATTAAGAAACCAAAATTAAAATAATTCTTTACCTAGTGCCAAAGATGTTGGTGTCTTGAGTGGCGATGATCTTGTCTACTCTCTCTATAGAGAGCTCAAAAAAATTAATTTGAAAACAAAACTAGAAGAGACAACTCTAGGTAATCATAAAATACTGAGTTTAAGATTGATGAAATGAAAGAATCTCTATAAAATAAATAAATCTCTAAGTAAACTAATGAGCAAAGGATTATAATATATTTGTATAGAAAATAGATATATTTAAAAATATTAATACTCATTAACAAAAAAACTAACTAAATATTATTAATAAATGACTAAATATTTGATTTTCAAAAAAAAACATAGGGTTAAAAAAAACACTTTTTAAAAATTTTAAAGTGGCTAAAAATCTAAAAAAAGTTAGAAACCAATATAATTAAATTTTAAATGGGTAGAAATGATTAGAGCCCTTTTAAAAAAAAACTAAATAAGCTCCTTAAAAAATTTGACACTTTTCAAAAAAAAATCACTAAGATGACCATAACTCTGATACCATATTAGAAATTATGCCAAGATCATTTAGCAAAGACATTAAAGAGTGTAGAATATAATAAAAATAAGAAATAATATTATCTCTCATAGAGCAAACCACAAGTTGAGACAAGATTTTTATAAGTGGAGAAAACTGTCGAATGCTTAAAAAACCCCACAATCTATTAGAAGGATTATAACCAAAAATCTTCACAAGTACAAGATTGATTCAAAAGCATAAGAGAAGAAGAAAGAGGGATAAAGATTCTAGTGAGTAAAAGGGGAGAGGAAGAGCTCTTTTATAGAGCTAAAGGAGAAAAATAGGAGTTACATAAGACCCCATTATGATCTTACAAGCCCTCTAAGTGTGTGCCAATTGTGTCCTAATCTCTTACAAAGAGAGGAAGGTGTGTACCATGTGGCAAAGGGAGAGTTACATGCAAGAAAATATAAATCCAAAAAGTAGATTAGAGAGGTAAGTGACACATCATAAAGGTAGGAATAAAATTTATTTACAAATATAATAAATACACAAATAACTAAGACTTAGGATAAGCCTATAAACCTAGGAAAGGACCCAAAATAAGGTTAATTATCCAATAGAAAGCTTCCTTTCAAATGCTTCAATTTTGGATAGGTTGGACACATTGCTAATATATGTCTTCATAAGCATAAGACAAAGGATCATGAAAAGCATGATGAAGATCATGGTGATGATAAAAAGTCTTATAACTCTAATAAGATAAATAAAAACTTTAAAATATATGACAAAAAGAAAAGGCTCTTCAAAAATAAAATGAGTATTTACACCAAGGAAGATTACAACTCATCTTATGAGAGTGAGAGAGCTAATTCAAAGAGTTATCATAAAGGTGATGGTCATGATGTCAATGAGGTTGTCTTCATAGATAAATAAACAAGATGCTCAAATCCATAATAATTCATATGGATTGGAGGTGTTATTGGTGATTCAGATGAAGAAGGAGATGAGGTGGATCTTGAGGTTGAGTTGATGAATACTCTAGAAGACTTGAAGATGGTAAATAAGAAGAATAGGATTATGAGATCTCTTATCAAAGATTATGAAGAACAAATCAATTTGTTTGAAGCTATACTAAGTAACAACTCTAAGGAACAATAAGAAATAGTCAAATAGGTGGAGAGTCAACTTGAAATTATGACTACATGCCTAGAAGCAAAATAAGAAGAATGTGTAAGGTATGTAGTTGAAGTGAAATCCTTAAGAGCTGAATTGAAACAAGAATCAAATAAGGTCAAGTCCTTTGCAAGGTTTTAAAAGAGTACCAATGATCTAGATAACATTATAAGTAGTCAAAAGAATGCTAATGATAAAACAAGCCTCAATTTCATTGGAGATCAAGACAAAGACACTAATGTGATTAAAAAGGTCAAAAACAACTAAATAATGAGGATGCTAACAAAACAAAGGTCAATACTATCACAAATTCTAATAACATAAGGTATGATAATCTTTTCAATGGATATTATTATTCATGTAACCAATTTGGTCATAGAGCAAAGCATTGAAGAAAGCCCTTCAAGAATGAATTTTCATGGAACTATGAGGAGAACCATTATCCAAGAGGTATGGGACATGGTTTTTTTCCATCTAGAGGGATAATATGCTTAAATTATCATAAGGTTATTCACATTGAAAAATACTATAAGCATGAATTATCAAGACAAGATAAGAAATTTGAGGCTTCTAGAACACAAGAAAGAAGATAAAAGAGTAAGTTAAAACCCAAGGTATCTAAGGTTGATAACCAGTCTACAAGTCTAAATGGACTATTTTCCATGATATAGAAAAATCAAGATGCAAAGGAGTGCCAATAATTTTTTCTATCATCTTAGATTGTTGATGAAGGAAACAAGACCATTAACTCAATCCAAAATGTTAAACAAATATTTAGGGGGTCAAGCCAGAAGGAAAAATCAAGCATAATAGGATCAATAAAGACATAAATATCTAGGAATATCTTGAACTTATGTTGTTCTAATTACTAGAGTAGAGGTGACTCCATAAGGCTTCATGGTGGCACTCAGCTAGCAAGAAAGAATCATGAAGGATGGTCAGTCATTGGGGGAGTTTTGTGGTCTTAGGAGACCATCAAATTCAAGTTTCATTCAAAGAAGTTTTCTACATGTGTGATCAAAAGAGACAAGTCATAAAAATTATGATGGCTTGATAAAACCAAGTCACAGTTTTGAAAATGTCTTGAATTTTCACGGAGACAAAGAGAGTCAATCATGTCTCATGAGTAGGTATGTAAGCCTGGTCTATCCTAAGTTTTTGACAAAAATTATTGATGGTTTTTTTTTGAAATAAAAGGTATGTTTCCCTAGGTCTAAAGATCAAATAGTTTCCAAAAATATGCATGTTTCTCATTAATGTCAAATGGGTGGAAAGTTATTTTTCTAAAGATCAAGTAAAAGAGAATGATCTACTATGAGTAAGAATATTTTACATCAATGAAAAAGGGGGAGATTGTTGAGGTATGTTCCTAGTGTTGGTATTAATACAATGATGTTTTCATTGATGTCAAAGTTAAGTTGAATGTCTTTCATGTCAAAATTTAGAGTTGATGTCATTATTGATGAAGTGTTGTGTGACAAATAAGTTTTATCTCTCTTTTGAGAGAATTTTGAAGGAAACCCAGTATTCTTTCTGAGGTTTGATGACATGTCAATATAATGCTCAAGATATAAGAGATTCATCTTGATTTATCTCTAAGTACTAAGGAGCATACACGGTAAGCACATGGATTAACAAGTCCTTGTATTCTATATAAGGTCTTGGTACAAATTTTTAATGTGATAGAGCTCATAAATTATGTTGAGAATGGACTTGTTTTCAAAAAATCATGTTTAAAGAATGACATCATTGAGAGCTATCTTTTTTGTGTCCAAACTCTGAGTATTAGGTATCTTGAGTAGCCTAGTCTAGCTCTATGAAGAAGATGTATGCATGAAGCATGGTAAACATTTGTGTTATGGGTTAGTATAGGCATGAGTAAGTTTTGTAATATATTTTAACATGGGAAAGAATAAAATAATCATTTAGATGAGTTCAAAGGTCATTTTTGAAGCTTAGCTCCTATATGAAGAGACCTAATGAGAAGATACAGGCTTGGTGTCTTGATGAGATAAGCTATATGATACTTGTGTGAGGAAATTTGGTAGAGTGATATCATGTTATGATTATTTTATGACATGGGTATTAATTTTTTGAGAACAATACAAGAGGTTTCATGTTATGTTCATAATCCAAATAGGACTAACAATTCAAAGCATCTTATGCAAAGAGATCTAACATAGCCTAATGAGGAGTCAAGTTCATTTTCCAAGGTGTAAGATCTTTTGAGAGAATTGTGGACAAAATTTTAAGTCAATACCTTAAGGATAAATCATGAAAATCTATGATAAGGTTCCTTATGTGCACAAAATGGGGTATAATAGACCTAAAAAGATATGTATTGTATTCATTGGCATGTGAAACCTTTGTATGAGATCCTAAGAACTTCATGTAAGTTGGGTAAGGTCCCTATATTTATTTTCCTAGCATTGCTTTTGTAGATGAGGGTTAATCCTTTATGAATGATTACTAAGAAGTGAAACCAATTAAAGCCCTCCCTAAACGCTTGTAATCACCTAATATGAAAAATATAGTTGTTTATGGATCATAATGGTATATTTTTCTTAGTTTTATTTTTTTTAATGTAAATTACTATTCAAGGTTTCCTCAAGTGGTTTTGGTTTGTCATTGTAGTGAATAAAAGCTATAGGAAACCCTTCTTTTTAGGGATTTTATTGTAATAGGTATAATTGACAAAGTCAAAGCATGAGAATAGATTTATGATGATGTGTAAGAATTATATTTTATTTTCATGAAATATTTTTATAATGTTTCATACCAAAAATGTGATAAATTAGTCATGGAAATTAGCATGTCGCTAAACAGGCCTAACAAGCAAAATAATGAGAAAATTAGGTGAGAATGAGAATGGGATTAGGGATTAGTTGTAAAGGACTAGGGATTTATCCTAATGTATGGGGTAATTATTAAATAACTATACCTCCTATCCCATTTGTGTATATTTTTTTATGATTCCTATAGTCAAGAAAATTTTTGTCATCAAACTAGTTTGTCTAACACATTGAAGTCTATGTAGAGTGAAGTAGTGAGATTGGTCTGTAAAACCAATATTGATATATAAAAATGTAATATATATTTTCATGTATTATATAATGATGATAAATTTTCACACAACCCCATTTTTATATCACAAAAATGTTCCCACAAGTGTTTTATGACTCAATATTCTTGACTATGTTTTTGGTGTTATAAGCAATTTTTTGTGTGTATGAAAAAGATGTGCCTTAGTCATTTTGATAATTTTAAGGATACAAATACAATAAGGTGTTATAAATATAGCATATTATCATGTTAATTTTTTTCCTTCATTTTAAGTCCCTATTCATGTTTGGAGATTCAAATGTTTTTGACTATTTGTTGACAATGTTTGGTGGTTTTAAGTAAGCCATCTACAAGAGTGTTCATGAGGCCTTGGCCTATGTGGTGAAGACCAAGGATTTTGGGAAGTAGGGTAAGTCATATATATATATATATATATATATATATATATATATATATATATATATATATATATATATATATATATATATATATATATATATATATAATTTAATGTGTGGATTATATGGTAAATTTGTGTATGTGGTTAAGATTTTCAAGACGTACTTTTTGGTAGTGAGTAGACCTAATTGGATGGGTCAAGGAGTGAAAAGATCCAAATGGTGTTGGGGAAATAATGAGAGATTATTAGGTTTGTATTAAAGTTACATATGAATTGTTTCATCTATTTTTAAATTCCCTGAGTTCTCAAAGGAGTTCTAAGTGAAACATGTGCTTAGGGAAGGCTTAATTGTATTAGGTCTCTATTAGGCCTAATGGTGGTTTTAGCCCTTAAAGGTAATGACTGATCTATGTAATGTTTGTTTCACTTGAAAAACATTTGTAGTGATCCATTTCAATCATAATAAAATTATGTTTAGGTTATTTTCTAACCAATATGGGTGTCACAAAAAATAAAGAATAAAATCAAGGCATAATAAGCTTATTTTGACTAGTTAGAATATTGAGCTATTGAGTGAAAGATATGGGGTTTTTGAGAATAGGTAAAGGAGAACTGAGATTAATATTCCATGAGTACTAACTATGTTTTTTATGTGTTTATCAAGTTCATTTAACCTATTTATTCTAAGGAGAGGGCTAATTAAGTGAGAAGGCCTAATAGGCTATTTAAGAGAGAAAGAAGTGTGAGAAGAGCAAACATAGGAGGTCATCTTCAGTTGAGGAAGAAATAGGCATCCAACAATGATCATAGATTCAAGGAAAATAATTTGGTACTTATTTTCCTAGGGGTTTGGATCCTACTTTCAGGTTGAAGCTTGTTAAAAGCATTAGTTGAGTTGGTTCTTGACTAGTGAGGGCTTGGTGCTCCTTGTGGGGTTGATGCCTCCCTAAAAGTGTGATTCATTACATATAGTATAGTAATCCAAGTTTTTCATAAGTGGTTTATATTCCCCTAGAGGTTTTCTCACATATATCCCTCAATGATGTATGTAAGTGAATGAATGCTTCATGAATCTTAAGTGAAGTAAAGGACTATTTTAATACAACTGATTTCCCCCCTCTCAATAGCTATACATCCAACATTGAGGTGTTCAACAACATATTCATCCCAAGGGAATAAAATTATATGGAATATTTACTAGAAACATCAACTACCAATCTAACACCACTCCAAGAATTAAAAATGAAAAACTTCCCTGTGGAGTTGGTTCCTTGTCCCTTTATTTCAGACAATGTGGACAACTTTTGGGTATTTAAGGATTATCAATATATTGTCTAGTTCATTAATAATTTTGGGACCTTTGAATATCAGATGAGAGATGATAAAGATGTAGATCCTATGTATATTAAATATATAGGAGAGGATGGTGTCCTAAAACTAAAATAAAATTACATTCCTATAGGAAAGGTTTTCCTTAAATGAGCTTTTGATGTAGATCCAAAATATTAAAAACAAAAGTAGTCTAAATCAACTAAATCCAATTTCATCAAAGAGAATATGGGCACTAATGAACATCCTCCATATGTGAACATTGGTTTGAGTTGTACTAAATGTGATAAATAAAAATTGAAGAGTCTATTGATAAAACAAAAGGATGTGATTGCCTAGACATATGAAGACTTGAAAATATTCGACCCAAGATTCATCACTCATACCATTCCATTAAAGTCAGAACATAAACCTTTTAGGCAGATATAGAGGCCATTTAATCCAATTCTATAACCTTTCAGTTAGATGGAGGCATATAAGTTACTAGATGCGAGGATTATCTTTCTAATCAAATATTTTACCTAGTTAACCAATCTAGTATCAATTAAAAATAAGAATGGAGAAATCAAACTCTATGTTAATTTCAAAAACATTAACAAATTATCAAATACATATAATTATCTCCTACCCTCATTAGATGAGGTAACTTAGATGGTAATTGGATCTGAGATGATGTCCTTACATAGATTCTTAGGTTATAATCAAGTAATAATAAAAGCATAAGATAGAATGAATCCTGCCTTTACCACCAAGTGGGGAAATTTTTCATGAAAAAGGATGCCTTTCATCCTAATTAATTTATGAAAAACCTTATATAGAGTGATATATTCTTCCTTTTCGAATATGGATGAATTGATAATATATTCAAAATATAAAGTTGATCATGCAGATCATTTGCAAAGATATTTGACATATGTAAAATATATGGAGTCTCTCTTAATATAAATAAGAGTATCTTTGGAGTTAGTAAATGGAAGTTATTAGGCCATATCATCATGAAGGATTGGATTTTCATTGATCTTGAATTAGTTTAGGCCATTTTCCTAATTCACACCTCCTAATCTTAAGAAATAATCAAAGTCTTTCTTTAAGTAATATTAAATTTATAAGGAAATTAATGTCTGGTATTTTAGAGATTGTCAATCCATTGAATGTTATGCTTAAATAAATTGATAAGATAGAGTGGACAATAGAGGCTAAGACAACTTTTCAAGATATCAATATTGTCATTGCTCAAGATCTAGTTTTGATTAGCCTAGACTTTAATAAATAATTCTATATTTATTTATTTGTGTTGGCACATACCATAGTTTTTTGTACTTACACGAAAAAGTGGATGATAATGAACATCCCATTGCCTTCATGATCATTAATCTAAATGATGAAAATTTAAAATACTCTATGATATATAAATAAATATATGCGCTAATCAAGGTTGTTAAAAATTCAAGCATTATATTATAAGAAAGAAGACATTTGCAATTGTTATGGGCCTATTCATCAAGATCACACATGGATAAAACAAGTTGGGTGAGAGAAGAGGCAAATGGATGGCTAAGCTTTAAGAGTTTTGTCTTGAAAATAGACTAGCCAAAATGGTTAGAGGCCAAGGAACTATCTATCTAATGACTGTGAGTGGTTTATGCATTAATATTGAATAAATTAATGAGACTCAGGTAATGATTAGTGAGTGTTACACTCAAACCATCCTTTTTTACTCATAATTAAGTCCTGATGGGATAAAGAAAGATAAAATATGGGCCCTTAGGGTCAAATCATCTCAATATATGATCAAGAAAGGAGTCCTATATAGAAATAACTATGAGGGAATCTTCCTAAGATGTATTTAAAGACAAGAAATTATAGACAACCTAGAAAATTTTCATCAAAAAATTGTTAGTGGGAATCCGTCAAGCAACATGAGAGCTCACAAAATTCTAAGGATGGGATACTATTGGCATATAATCTTAAAATATGTGCATAACCATGTTAGGATATGCCATGAGTAATAGGTATTTGGTAAAAGAGAAGTGAATGTTGTTATGACTCTACAACTAGTCATTGAAGGATACCCTTTTACCTAATGGGGCCTTGAATTTATTAGGGTAATTAACCCAAACTCTTCATTAGGGCATAAGTTTATCCTAACAGCTACTGACCATTGTACTAGATGGATGGAAGTTATGGCTATTAAGAATTATATAATAATTGATGTAATAAATATATAGAAGAAAACATATTAACCAGGTTTTATACTCTGATTCAATTGGTTTGTGATAATGGTCCAACATTCCAGTCTATGGAATTTATTGAGTTAGACTACTATCAAATTCTCTTTGAACTACTATCCATAAGGGAATGGATTTGTTGGATCTACCAATAATAATATGGTGGATGCCATCAATAAATAAACATAAGATAAACCAAGGGAATGGCATATCTTATTGAAGTATGTATTGTGGACAAACTGAACAAAACACAAGAAAGCTCTCAAGGCTTCACATTTTCTTCTAGTGTATAGGGAAATAATCAATCTTCCCTATTAATATAAAAATACCAATGTATAAATTCATGTAAGAGTACATGGGAGAATATTAAATAATAAAATCTAGACTAATTGACATAGTCTAGATGGAAGATTCAAGAATTGAAGCACTACACAACTTTAGTAAACATCAAGACATTGTTAAAAGGTGATTTGACAAGAAGTCTAAGATCAAGGTCTTCAGGATTATAGACTTAGTGCTTATATGGAATAAAACACATGAAAATAAAGGATGAAATTATAAGTTTACTCCTTTGTGGATTATACCATATCAGATATGAAAAATCCTAGGTAATAATGTCTTCTAGTTGAAAGACCTCCAAGGTAATGACCTCTCCTTTCTAGTCAATGGGCAATTTTTGAAACATTATTTCATTGTTACTCCAACTAGATATGCATTTGAGTGAACTATAAATATAGACATAGACTAGGAGTATATTAAATTTCCTTCTTTATATATTATATTTCATACTTTCTATATTAGATTCCCTACTTTTTATAATAGATTTATTGCTTTCTATGATTAGTATTTCATGTTTTCTACACTTTCTTTCAATATATTAGTTGTTATGATTTATAGATTAGTTTTTAAAACTATAGAATAGAACAACTTATTTATTATGCTAAAGTTACAAGAGATTTTCCATAAATAAGGAAATGATTTAAAAGGATGCACAATTGGTTTTCACCTAGATTTATTTTGATAGTACTAGAGCTTCTAGGATTAAGTTATGTGTTATGACTTAATTAGGGTCTACTTGGATTGAATGAGTTTATGAGACCTCTAAGATTTACTTTAATAATAGTCATGAAAATTTTAGAAAGGCTTTACATTTCTAAGGATAAACTATACTATTACATGCTAAGACTTGAATGAAATATAATAAACAAAGAAATATAAATGTAATAATAGGGACATACTAAAAAAAAAAAAATCTTATACATACACCTAAAAAATGGTTATTCTCAAACTTTCTTCTATCTGTGTTTCAAAAAAATAGCATATAAACTAATAGAAATGGGTGATTCAAGTAATCTTTACTAGGGTTGTGGACCCCTAGTTGGTAGTAGAACAAGGCTTTGAGTGGAATCAAAGGTATCTTTATCAGAGATATGGATGACTAGCTAGTAGTATACCAATGCCCATGCTTCCCTTATTATTTGGTTACAAAATCTAATGTCAAAATGAAACCTACAATGTTTATTCAGGTCTTTGTTAAAACTCTCATAATTAGGGGAAATTAATTTCACATAAATCACACACTTAAATCTAAGGAATGAAAAGCATTAGTATGTTGCATGAGGATGTAAGATTCCTTTTTAGGGTCTATTTTATTTATTAATTTAATTTTAGGATTGACGTTTTGTTATGACACATTACTAAAATTCTAGGTTCTCAAATACTCATGAGTATTTTCCCCATCGAGTCATCATTTTTTTATCCTTAACACACACACCCTATTTTAAAATTCAAAAAAGGACCCACATTTTATTGAATATCCATACTTAAGGTGTTGCAAAATATAATCCCGTAACATGAATTTTTAAAAATGTAAGTTTAAGGAAGTTTTCTCACATTAGGAGGAATTTATCTGCTCCTCTTTATTGTAGTTGTTTACTTGATGTGATTAGTAAGAATTTATTTTAAAATTACAATATATTTCAAATTTTAAAAGATAACCAAAGATATGTATAATACATATTATGTTATTTAATTTTCACCTTCAATTTTCCTTTAACATTGTGCTTATGAACCTGTTTGATTTGTAATTTAGATGGATAACTACACTGACATGTTACACTTTTAGTTGGTTGTTTGCCAATGTTATATCTTAAATAAGTCATTTCATACTTAATAATTTCATAGAAAATATTATAGATCATTTCCTCTTTCCACATGACATCATTCCACTCACCCAGATCCAAAGTAAAGAATGTAAATCACCCAAAGGTGATCTCATAAGAGTTCATTATATGAAACATCCTAGGAAAGCAGATCATCGAGAGCCATCCAAATGTCACCATCCTATTAACCTAGAGGTGATTTTAGTAGAGATATTTATATATACTATATAAGTTAATTGGATTATTTAGTTCCATCCATGTGTAACCATCTTTCTAACCCAAAGGTGAAATAAATAGTGGTTTTTATATAGAAGATCTTAGGTACATAGATCACTGAGAGCCATCCACATGTTACCATCTCATTAACCTAGATGTAATGTCAGTAGAGATATTTTTATATAATCTCTAATGTAATTAGGCCATCAAGAGTCATATATGTTTAACCATAATATTAACCCATATGTGACATCAGTAGAGGTATTTATATGAATAATTGTGGGCAAGTAAAATACCAAGAGCCATCCACGTGCCATTATCTTGCTAACCTACTACCAAAAGAACATTGTAAAGTCATATACAAATTAGCTACAATTGAAGTAGTGATACACAAACATATGTCTAATCAACCATATAATAAAAATAATAAAGACATAAATGATAATCCTAAAAGTGCAAAAATGTGGCATCTTTCATATTATCATTACTATGCATTCAAGAGCAAAAAAACAATCCACATTGGAATAAAATCCACAAAATTTGGCATTATGAAATTCAAATAGAAATAAAAGACATGAAAGGAAGAAAAATTCGTTGCTTCAATTAATTTTCATGAATTATCAAATTTAAACATTCAATTCTCATGGCCAACACATTTAAAGTAATATAGTTTGAATTTCCAAATTTGGTCCAATCACATTTCCTTCTACCTATCAAGTACACATTTTGAATTTAGAGCTCAAAGTGTAAAATTTGAATCCATAAATCCATTTTAACTAAAAATTTATAAACATTTCATATCACAAACATTTTTAAACTAGAGTTTCAATGGCTTCCTCATGTCATACTCCATCTCCTTATGCATATTTGATTGTAGGGACAAATTAATTAATTGATACAACATTTGATTTAGTATCTCTCAATCATGATTTCAAGCATTAATATATTATCTAGGATGAGATCAAAGTAGTCAAGCCATACAATTTTGAAGATCATCTTTCAATTTTAACATGAATATATAAATATGACTTATTGGCAATAAAAGTAGTCAGTCTCCATAGCACAACTACGAAACTAGAGGTAATTCCTTACATTGACCTATTGTTTGTTTTATTTGAGGATGGTAAAATTTATATGAAAATATTACATTTTATACTTAGTAAGACCCAAGTAATTTATATAAGTGTAATTTATTTCAATATGTATTGTAGACTCCATGTGCTTGATATGACCAATAAGTAGGATATGGTGAATTCAAGGATTCTTGGAAATAACATTAGAACTAAGTTGTAATAATGGGTTGGTAACCCAAGTATCTTTACAGTTCAAGGCCCTAATTTAGCTATCCTAATTTTTGCCTTCAAACTAGGGGTGATAATTACCATGACCCTACTAAATAGGATATATGATTTCTTAGCCATTACTTATGTCAATGAGATATGGATCCCTTTGTTGGAATTTTTTTTAAGCTTTAAAAAATCATAGACTTTGGGTAAATTATTATCTCTAACTTGATTCTATGAATCACAAACCCAGGAAGTTTACTGGATGGTAACTTTTATATGATGTCTTGTGTGGTAAATGTTATGACTTCAAATTTTCATTCCTCATATGAAGAACCTTGGAAACCATCTATAGACACCTAAAGAATATAATTTGTGATGAATTCAATGTTATCCATGTACATAGGTTAACAAAACATAGGAAATTTTTTATTGATACCTCTTACCCTATGGTATATCAATAAATATATGAGAATAACATGCCTAGGTTATTTGATCCTATAAAGAAAACTATTCAAAAATGGGTGACTATAATCATGATTGAAGGTACTAGGGCAAAACATTTATACCTACCATAGATTGTGCCTGATAAATTGGTTGAGCAAGAAATTACTACTCAAATGACTGATAGTGTAGATGTTGAACTAAGAGGGGGCTAAACAAGAATCTATCTATCCATCCCTTATTAGCATTGGTAAAATATAGTATACAAGGTGGGAGAAATTATAATATATTTTAAGAATGAGGACACATTATGGATTGAATTTTGTACCATTTAGATATTGGGACCCCAAAAAAACTATCAAAGAACATATAAGAAAATATGATAAGAAAGTGAAAATAAATCATGGCCAAAAATCCTACAATATTTATAGTGTCTTCATGAATGTATAGGATGATACCAAGGCTTCTATAAGAATGCAATAGGTAAAGATGTCAATGGATGTATCATAGAGGATCTAATATGATCCCACTACCACTTAAGAGGATGTTAAGAGAATTGACAAAGAACAATGGATTTTCAAACCTATCCATATACCTCCTCCTCATACAAAAGTAAATACACAAGAGAAAGTTATCAAATCAAAGGAATCAAATATTAAATAAAAAGTGGTGACTATTCTAATCTCCCCTACATACAAAATTATTGTTGCTTTTCCTCCACACATAACTAGGGAAGAGAAACGCAAAATTCCTACTATAATGAATAGAATATTTCCCATGTTACCATTACATCCTATGATCATATCTAAATAAGTAATTATTCCTAACTTATTATCTCATGTTTATATTATTTATTCTCCTATATCACCACCTATTTTGATAGAATCACTACCTATAGTAATGCCCCAATCTCTTAGGCAATCATATTCACTACCCATCATTCATGTAGTGGTCACCACTCCTCCCAATACATCACCATTTGATGTTACTATGGTACCTTCATCTCCCATTCCACATTATATAGTGCCAACCTATATTACTAACAAACTAATGATTACATATAAAATGAATCCCAAGAATCCTCATGTCTCACCTCAAATGGTGGAAGTGGAAGAAAAATAAGTATAAGTTCCCAAGGAAATGGAAGATAGAATAAAGGGTACACCAAGGTCAGACCTTATTGAGATATATGGTAGTGAAGAAGAAGATAAGAGATAAGAAATATAATAAGAATGGGTGTCCAAGTCTAACACTAAGGAAGTAGAGTTATTAAATGAGACAACTAAATAAGATGAAGAAGATAAATAGATGACTGAAGGAATTACTTAGTGTAGAGGAACTAAAATATTAGGATAATCTGAAGATATTAATCATGAAATGTTAATTTGGTGGATATAAAATTATTTCCATACGAGGAAATAAATGTATAAGAAGATGTAGAGTTAAAACTATAGACTTTAGTGTAGGATAAATCATCAAATACACCTCCAAACTCTCCACCTCAAGTTACTACAATGACAAGTACAACAACTAGTGCCCTAGATATCTCTCTTCAGGTTATAAGTTCACCCATTTCCCATTATATGACAACTTCCTCAATTAATGTTGTTGTAATTAGTATGATAAGTACTAGTCATTATTTGCATTATTTCGGTCAAATGAATGTCTTAGGTAGTTAAAATTCTAATTTTATGTACTATAGACCAATTTAATACTATGGGTCTTATTACTACTACTACTACTACTACTACTACTACTGTTGCTGCTGCTGCTGCTGTTGCTGTTGCTGCTGCTGCTACTACTACTACTACTACTACTAATACTACTACTGGGGTTGTATATGCATCAATGATAGATTACTTACATAACTTAATTAGTATCAAAAAAACTTATTCATTATTTATTATAACCATTCCTTATTCCCCTGAGTCATCAAAGAGGGTAAATTTTGAAAACTTGGTGCCTACTTCTATTTTTTCTACACAATCCATCCCTCCTAGATTGTATACACAATTGGGAATACCCATTGGCCAAGCTTCACAAACAAAATATCCTATAATCTCAATGCATAAAGATGCAAGGAAGACTAAATACATAAATTATACACCATTCTAAAAAAAATTCACTCACTAGAGGAAAGCTATTTTTCCTTTCCTTATAGCTAGGACATCTTCTCCCATGGACATGCTTCCTCCTAAGCAATCACCTTCATTTATTCCTATAGATAAATTATATATTGTAGATAAATACCTTTCATTAAGCATTCCTTCATGGATAAAGTATTATAAATAATAATAATAATAATAATAATAATAATAATAAGGAAGTCGAGACCTAGTGATTACCAAACAACTGATAGTCAAATTTCTTTTTGATAGACGAATGAATACCTTGAGGAAGGCAAAAATAAAGATTGTGGTTATATAAAGATAACATGTTTAGCTCAAATAAAGAGAATACATATTCTCTATGAAAAATAAATGAAAAATAAATCCCTCAGACCTAGATATATATAAAGAAGATCCTTACATTTTTGTGGATGCTTTTGGAGGGGTGATAAAATAAATTATCAAAAATTTTGGTCAACCTATTCATAGGCCACCAAAAATGAATACCATTCAAGATCCTATGGAAATTATAAATATCCTATAGGGGTAAATCAAAGACAATATGAAACCTTTAATTTAATAAGGTCTATTAAGAGTACGTCCTAACCTAAGTGGGGGGATATAATTAATTTATTCAATAAAATAAAGGACATTCATGTTACACTGCACATTTTAAGAAAAACAACTAAAAATAAGGATTATGCCAATTTAAATTTACAACATCATCTAAGATTGCATGGGCCCACAATTATTTTACTGATAAGAGGGATAGTTTGTTTGAATGGCATCAGGAGATGTAGTCTCTAACAAAACAATTTGTAAATCAAGAAAGAGAGGAAATCTCTATTTTGAAAGATATGAGAGTCACTCATGTAACCACTCACATGGGGTAATTAGTTCCTAATCCCATTTTTTAAAATATTCTTCAAGCAACAATTGATAGCTTATGAGCTAATATTGAGAGAATGGTCTATAGGACCAATGATGGGATTATGCATATATTGATTTTTTTGAGACCAATGATGAGATTATGCAACTATTGAGTTTTATTAGAGATTGAGCTATAAGTAATCAACTTCAGCAACATGAATAACACTTTCACCACCTCAGGGTACTTAAGATCTAAAATACATGCTAATGAAAACACAAACTGGGTCTACTATGTGCCACTTCTAATTTTAACTACTTAACTACATTATTGGAATGTTTTCAATGATATCTCCAATGTGGTCATGACTATTGATGAAGTGGAAAGTGTGCTAGCTAGTCAAATGATAAAGTTTTCATCAGTAGTCATGCATGGATCTTCAGTGTTTGGTTAGTTAGGGAAGTTGATGGATGATTTTGATGATATAATCATGTTACAAGGGACATATGGGGTGTCAAGATTGCTTGGAGTGAGTGTGGAAGTTCTAGGTTTTCATTTGGTTTATCCTTGAAATCATCTAGGCCTAGTTGGTCTTTTGTAAAATCACACTGAGTGAGCAAATTGATGACATTAGAATTCATATGCATGGAAGTGTCAGAAGGAGTTGGTTACACGAGTTTGATAAGTTATATGCCAAGATTATATGGTCCAAGTTTTAGTTCAGAAACATGTGTATATAAAAATATATAATGTTTCAAAGTTGGATTCCTAGGTAGATTTCTATGTTTAGTTAAATTTGCATTTTCTTGTGACTGTTGGAATTTCAATTTTCAAATTAACAAAGGAAAACTAGTGTTGATTATTTGAGATATATCTTTTAATGTGGGATGAATTTTAAAGTAGAGTGAGAATAAAATTTGTAAAGGAATCCAAGGGATATCCAGGAAAGTTGATTAAAAGGTTTGACTAGTAATACACTTGCATTTATTATGGTCCAAAGCTGATTAAGAGTTTGACCATATTATGCAAATGAATCGAGAAGGATATTTGAGTTTTTATTGATTGTTTTTGGAAGTGTCAAGTTTAATTATCAATTAGAGAGTTTTATAACTCCCTAAGGATCATATGTATAGATTTTGGAGGTTTCACCAATGCATCTTCTATATGAAAATTTTCTAATAAGTTGATTGTTTGTTTGTTCATGGTGTTTTCATGAGGAAGGAAAATGATTGATAGGTTTTGCATTTGCAGAGGTGAGTAGGGATGAATGTAATCACTTGAGGGTGTCTTAAGGGTCATGTGTTCAAGATCTATATGATTTGGTGTGGTTTTTGTTCCTATTTTTTCTTGGTAGATTGATAAAGGGGTGAGTAGGTCTCCATTGTTAGAAATATTGTCATTGATGTCAAAGATATAACATTATTGGTGATAAAGGCCCCATTGAATTTAATGATGTTTTTAATAGTTATATCTTGGCTAATGTGTGTTAATATTTATTTAATATTAACAACTATATTTTTAGTTGCATAATGACAAAAGAAGGGCCATGGAGAAGTCAAAGAGTCACATGGTAAAGACAAAAGAAGAATGGGATGCATTTTCCCATGAAGAGTCATCTTGAGGAATTCCAAGAGTCACCAAGTGAAGACAAAAGAGGAAGGGCACAATTTATCATGAAGGGACACTTTGAGGAATACAAAAAGTCACCAAGTTAAATAAAAAAGAGGAAAGGATTCTTTTGCTTATGAAGGGTCACCATATGACTTTTCAAATGCAAGGATATGAAGGGTCATGCAAGTTTGGCACCATTTTCCATGAGGATTGAAAGGTCACAAAGGGGGAAGGCCAAAGGTCATTTGGAAAGCTATAAATAAAGGCCTGAGAATCCATTTGTAATATGTGAGATGAGTATGATTTGTAATTGTTATATATAGCTTAGAAGAGTAGAGCATATAAAGGAAAGAGATATTGTAATGAACTATCATTTGTTGAGATAAAAACATTGAGAGATACTTGTGTTGTATACATAAAAGGGGTTGGTGCTCAAGTGGGTTAGTGCTCATGAATAGTTATTGTGTTGGTGCTCAGGAAAGGGGTTTGTGCTCCTGTGGGTTGGTGCTCATGAATAGTTATTGTGTTGGTGCTCAACAAAGGGTTTGGTGCTCCTATGGGTTGGTGCTCATGAATATTTGTTGTGTTAGTGCTTAGCAAAGGGGTTGGTGCTCTTATGGGTTGGTGCTCATGAATAGTTGTTGTATTGGTACACAAAAAAGGGGTTGGTGCTCCTTCAAGTTGGTGCTCATTCATATACTTGAGATTGTTCTCCATGGTTTTTCCCATATTGGGTCTCCACATTAAATTTGGTGTCTCTCTCTATCTTGTGTGGTGTTTATTATTTCAGTTTTATTTCATATCTTTAATGTATGGTTAAGTGGAATTTGATTAAGGGAAATTTTTTAAGATTTGTGATATATTGATTCACCCCTCCCTCTCAGTATATCTCATGCTTAACAATTGGTATCAGAGCAGGTTCCTTTTGAAAAAGTTTTACAAGTTGAAGGAAGATCAGGAAAGAATGAGGGCTAGAACACATGAAGGATTTTCTACAAATAAGGCACCTTTGTTTGATGGGATGAATTATGTTTTTTGGAGCATAAGAATGAAGACTTATTTGATGGCCCTTAGATTTGACATATGGCAAGCAGTGGTGGAGGAATATGAAGAGCCATAGACACTTGTAATTACTCCAGCAAAAAATAAGTCAAGTGAAGATAATGCTAAAGATTTAAATTTTATTTTGTGTGGTTTATGTGAATCTAAATTTGTTAAATTAATGCAATGTAAATCTGCTCATGAAACTTGGGTAAAACTTTAGAATATTTACAAAGGTGATGGAAAGGTTTAGCAAGCTAAGCTTTAGACTTTTAGAATATAGTTTGAGAGTTTGAAAATTGAAGAAGAAGAAGATATAGCAAGTTATATTTTGCGATTTGATCAAATAGTAAATTAGGTTCAAGGTCTTAGAGAAAAGTTAGAAGAGTCAACAGTGGTATAAAAGGTTTTGAGATCTCTACCAATGAGATATGGTGCAAAGGTTTTAGCAATTTAGGAGATGAAGAATTTAGCCAAGCTAAAGATGGATGAGCTTCATGGTATACTCATGGCATATGTGATGTAGACTGAACAAGATAAACCCTCAAAGAGAGAAGCAGCTTTCAAGACATCAAAGAAAGAGAAAGCTAAGATTCAAGAATCAAGTGATAGTTCTAGCAATGATGAATATGACAATGGAGCTCTTTTCATTTTCAAGACAAAAAGGGGAATAGGTAAACATCAAGTAAAATTACATTTTAAATGTTTTAATTATGGAAAGATTGGAATTTTTTAGCTAAATTTACAAATAAGGGTAATGATGATGAAGAAGGAAAGTCTACATACAATAAGAATTTCAAAGGTAAATTCAAGAAGGGATTCAAGAAGAAGAGCCTATATTCTAAAGATCCTAGCTTAGTCAAAGATAGTAGAGTCAGTGATTCAGAAGAAGAAGAGAATCTATTCATGACCATACATGAAGATGCTTTTGCAAGAAAAAGTAGAGATGATCAAGAAGAAGAAGAGGATAAAGCTAAAGTGAATATGGAAGAATAACTCATTTGTGCCTTAGAAGATTTATAAGTTGTTGAGAAGAAGAATTGAAGATTGAAGTGCCAAATTGAGAAAAATGAAAAGGAGTCAAAGGAAATAATTGATGCTCTAACATCACACTTTGAAGAATCCAATAAGAATGAAGAAGATCTAACAACATAGTTGAAAATAGTAAGAAAATAATGTGAAATGTATGTTATTAAAATTGCCTCTTTAAAAGAAGATATTGAGAAATCAGTCAATGATAAAGTAGTTAGTGATTCAAAATTTGAGGATAGCAATAACATGTTAAAAAGATATTAAAAAGCCAAAAGGAAAATTTAGATAAGACAAGTATTAGATTTGAAAAAAAAAAGAGCTATGTTGAAGCTCTTATAGAAGAGGAAATAAAAAGGGAAGAAGTGAAGAATACAGAGGACATTCCAAACAAAGAAGGCTAGAGGGAACAAAGCTACAAAAGGCAATCAAGTCAGAGATACACAAACATGTCCTATTTTTATGGTTACTATTTATATTGTAATTGATATGCTAATAAGAAATTAGTATGTCAAAAAAGAGCTAATAGTTTCATAAATAAGGAGAGGGAAAGTCATGTAGATTCAATCAAAAGCTACAACTTTTTTGCTCCTATATCAACCTTTGATGAAGAGGCCATAATATGTTACAAGTGTAACAACTTTAGACACATAGATTAGTACTATAGAAGTGTGTTTGAGTTAGTCAAAAAGGACCAAAGTTTTAAGGCTCCATTCATCAAGAAGAAGGTTCAGACATGTTCATGGTAAAAGAAAAAACCTGAAGATTCTATGTTGGTTTAGATAGCTTTACATGCAAGAAATGAAGATCATCCATGGTTTATTGATAGCAAATGTTTGAGGCATATGATAGGTGAAAAGAGTAATTTCATAAATCTAAAGAAGATCAATGGTGGCACAATAAAATTTGGAGATAAAACCACTACCAAGATAGCCATAAAAGGTACTTTGAGTTTGGATAATGGTAGAAGCAAGACTAAGAATGTTTTGTATGTAAAAGGTCTTAAGCATAATCTATTGAGTGTAAGTTAAATATGTGATCAAGGATACACATTAAAGTTTTATGAATAAGCTTATGAGATTAGAAGAAAAGATTCAAATGAGTTGATTGTAGATGCTTAAAGGATAGGCAACCATTTATATGTATTATCAAATATCTTCACAAAGGCACGATCAATGGACACATTCAAGGATATACAAGAGGAGTTGGGAGTAATTTCTTTTACTTCCTACCATTAATGTTTAGAATCAATTGAGGGAGAGATAAGTGTTAGCTCTAGGTAGGCCCTTTGCCATTGATGTCAAAGGGGGAGAATAACAGGTACAGGTATAGGTGTAGAAATAGGTACATGGAATAGGTACATGTTGTTATAATAAGGGGGAGTTACTATATGTTTTTCAAATGATAGTATGTGTAGGTTTTAGGATGTGGCAGTTTCAGGATTGAGGTTGCCATCAATGAAAAAGGGGGAGATTTTTGGAAATATTGTCATTGATGTCAAATTTCTAGCCTTATTGGTGATAAAGGCCCCATTGCATTTAATGATGTTTGTAATAGTTATATCTTGGCTAATGTGTGTTAATATTTATTTAATATTAATGAATATATTTTTGGTTGCATAAAGACAATAATGGCCCATGAAGAAGTCAAAGAGTCATGGGGTAAAGACAAAAGAAAAATGGGACGCATTTTCCCATGAAGAGTCATCTTGAGGAATTCCAAGAGTCACCAAGTGAAGACAAAAGAGGAAGGGCACAATTTCTCATGAAGGGACACTTTGAGGAATATGAAAAGTCACCAAGATAAAGACAAAAGAGGAAAGGATGATTTTGCTTATGAAGGGTCACCATATGACTTTTCAATTGCAAGGATATGAAGGGTCATGAAAATTTGACACCATTTTCCATGAGGATTGAAGGGTCACAAAGGGGGAAGGCCAAAGGTCATTTGGAAAGCTATAAATAAAGGCTTAAGAATCAATTTGTAATGTGTGAGATGAGTATGATTTGTAATTGTTATATCTAGCTTAGAGGAGTAGAGGAGAGAGAGGAAAGAGATATTATAATGAACTATCATTTGTTGAGATAACAACATTGAGAGATAGTTGTGTTATATACACAAAAGGGGTTGGTGCTCCTATGGGTTGGTGCTCATGAATAGTTGTTGTGTTGGTGATTAGCAAATGGGTTGGTGCTCATGAATAGTTGTTGTGTTGGTGCTTAGTAAAGGGGTTGGTGATCATGTGGGTAGGTGTTCATGAATAGTTGTGTTCGTGCTCAGCAAAGTGGTTGGTGTTCCTATGGGTTGGTGCTCAACAAAGGGGTTGGTGCTCTTTCAAGTTGGTAATTGTGAATTTTTTAGTTTGAGTTGGTGTTCATTCATATATTTTAGATTGTTCTCTATGGTTTTTCCCATATTGGGTTTCCATGTTAAATCGGGTGTCTCTCTCTATCTTGTGTGGTGTTTATTATTTCAATTTTATTGCATATCTTGAATGTATGGTTAAGTGGAATTTGATTAAGGGAAATTTTATAGGATTTATGATATATTGATTCACCCCCCCTCTCAATATATACCATGCTTAACATCCATGAGACCTATAAGGGCTATTAAGGCCTAATTGAAAGGTGCAGATGTTAAAGGGTGACCTATGGAGTATATGGTCAATATATGAAGGTGGTATTTAGATAATTATAATTGTGATAGAAGTGTTAAGAGTTATTTAAATTCATATGGCCAACCAAGAAGGTGATGAACAAGTATACTCTATAAAGAGCTAAATCAAATTTGATGATTTTTAAAGTTGACATATGAAGGATAGGGAAGTGTGAGTGTGATTGGTGGATGGATTGAAGTGTAGAATAGGTTGAGGAATGTTTGAATGACCTATAGGTCATATTTTTGATGTTATACCAATATTATTATAGGGTTGAATATTGAAGATGAGCGAAGAATTATAGAGTGATCCAAAAGGGTGTTTTGGATGCATTACTTATGTGTAAAGGCTTGAGAGAGTGAGAAGGGTTGAAGAGAGGTGTTATAAATTTTTTATCTATTAGGTTGAAAGTCAATGAAATTTTTGAATCTATTGATATTAGAGGTGTTGTGTGGGTCATAAAAATCTAGGACAAGTTGGTGCTTATTCTTTCTAAGGGGTGGTTTCTCCTTGTGAAGTGGGTACTTCACTAAAAGGTATCATGTTTCTGATCATCTTATAAGACAAGTAGTCAATGTGTTTTCAAGATTAAGAGTGTGTTTTAATTTCCCATGAGAGTTTCCCACATAATTCATATGTTATGTGCTTGATCTTGCATTATCATTCTTATTCATTGGTATGAATGACTGGTATGCTTTATTAATGCTTGTGGTGATTGATTAAGGGTTTGAAAGGATTGGAATTGAATTTTAAATTATCTTGCATCACTGATTCACCCCCCCTCTCAATGATTATACCTATAAAAATTGGTATCAGATCTAAGTCCTTTGGAGAAGATCTAACAACCTTAATGGAAAGATACTAGGTACTCAAGTATGGTTAATCATAAAGCTAGAAGGATTCATTCAAGCAAGAAAAAATCTAGCAGGGTTGACAGTGATAATAAGTGTATTGATCATGAAAAAAATGAAGGTAATATAAACTGAGAACATCTTGTAAAATTTGAAGATTTAGATAACAAAGAGGATGAATTAAAAATCATGGAGGAGTTGGTACTCTAAAGAAAGGAGAATTTGATGTTAAGGACTTTAGTTAAAAGCCAAGATGAACTAATCAATAGTCTTAGAGAAAAACTAAGTTTCAAAGACATTAAACACAAAAAGGTTATTGAATAAGTAAAGATTTAGATTAAGAGAACTTGTACAGATATCAAGGTCAATAAGGATGAGTGTAATAAGCTTGAAATTGAGATGGAATCATCAAGAATAAAATTAGATGAGGTAGCTTCAAAGAAACTTAAAGAGAGTTGTGAGCTATCAAGAAGATTTGGTATGGATAAAATTCATACTTGTGAAAAAGGTTAATATTATTAAGATCAAGGTAATAATCATCAAGTCAAGAATAACATGTCTCCCTTAAGAGTGATTCAAGGAAGAAGCATTTCATTTAGTAATCAAGGAATAAGGTTGTGAATGTTTTCAAGGATTATTTCTTTTCATGTAATCAATATGGGAATAGGGCAATGGACTATAGATATCAACATTCGTGG
>JARHVA010000506.1:1587500-2002500 GCA_037957365.1 Torreya grandis
GGTTTCCAAAGAGTTTTAATTCCTTGTAAAATCCCCAACCATTGATCTCAATGGCCCAAGATTTAAATCTAGATATTGATTCTTCCCTTCATATTATATATAAACAAGCCATTTTTCCAAGTCCAAGCTAAGAGGCAATGACATGAACTTGAATCCACATACCAAATCCATGATCAAGCAACCATAATGTCAAAAATTTGAGTCTAAGGTAATCTCTATCCAATCTTCTTATCTTTTATCTATTTAATCATGGTTTGGATCAATTAGATTTAGGATTAGAGTGTTGTTTTTAATGATCCATTCATCTATTGGAATTTGATTCTAATGTCTCTAGATCTTACTTAGGTAGTTTGATATTTTGGATTTTAAATTGCATAGTTTAATCCATATAGCTCAAAATTCCTACTACATTTTGGTGACCATGGTGGGACAACCCTCCCAATTTAATCATTTTGCTTGTAAGTGGTGTTTTTGATAGCTTGTAAGGCTGAATAAATCAAGAACAAATGCTAGATTTTAAAGAAATTTTCATACACAAGTGAATTGCAACATTGCCCTGCAAGTCATGACATTTAGTCATGACTTTATCCCCAAGAGCTACATTTTTTAGTTAACCTTCCAAATTAACCATTAACAATTTTTATTTGACATGATTTTTTACCCTTTTGCAATACCGTGATTTGAAAATTTCATATTTGCATTGAAAGTAGTGATTTTGCATTATAATCAATGATTTTATGTTAATAGTTTTTACTTAACCCTAGAAACTTTTTAGTGATCTATAAAATCATGACTTCATGAATTATGGTATTTCCCTATAAGTCATGGTATTGTCATTAATAGTTGTGATATTGTGATTTCTATCTAAAAAGTTTGAAATTGTACAATGATTTCTAAATAGGTTTAATATTATCATTCATTGTCTTGTAAGAATATTACTAATCACACAGTCCCATTTTGAAAGCTTAGTTAACCATCTTAGATCTTGGAATATTTTTTTAAACACTTGTGATTGAGGGATTATCTTTGTTAATCATATGTTTGTAAGAGTAACTTTCTATGTGATAATTGATAAGGTCAACAAGACACTAAAGACATGATCATCTAAAAGATAAATATAAGAATCTTAACCTTTTTCCTATCTTAGGAAATACCACTCATCACGTAGATGTGATTTTGCTTAGCAAATAGCAATATTGCATATCCAATAGTGATATTGTGATTTAGTCATTTTGGGGATATTATATTTGCTATTTAATATCTCTAAATTCATAAGACAAATTTTAGGACAAATTTAACTAGGGAAAATCTTGTTATACTATAGAGTGTGTTTGAGGTTGCCCATTTTGATGAAAATCTTGATGTCCTTTTATAAATTTTAATACATAGCTAAAGTCTTAAATTTTCCATAATCATCTATGAATAGGTATTTTTAAGCATCTATGCAACTTTTTATAACCATCTAAGCATCTAAAATAGTCAAAAATCATAAATTTTGAAGTTTTATATCCCTCCATAATATCACAATTATTGTAGTAATGATATTGCATTAAGAGTTATGATATTGCATAGAAACTTAAAATTTTGTAGAAAACCACATGGTAATTGCTGGTAGTTAGCAAGTTTCTACAAAATTATGACTTTGATGTCGTGATATTACATAAAAGTAATGATATCAACTTTCTTGGTTGTAGTATCACATTGGTCTAACTATGTATCTATAATATTGTAGTCTGAAGTTGTTATTTTGCACTAATTTTTTGCATTTAATTTTATCTCTTTTGAGTTCATTTCTAGAGTCATTTTTAGTGATTTTTGAGTCATTATAAGCCTCCCACTCTATCCCTTAACCTCGTAAAGGGCACTACTCCCTAGCCCTACAAAGGGTACTACCCCTTAACCCTAAAAGGGTAACTGCCACTTAAACCCATTGGGAGATACCACCCCTAGACCCCACATCATACCCTTGCTCACCTGAAAAAGTTATAAATCCAAATGATGATTTTTATTAGTGGTTTTTTTTAACGTCTATTAGACTAATGTTTTGCTTCTTGTAGGAGTGTCTGGTAAATTTTTTGCTTTACTAACATCTTATTTTTTAGGTCATATTTTGGTCTAACATCTTGTCTTGTAGGTTACCCCTCAAGATAATCAATCAAATCTACTAATCATTGTCTTACAGGTTGCCTCTTTAAAAGTCCCAATCAAATTACTAATTATTTTCTTGTAGGCCACCTGTCAAAGACATTTTATCATATTAAATTTTAATAATTTTAATCACTTTATCATGTTGTTTAAATTCCTTTATATATCCTTGTATATCTTACATCTAATTAAATGGTTAATTAATCTCTTTTTGACCTGCTTATTTGTCACCTGAGGGTTATGGTGGTGTATGCTCTCCTCCTTGGATCCTTATTATGATTCCCTTATGATCAACCCTCCTAATTTATTTTATAGGGGAAACATGATGAGGAATTGAAACCAACTCACTTTCCATAGTATTATGGGGATAGTGACCATGGATTTCACCACAACACACTAATCTAAACTCTATATTCTCATAGAGTATAAAATCATGGCTAATTGTTTTTAGGCTAAGCAGTTGACCCTATACAGGTCATCCATGAAGGGGAAGAGTTAATTATCTAAATTATGAATTATATATCACCCTATATGAACTTAGGCCTCATCATACCTATCATATATTAAGTATACCCCTAGATATCCCATTCAACCTAGCATACAACCTTTTAGTCATAATAGGTGACTTACTATCAGAGTCAAGATCAGCTCTTAAGAAGCTGTTAAGTGTATATGGGGTTGAGAGGGTTTGGTATATTCCATAATGGGTCACCAACATACAACCTCACCCACAAAGTCATTAGATGGTGTAGTCATTGGGTTACACACCCACAATTAGTTTACTAGTCTTAGGTTTGTGGTTGGTGTGATTTGGTGTGTGTTGTGTTGGACCTTTATTGTTTGTGAGCCAAGTCAGCCTTTACCCAGACCTATAAACCTATATACATATTCACATATCATCATATTGTAAATCCTTGATTTATTATTACATCACTCTTACCATCATCTTCTTTTATATATTGTCTCTGTACATCCTTTTAAAATTGTCCAATCTTATTTATTATCACCCTCTTGTCTTATTCACATCTAAGTCTAGTCATATCCACCCATCATTGGTCATACCCCTCTCACTTACATATCCTAATTAAGTTTTGTCATCCCTCCATCACACCTTATCATATTCCAACCTCATATTCTTCACCTAACCTTCACATTAATCATCCCTAACATCATCTTTATCATTTAGTCCACCTTGTCTATAACTGATCTTGATCACCTCTGAGTCTAGTCTCATCCATCCACATCACCTTCATATCCTAATCACATATTTTCCTAAGACCACCCTATCCATAACCAATAATTTTTCTTGATATTTTCTAGTCACCTTATCCATGTTTTTTTAACCTAGTCCTAAATAATAGTCTAGCCTAATTCATCCAACCCATCTTTAAATTGTAATCTTGTTAAGTGTGTAGTCATAATTTGGTATTCATTCACATTTGTAAACATTTTTATCACATTAGGGTCCTCATTTATTATCTTTATTTTGTCTAATCAAGTTTTAAACATAATCACAATCCTATTTGTCACATCATATCATAATGATTTGAGTTGATCATCTTATTTTTGATATAGTCTTAATCCAATCAATCCAAAATCAAAATTAGTCTCTTGGGTTAGTATTTCACCACATCCAATATTAGATATTTTTGTAGCTCACTTATTAAAATCCAATCCCAATCATAAAACATATAGCTCATGTTCTAATTTTGTCTACTTGATCTTATTCCATTAAAAAATTGCATCACACTAAATATATGGTCAAACTTGAGATCAAATTAAAGAAGGCTTTTATCCAAATTTGTTCCACACATCCCATATTCATCCCTTAGTCTTTCCATTCAATACCTTTCACCTTTTGATTGGGGATGAAAAATTAAAACATTTATGCTTTCTCCCATCTTGATCCATGTCATCTAAAATAAATTTGGTCAATACCCTAATTGATTAGTGCCTCATTTCCAATAGGGATATGATCCTTTCCTCCTTAAGATGATCACTCCACATCCTATAAGTTTCAACCCCATCCACCAAACATTACGTCCAGTTCATACCCATACATGTGATTCTCATTCCAATCTTCCATCCACTAGTCATAGACAATCATCTACCACTTCTTTTACTAGCGAAGGGAATATAATCCTAGCCACCCCATCTACTACTATTCTAACCACCTAGTCACATCAACAACCATCTAATCCAAATTATAATGCTTCAACATCTAAGTCATGAAATGAAGAGAGCCCATATAATCCTATCCCTATATCTTTAGAATCCCTCTTTCACTAGCTTTTTTTTAATTACATGATGGGTTATCCACCCATATGACATATTAATATTGATAATCCTAAGCCCTCTTGGTATAAATCAAACCAATATTATATATATATATATATATATATATATATATTACTAAACTTTGGGCCATACCATTAATCAATGTCATAATTTCCAAAACTATGTCTAAGACATCATCAACCATAGTGACATAGAAATAAAAAATGAATAAGATAAGTCCACATCCTTAGGTGAAAAACAAGATGAGTGCCAATATTTCATTATCAAGCATAATCAAGATCTTACCTCTCTAAGCCATGGCTAAGACACAACATCCATATTCCATGGTGCCCACATCTTTGACAAATCATCCATAAAAAATGAGTCTATTCCCCATGCACCTAGTCCTCCCTTCCCTCATGAGTCTTTCTTTCATGGGCCTATCCTTGGTGAGTCCATGGTTCCTCCATCATCACCCCCTCATCCACCATATCAAAAACCTCATGTTGAGAGTTTAATTGTAAATAATGAATCTTCTTCTAGTATCATTACATCCTATACATTGAAGCCATCATTAGAAATAATACAAGTGTTATCTACATCTAGATCATGTTCAATACTAATATTAATATCAAATTCCTCATCAAAAACATCATCCCTCATTGATATTGTAGCAGATCATGACCATTCCTACCTTTTTGAAGATACAATCCAATTTGGATGATAGTCAATCACCAAGCATATTTTTGATCCCAATCAGGATGATGAAGTCATAACTAAGTTTCTAAAATCTCTATCTATCGAATGTTTTTGAAGTGGATTTGATCCTACCTTAGATGCATGTCTTATAGATAGTCTTAGTGATCCTTTTATTGATCTTGAGGATATTTTCTTTGATATATAAATTGGTTCTCTTAGGAACCCCTATGAGGACCATGCTACCCCACCACCACTCATTGACCTCATCATTCCATCTCCCCCACATCCATCCATCATTGATAATTTTCTTCCCATCAATGATCATTTAATCACCTCCCTTCATAAATATGAACAAGAACACATAACATTATACCCTTCTATGAGAAACATGATATGTGAAACAAATACAAAGGTCTAAGACCGTATTCAAAAATCCAATAATAATGATCAAATCATCTTTGATCCCATAAATAAAAGTCAAGAAAATTCAAATCATTATCCTATTCAAAAATCATCTTTCCTTAATAAATCACAAAATTAGGCACTAGGGTAATGTCAAAGTCCAAATAATCATCTATCAAGTCAAGAGTCAATCTCATTTGGTGAAGCCCAAAGTTAGGCACCAGGGGGTAGTAAAGACATAAACAAGTATAAAAATAAAAATAATTTCAAAATCACTATCCATTTGGCTAATAATCGTTCAAATTATTAGATCAAAGATAAATCACAAATTCCAAGTGTCTTAAACCTCCTACATTCCTTTTTCATATGTTACCAATCAAATATAGCATATCCATAATCTCTAATGATGTGTGTGAGTACTAATCCCACTTCTTAATAACCCATCACACTTTAATATCATGGTGCTATCATCCATTCAAGTCCAATACACACCCATCAACATCAATATTTAATCCAATCCATATCTCACATACCCTCCCTAGGAAACATTATCTCTTATAAGGGTGATAAAGACACCTAGCCTAGATATCTGGAGGGGTCAAGATAAAAAATAAATGAAGGTAACATAGACATTAATACATCTAAAAAAAGTGACATGATCCTTGTACTACACATCTCTATAATAGGTTTTGGGTAATGATCATAAAAATGTCTGAATCTTGCATCTCGTACCCATATCTAATAAATTAGGATGCTCAAAAGTCAAAAAATAAAATAAAAAGCATTCATACAATGGTGAAAACCAATCTTGTGGTGCCTTGGGAAAGTACCATGATGAAAACAAATTTTTGGAATCATGGTAAAATAATCTATTATTCACATTTTACCTAAAAACTTGGGGGCACAATCCATCCATTTAATCTATCAAACCCATTCATGTCATCCTTGTCTATCTTATCCCTTGATACTATATTATATCATGCATCCTATCTCTCATCCCTTCATATTTTTATCTTCATAAGGATATGGAAGATGTCTTGACAAATGTTTTGGAATAATCTTGGCATATCTTCCAATAGACACTTGGGTAACTCAAAATCTGGATCCTTTATGTTATGGTCATTGGCAATCCCTAGTCTATTCTTCATTTTTATTCACCCTATTTTTAGAATCACCTTTATCCCTTTATAATACCATCCATTATTCCATTTTTTTTGGTTTCTAGGCTTTGTATTCATTTTACTAGTAACCCCATTTGTATAGTGTACTAGGTATCCCAAAAATACCTAAAAATTGAAATATGCCAAAAACCCAAAAAAAATTATAAAATCCATAAAAATTTAAGTTGGCTTGTCTTGTGTCATCTTGTCATATGTATTGTGTATCCAAATTCCCTAAGTTCTCCATCTCATTATCATCCTTCCTTGTCTTTTTCATATTTCCTTGTCTTATCTACCATTGGTCTTATCATCCTAGTCATCTTGTCCTATTGTCTTCAACTACCTTATCCTAATCCTAGTCCCTCATGTAGTCCAAATCCAAATCCATATCCTACTAATGGATCCTATCCAAATCCAAGTCTATTCCAAACCTAAGTCTATCCTAAGTCCACAATCACTGCATGTATATACCTGGATGTGGTACTTAAGTGCTTTGTGTTATTTGACTTGTTTATGTATATAAATGATTATATTATTGATCATTTGTTTGACTATGTTTATTTTTAGTCTTGAATTATGTATATTCTTTCCTATTTGGAAATTAATTAGGATGATATGAGGTCACCAAATCTATAATAATGATTATAAGTTCCCTCAATAATGTAGAGTTCACTATTTACCCATGCACTTTAGCACATGTCCTCTTGGTCATACTTATATCATGAGGTATATTGTAAAGTACCATATTTATTGGATTTATTATAATATTATAAGCCTTATGATATTTATGATGGATTGATAATCTACACCCTCATCATTTATCTAATCATCTAATCATCCTTATTCCTATCACTAATCTAATCTTCTTGATCCATTAGACTAACACCCAATATTTAAATCATCATATCATCATCTGATTCATATCTTATAATCACTAACATCATCCTCTAATTACCAATCATCATCATCATCAATACTTTCTACTCCATCAATTATCACTTCTCCCCAATTTAGAACTACATCAGCCTAAGGTCTTTTCAGACTATGTAGGCTACACTTGGACACTTTTCAATGCCAAAGGATAGCTTGGACATTATCCCTCATCTTTCCTAATCATTTTTCATCAAATATATATTGTCCATCATCATCCTCTAGTCTTTCATCAGTTAATTAATTAAGCTATAATATCACATTAACTAATTTGTCCACTGACCCATCACCCAACCACAATCATCTCCTTAATATTTTCACCAATTGCCTGCACATGTTGATTAGGCCTGACATATCACAAAATCCATATTTTATTTAATTATTCATCCATCATGACTGATTAGTCAATTTATCATTTATTTCTCCCTTACATATGTCCTTGTTAGGGGCATCATTATATCATTATCTCTCATTTATTTGATTCTTCCCATTCATATTTTGGGCCACTCGATCATATCCTTATTATTGTTCATATCTTTCATCATATCATTTGACTGCAACTTTGAACTACACTCATCATTCATCCTATCAAATCTTTATCTTACCCTAGCCAATAACTCTCCCTTTCATGTGTCCTTACTTGGGATGCATAAAAAAAAATTGGCCTTTTGTACTATCATCATCATGTTATGGTTGATTCTCCCTTGGGATATGTTGACAACCATAACATGGTAAATTCTCACTCAATGTGCATATGTCTTTTCCAGGGGAATCATAAATCTGTATCTCACTACTCAATTCAAATTCATCTTATCCCGCCCCTCATTTCCTCTTTTGAGTGGTCATCTATCTCATTCTTCCTCATATGTCCCCATAAGGGGGAACCATATCCACTAATATAATCTAATAACATTCATATATGAAATGGTTTTTATTTCAAATACCATTATTCTTTCCACTTCATCCACTCACATTACCCTTTCAAAGAGTGGAAAAAAGTATGCACCTAAATCTACTCGCCTTAATTATTCTAATTAATCTCACTAATTTATCCTCTTCCTAGTCATTTATCTAATTCCCCCTAAAAATTTCCTCATTTAATAACCTTATTCTTCCCCACTTCTTTATTAATTCCCCTAATCATTTCATAATCTAATCCTAACCCTCACTTATCCATTATTTGGGAATTTTAAATTCCTATGACCCACCTACCCACTTACTAAGCCTATTCCTAGGCTCTCTTACACCCCTAGTCCCTAATTACCCACATAATCCATATCTAATCCCCTACCTAATCTTAATTAATCCATAAAAGGATTATATAATCCTCTCTAACTTAGCCTTCCCCATCTAGAATCCTCTATTATATAAGTTTCCAAGGGATTAAAAATTCCTTGGAGAATCCCCAACCATTGATCTCAATGGCCCAAGATCTAAATCTAGCCATTGATTCTTCCCTCCATATTCTATATAAATAAGCCATTTATCCATGGCCAAGTTAAGAGGAAATGACATAAACTTGAATCCACATACCAAATCCATGAATTCATAATCTATGATCAAGAAACAATGATGTCAAAAATCTAAGTTTAAGGTAATCTTAATCTAATATTCTTAGCTTTTATCCATTTAATCTTGGTTTGGAGCAATTAGATTTAAGATTAGAGTGATGTTTTGAATTATCCATTCATCTATTAGAATTTGATTCTAATGGTTCTATATCTTACTTGGCTAGTTTGATATTTTGGGGTTTAAATTGCATAGTTTAATCCATATAGCTCTAAAATACTACTACAATAAACTTGGTGTTTAATTCCAAGCTCCTCATCCACATTGTTACACAAATAAATGTGTAATTTTGTATTCTATTATCTTGTCTTGAATGTGGTGTGGCAAATACAAAGGGTGTGATATGGTCCCTTAAATTCTAATAATAATGTTACAATATGGGTAGTACTAATAATCTCCCATTTTGGAGATGTTCCTTCTCAAATTTTTAGATAGCCTGGGCATTTGGGCTCCATAAATGTCCTAGTGGACCAAAGTATAAACATCCTCACAATTTTTGGTGATTACACATTTGAATCTATAAACATATAATACTTAGTGGATGGCTCCCATGAATCTCTGTGAGCTTTATGGACTATCCCAATTATTGAATCCATCAAGTAAGACATCATATAAAAATTGTCATAAGTCAGCGTTTATTCTAGTATGAACATCTATCCCTTTAATATGACACTGATAATTTTTCCCAGTGCCATAATTTTGTCTAAGGTTAAGAGAATATCCAACAGTGGAGCCCTTTCTACCTACACATAAGTGATATTAGGGAAGCTATATAACCTATTTGGGAGTTACATTATCATTTTAATGCTTGGTCTGAACTTGATTATGATATTATAGTAAATACTTCCCTTGGGATTTAATTTATTATTGAGGTTTAGTATTTACATTGGGTAAAATGCTATTTACTATTTTTTATTTATCGTATGGTTAATACGGTTATTATTTGGTTAGTCTAATATATTAAAAATATATTTTATAATATATTATTATTTGTATGGTTATAAAAACTGCATAATTATAGGAAAGAGTCATGGATTTTTAACTCCCATTTTATAGGCAATGGTTTACCTATATATATTTTTAGACCCATAGGTGTGTGCAATTAAGAATAATATAATATATTTTGAGATTAAAATTACTCTTTATATTCATCTCTATTGAATTGCATGAGTTAAATCTTGGGATAATCTCATTCAAATATTAATGGGAGTATAGGGGTTTTTGAGTGTGGGTTGTTTAACAGATGTATGTGTAGTACTGAGTATCATAGTTTATTTGCATAGCTTTATGGATTTGTTAATTTTTGACGTAGTGGATTGCACTCAGGGGTAGGATGCCTAACTCCCACCCTTCCACATGCAATAATGGAAACTCCCCTCTCACCTGTGGGACCGACAAAGCTATAGGGGAGAGTCTCTAGATAAGGGCTAGCTCCCTTTGATGCATCTGATTTGTTTCAATAAGTGCTAACATATATATATATATATATATATAGTCAGGGGGATGAAAAGGGAGAAAGATTACAGGAAAACAAACTACTCTAAAGGAGGTGATGCACCAAAATGATCGAACATTCTCACACTCACACTTAAAATCAGACAAACACATACATACACTTCAAACTAGTAGAAGGACCAAGCTACAAGAAACATGGTAGGGAGGCTTTAATGGAAAATACAAAAAATAGAGATTCACCAAAGGTGCTATGAAAGGCACTCTGATAGTAATTCCTTCTATTTATGCACTTCCAAATACAACTCTCCTTGTCAGCTGTAGAAATGGCACCTTATAGACACCAGGTATGTTGGTGTTGAACCTGTGGAAGCATCAAGAAGCAATGATTAAACACAAACTAACACTCAGACATACACAAAGATATCTAACCAAGATAGAGGTAAAAAATGCATTTATTGATTCAAGTGAAAAATTTGCCAGGGCTACGCCTTACAAACGTGGAAGATCCTTTCTCAAATGACAAGTCTCCAATATATAAAGGAAGAAAAGAGGCCTGCTATGCTTAGAAGCCAGGGGAAGTATGCTTGTTATGCTTAGAATCCAATTGCCTTAAAAATCCATTGGGCATGGGGTCAGACTGTAACTTCAAGATCAGTAATAACTCTGATAAATCTAGAACCAATCATGTAGATTCACCTCAAAGGGAAAAGAAAAAACACATATAAAGCTAAGAAAACTACTAATGTGTGTAGAAAGCACTTAGGGAAAGTAGGAGAAAAATAAGGGAAAATATATACACAATGAAAAGAGACTCAATGGAAGTGCTTCAGATGTATCCCATCAACTGGGATATATAGTTCTTCACCATCCAACCTAGAGAGTTAGAATGCATTATGCTGCTTACACTGAGTGATTATGTATGGGGCACTCCACAAGGCATCAAAATTTGCATGCTTTATAGGCTTATCTCAGTCTTCATCCCATTTCAAGACAATGTCTCCTTCAAAGAAACCTTTTGATGAAGATTTCTTGTCGAAGTGTCTCTTCACTTGTTGTTGGTGGCTATTCATGGAAGCCATAGCCTGGTCCCTTGCCTCTTGGAGTTCCATCAACTCACACAATCTAACCTCCATGCTAGTTCCTTCTTCTAATTGCAGCTGGTGAGCAAGATCCGAGGCTAGAAATTCAAATGAAATGGGGAGCCTAGCCTCCCTTTCATAGACGAGTGTGTATGACGAGTTGTTGATTGCCCTCTTCGAGGTGACCCTATCTGCCCACAGGGCTGTTTTCAGCTTGGCATGTCAAGTCCTCTAATTTTCTTCCATGGTCCTCTTGATGATCCTAATCAAGTTCTTATTGGTGGACTTAGCCAGCCCATTCCCCTGTGGGTAATAATTAGATGAAGTGCTGAAATACATACCATATTTTAGCACCCATTCACTTGTTTTAGTTCCTAGAAAAGCTAGTGCATTATCTGAGATTATGGTTGCTAGAACCCCAAACCTCACCACCAAGTCCTCATAAAACTCTAGGACCACACTTTCATTTGCCTCCTTTAGAGCAACAACCTCTACCCACCTTGTGAAATAGTCTATGGTAGTCAGGACCCACTTGTGTCTAGTACTAGAGGGAGGATTAATCATCCCTATGAAGTCCAAGCCCCACTACATGAATGGCTACTCCACTTGAATAGGCTATAGGGGCATGGCAGCCAACCATTGCTTTCCATCAAAAAGTGCACATTTCTGGCACTTTCATACCCAGGCATGGGTATCCCTAAAAAGAGTAGGCCAAAAATAGCTAGCTCTCATTATCCTTGTTGTAGTAGACCTAGGAGTGAAATGACTACTACTGGCCCATCATGGAACTCAGACAACACCTTGTCATCTTGATTTGAATTTATGCATCTTAGAAGGACCCCTAAGAAATCCTTCCTAAACAATATTCCATCAACCAAAATATAAGGGAGAGATCAAAGCTCAAATTACCTTTTTCTGGTCCTATCGAGACCCTACAGGTACTCACTAGTGAGAAGAAAATGCCTCAGCTTTGATGTCTAATCCTTCATGACAGCTGGTTCTTCTGCCATAGCTACATCATGAATTAGTAAGTTGTCTTCCCTTTTCTGCTTGAAGTCTATAGCAAGGTGTTCACACGGGCCTCTTCCCCTCACTAGCTTGGTGATCTTGATGTCTATGTCATACTCCATCACCTTGGTGATCCACCCCGCTCTCTTTTCATTTAGGTCTCGATTGGTCAAGAAATCCTTAACACCAAGATGTGGAACCATGAGGTGAATCTTGTTGTTGGACAACATATGCCTAATTTTCTTTAGGCTCTGCACTACTACTAAGACTTGCTTCTCTACATACGTGTATCTGACTTTCAAATCCTTTAACCCCTAGCTAAAAAATGCAAGTGGTTGCTCAAGGTCATCACCATTTACTTGGGTAAGCATGGTAGAGATTACCTCTTCATTTCCAAAAGTGTAGAGGTTGAAGTCTTTATTGAAGTTGGGGCTAATCAAAGTAGGAGCCCAAGTTATGGCCTGCTTGATGGCTTCAAAGCTATCCTTCTTTTGTGTTGTCCACTTGAACTCCTCACCCTTCCTCAGCATATAGGTCAGTGGCTTGACTATCTCTACAAAATTTAAAATGAATCTCTAAATGAAATTTATCCTACTAAAGAAGCTCTGTAGGCATTTCTTATGCTTAGGTAGGGACATCTCTAGGATAGAATAAACTCTCTCATGGTCAATGGATAAGCCCTCTTTGGACACAATGTGGCCAAGTAGTTTCCCCTCATGAATAGCAAACACGCATTTCTTCAGGTTGAGAGAGATGCCAAACTCTCTACACCTCTCAAAGATTTTCTTGAGGTGTTTCATGTGTTGGCTCACTTCCTTGGAAAATACCATCACATCATCGAGGTATACCAACACATTGTTGTTAATCAGGCCTTAAAAAGCCATATCCATGGCTCGATGAAAGGTAACACTGACATTAGACAACCCAAATGGCATCTTCTTGTAGGCAAATGTTTCCCATTTAGTAGTGAAGGTTTTTTTATGCTAGTCACAACCTTGCACTAAAATTTGATTATATCCTGAATATCCATCCAGGAGGGAGAAAAGCTTGCTACTTGTTACCTTCTACAAGATTTGCTCCATGCTTAAGAGGGGATAATGGTCTAAAATTGACACATAGCCTGATCTCTCCATTCTTATTTTAGATAGGAATGAGATTGGCTAGCCAAGAGGAATGTTTGATTGAAAATATAATCTTGGACTCAATCAATTTGGCTAGTTCCTTCTGCATGAGAGGCTCAATCATCAGGTTGACTAGTCTCTGCTTCTACATGATTGGCCTAGTGCCTTCTTCTAATTCAATGGTGTGCTAGGCAAGTCTTGGGTCGAAACCCTTCAAATCACTATAATCCCAAGAGAAAACATCAGCAAACTCTTGACACAACAAAATGAAAGTTTGCCTTTCTTGAACCATGCAAAATTTTCCAAGTGCAAGCAACTTATCCTTGAAGATCTCAACCTTCTTGTAATTCTCCTCTTTAGTTGTGATGCATGCCTTGTCACTTCTCAATTATTCATCTCCATTAAAGATATTCTCAAGAGTGATCAAACCTTTAGGGAGCTTATTATTCTTCAATTGCACAATCTGGTTGCCATATTATTGTTGCAACTTTGCTTGGTTCTTTGTTGTGAACTCAGCTTCTTCTTGCAGGAAGAATGTTATTTACTGGTCATTTTTGAAGACCTGCCAGTTTGTAATGTTGTCAAGGACAGAGGGCCAAACTACCACCTTCAAGTAGCATGAACCACAATCTCAGCTTATCTCCTTAGAAACATCGAACTGAGCACCAATTACTACTAACCTATCTACTTGTTTGTTCTGCTCTCTAGGAATGGAGGTGATATTGAAAGTGAGGAAATATTCCACCAAGTCCTAGACCCTATGCTTGTAGGACTTCAGCAAAGAATTTTTTGTCAGATTTCAATCAGCTCACTATCTCCCAAGACTTGAAACTCCTTGATCCCTCTTTTCCTTTCCCATTCCAAACCATGGATAAGGGATTCATATTCTACAACATTGCTTATGCAAGAAAATTGGAAACAGAAAGCTGAAAAGTATCTCTCCTTTGAAGGGGAGACTAACATCACTCCACCACTAGCTCCCAACCTACTTTTGGAACTATCAAAGTATAAATACCATAGTCTTATGTCCTCTTGGCTCACCTTCATTATGTTTGGCATGAAGGTACCCTCTTTGTGTATGTAGTAGACTCCAAGGCCTACCTCCTCTATGAACTTATAAGGGTCATGCTCGAAGTTATCACTTCTCCACTCATCCAAGAGTAGGTTTGCAACTCCTTCAAGAGTAGAGGATGGAGATTTGTCTATTTGGGGCTCTTCTTGGTTGATAATAGTGTATTTGACATTTGCTATCTTGAGTGAATATGGTTCTAGATGGTCCTTGTGGAGTGGCTCGGATTCAATCTTTACCTTGGTCCCATACTTGGTTCTAAAAACTAGATAGGACCAATTCGCTACTAGATAGCCACCTATCTTGGATGTGAAGTCCCTGGATAAGCAAATTGCAATATAAGGAGGAACATCTACCACTACTATATCATGGGGAACTAAGAAAGTCAGGCAAGCATGTAATGTCAAGCTTAAACCCTTCATTATCCCAACTATTTGTGTAGGTGTCCCATCCAGCTGTAGGACTCCCTTATTCATCTCTTCATATTTCAGTCCCATCTTGTTAGCTATACACTTGGGCATTACTGAGGTACTAGCCCCACTGTTAATGATGCAATTGTGCACCAAGAAATCTCCTATGACCAAGGACACATAAAAAGGGGGAATTTTCTCTTCCTTCTTTACCTAGCTTGAAGTGGAAGGTTGTCCATTCATCATCAAGACATTATCAGTCCTTCCTGGGACAACTTATCGATCTAGGTCATGCAATTCCATTTATAGCATGTCCTTTTGCCCTAGTAGATACAATGAATCCCATAAGGAGATGTTCATATGCAGCTTCATCTGGTCCACCACATTGACTTGAGGACTGCCTCCCTTCAAGCTTTTTTTGGGGCTAATTCCAACCTGAGGTGTAGGTTGAGGGGCTGAAGGTACAAATGGTGGTATGAAGTTTGGGACCTTTTGATTTGAATGTGATGGAGAAGGTGTTGTTACCATTTGGGTAGTGGCTTGGGCTTCTCCCATTGCTCTCCTCTTGCATCTGGTGTTGGCTGTAACACAATCAACTTGATTATCTATAGTGCCCACATAATTCACTAAATAAAATTCCCCTTCCAGATGATTCATGAGGGTAGAATCAAGTTGGACCTAATTACTACTTGTGTTGGGTTACATTAGAGCCTCAAAGACCTGGGAATGAGTGGCTACTTGATTGTCTACATTTGGGTAATAACCCATCATCTCATTTGTATAAATAGCCTATTCCTAACCATATCCCATGGTTAAACAACTTGGTTGTTCTTGTACTAGGTTGTTCTAAATGGGTACCATGACCTTAGATGATGAACGGAGGCCTAGGTTGTAGCCTTGAAATGGTCTAGTCTGACTAAGCTGACCCTGTCCTTGATTGTAATTATGGAAAGGGGGTCTAGGGGCTTGACCATAATGCTGGTATCCCTGATTTGGTCTGTTGCTTTGAGCTTATTGCCTTTTAAGAGCTACAAGTTCATTTGACATACTCTACAATAGACTCTTAACTTCATTAAGCTCATTGGATGGAGCAATAACTAGTTTCTCTATGCTAGGTAGAGGAGCTAATGTGGGAGCAATGGCCCAAATTAGAGGTAGCATTTCTAGGAAAAGTGGCATATGGGGTCTAGGGGCTATTTTCCTAGCCTGAACTAAGCAATTTTCAGCTACTATGGCTATGTCATAGGTAGCAGGCAGCACATGCCCTCCCATGGATTGTATCATCATAGAAATATCACTATTTAATGCCCTTAAATAATATAAGAAAACATAGCTAGCAGTCAGTCTTACCAGAATGGGGATTCTATCCCATGTATTTTGAAACCACGTGTTAAAATCCTACATATATTCATGTGGGGCTCTTTTCATGGTACCCAATTCATTCTAGGAATGGATTAAATTTATAGGCAAATTCCCATACCAGTCAAGAGCTTTGCCCTTAAGAGACAATGCCAGTAATTTGACTATGATATTTTATTTCATGACATTGTGAATATTGTAGAGGTTAGAAGTATTCCTAATGTGTTAGAAGACTATAATGGGCCCCTTTCCATCGAAAGAAGGCACATTTTTTAGGGCTACTCCCAGAATTAGGTCATAAAGTGGGAGATTCAAGGGGCTCTATCCATGAAAAGTAGTAAAAGGCAATGCCATAGCTGGGATGGGATGTAATTGTGGCTCTGCTATGTATGCATCCCTTATAATATGTATGGGAGGGTGGTTTGTTGAATAGGGATGGGTCTTCTCAAACCTCAATCTTTTTGCTAAGTTTAAAGGCAACTCAACAAAATTGAATGGGACACCCTGAAAAGCAAACTATGTGGTGACTTTAGGCATAAGAAGTTAAAACTGGTCTTTGATTGGAAAACTAAAGCTCTTACCAGTGGAGTCACCAGATGCTAAAAATATTGATTTGCTATAACAAGACTAGCATCAAAACCTAAAACCTTACTGAGTGTAAGAATAAGTCCCATCGGGCATGCCAAAAACTATTGATGTAGTGGATTGCACCTGAGGGCAGGATGCCTAGCTCCCGCCATTCCACATGCAATAATGGAAACTCCCCTCTCGCCTGTGGGACCAGCGAAGCTGGAAGGGAGAGTCTCTAGATAAGGGATCACTCCCTTTGATGCATCTGATTTTTTTCAATAAGTGTTAACATATATATATATAGATATATAGTGGGGGGGATGAAAAGGGAGAAATATTACAGGAAAACAAATTACTCTAAAGGAGGTGATGCACCAAAATGATCTGACCTTCTCACACTCACACTTAAAATCAAACAAACACATACATACACTTTAGACTAGCAGAAGGACCAGACTGCAAGAAACTTGGCAGGGAGGCTTTAATGGAAAATACAAAAAATAGAGATTCACCAAAGGTGCTATGAAAGGCACTCTGATAGTAATTCCTTCTATTTTTGCACTTCCAAATATAGCTCTCCTTGTCAGTTGTAGAAATGGCACCTTATAGACACCAGGTATGTTGGTGTTGAACTTGTGGAAGCATCAAGAAGTAATGACTAAACACAAACTAACACTCAAAAATACATAGAGATATCTAACTAGGATAGAGGTAAAAAATACGTTTATTGATTCAGGTGAAAATTTTTCTAGGGCTACGCCTTACAAATTTGGAAGATCCTTTCTCAAATGACAAGTCTCCAATATATAGAAGAAGAAAAGAGGCCTTTTGGCACCCTTTTTACAAGTGACCCATGTGCCTTACGAGCATTGGGAAGAGCAAGCCGCTTAAACATAAATGTTGTGTTGGCCCTGACTCTGATTTCATTCATTTTTTGGCATGGGCCACACCATTTCCCCATTGAATAAGATTGCTCCTTGAAGGCACCTACGTAATTTGTCTACTCATAAATGTGAAATGAATAAAATGGGTCACATGGTTGGCCATTTGCACCTTCTAATGGTTAATTCATAGACATTGTTTCACCTATTGGAGTAATTTCCTAAATCAGTGCTTACCTTTGCCACTTAGACTATCTGCCTGCTCCTACACTTGGCACTTTTGGCTCTTTCAGCCCTCGGGCTATCTTTGGGTGGGTCACTGCATTCCTTGGGCTTTTTCATGGTTGGAACTTGGGCATTTAAAAACCAATAGCCTTTTTTTTGGCTTACATTTGACATCCTCAAGCTCGTCACCCTTAGACTTTCCTTCAACTTCCTACCTTGCCCCTTTCACTGAGAGTACATCTACCCTTAACACGTGTCGTAATCTGCTACTTAGGCACCTAGAAGACACTTTGAAATGTGGATGTTGACACATGGTGGCTTTAGCCAAGCTGATAATGGGATGTGGTAGCATCTGCTTACATTAGAGGGCCTTTTGAGGATCAGGTGGAAGTTGACACGTGGTCACTTCCATAGAGCCTTTAGCTACCTTAGAGAAACTTTTAGGCCCACCACAGTCTTCTTTGAAGCCAATAGGAGAAACCCACAGATGTTTCCACCTGTCAGCTTCTACCTAGCCCTATAGAGGACACATGGCACGTTCTGCTACTCCTAAAAAGCATGTTGAAGTCCTCCACAATTTCCACTTGGTGCTTTCCATGCTCTGGCTTCCCTAGTGTAAAATTTGATGCTTTTCGAGATGTCACCATCCTTGGCAAAGTTCATCAGGCCTTTTTCGTGGCTTTTCTACTTCATGGGCTTTTGTTTCAAGCTTTTTTCCCACAAACAAAAGTCTGTAGGAATTGGCTAGCCCTTTTCCTTTTCTTTGAGCTCTTTGAAACTCTCTCTATCCTCCGCAAGGGCTTCTAGACTTTGAACTACCCTCTGGCTATAGGGCACACCCTTGAACCAAGCCATTGAACTAACCCATTGAACCAATTGAATGGTCAAATGGTTCAAGACTGTGCATTGAGCCGATTAAGCCATTTATTGGATCTCCTACCGAAGTGTTAAGCCGAAGTGCCAAGGCATTGAACCAATGCATTGAACCAACCCATTGAACTAGAGCGTTGAACCAGTTCAACGGTTACATGCTGTGCATCGAGCCAAGTCCTTGAACTAAATGCTAAACCTAAAGCTACTTGAACCTTTTGTTGAACTTTTTTGATGAACCAAGCACCGAACTTAGCTGATTGAACCAAAGCTGAAGAACTTGAAGATTGAACCAAGGCTTGAACCAAAACTGATTGAACTACTGATTGAACCAAAGCTTGAAATGAAGTGATGGTTCAATGGTTCAAACATGCCAACCTTCCTTGTGAATTTCCTCAGATGAAAATCCAAAGAAGCTTTGTAAAACTTGCCCTTTTTGCTTGGTTCTTCAACTGCTGAAAGAAAACTTGCAGAGTCCATAGAAAACCAAGCTCTATAGAGTCCATAGAAATAGCCCTGTAGAGTCTATAGAAATCACCAAATTCATGCAAAATAAAAAAATGATTTGGTCTAGAATAGCAGGGGAAGAAGGGGACCGATTTTTGGCCTATTGGGAAAAAAATGGTCAACATTAATCTGATAAATTTGTATATGGTTAATTGGGATTAATACACCATACACATCTAAAATTTTATTAGACACATGGTTTCAACAACTATAATATGTAACATTTGATTTACTGCAAGTTGTAATTCAATCAGTCTAATATTTTCATGTGTATAGCTTTATTGGTGAATAAGTATTTGTAGTTATTAAAACCACCCATCGATTTACTCAAGCCATGCAAAAAAGAGCCCATGGTAAATCACTTTAAGTAAAGTCTTTTTAGTTTTGTTATATTTAATTTTAGGTTGATTCACATTTTTATCAATATATTTAGAGATATTTCGTGTCATATTATAGTATTGTATCTCTTTACAGTCAATGTCTGTAGTCAATATTTTACTTGCATCAATGTCAAAATATCAAAAGTACCAATTTATTTATTCTTTTTTTGGGTCATTGAAAAATATATTAATAAAGTCTATCAAAATAGTTTGTAAAAGGACACATTCTTGGTTGAAACTGATGTCCAACAAAAATATGTATTTCCACTTTATGGGTGGGTTTCACTTTCTATGGAAGTAACCAATACAGAGCATACTAGAACCATTGAATCACATCATGACTATTTTAGCTAAGTGATCTAAGTGAATGGAGGTTGGAGGCATTAGAGAAAGGAGGATAAAAGTATCCTCTCATCAGCCATAAATGATGAGGTCAAATTTTATTTTGGTGGCACATTTTAGTGTTTTAGTTGTGTGTTGTGTGCAAAAATAAAACATTGTAATAATTCCCCTACTAAGTTTGAGATAATGAGAATGTAGATATAATTGAATATGTAAATAATTGTATATGAGGGTAGTTGACTATAGGTATATTATAACTATAGAGATCCTTTGATTTCCATACTTCATTAAGAGATGGTCAATCGGTGAATACGTTCAACTATAATTGAAAGAGAGATATGTTCTCATATGTAGGTGATCATGTGTAATAAGATCCAGACAACAAGATTTGGAAAATAGTATGTAGACTTAAAATTATGCATTGGCATATGATTCTATTTTCAATTCACATGATGTACTTTCTCCCCATGTAAAAACTAAGGTGGGAATGTTGAGGTTTAATATTTACATTGGGTAAAATAATATTTGTTATTTATAATATGGTTAATATGATTATTATTTGATCAATCTAATATATTATGAATATAGTTTGTAAATATTGTTGTTTGTATGAGTGTAACAAATACATGAGTCTATGAGAGAATCATGGTTTTTTTACACCCTTTTATAGGTTATGGTTTGGCTATATATTCATCTATACCTACAAGTGTGTGAAATTAAGAATAATATAATATATTGTGAGATTGAAATCACTCTCTATATTCATCTCTATTTAATTACATGAGTTAAATCTTAGGTTAAACTCATTCATATACTAGCATTTGTCATATTTTACTAACCACTATTTCAATTTTCCTTATACAGTGTTTGATCCATCCATACATTGGTTGAAACCTAGCTATAAGAAACAATGAGCCATGGGAGCCTGAGATACTGTAGACACCAAAATTACGTCACACACATGCATAACTCCTTGTGTTAAAACCTCCCTTGATCCCCTTTTAATAATTAGGCTTCATAACCCATGCTTTTACCCCTCACATATTTAATTAATTTAAAATATTTAATTGAGTTAATTCAAAACAACTTATGCCACCTTACTTGGCCATGTCATGACTTAGTCCCCTAATATTAACTACCCGTGACTTGTTCTCACCCAAAAAATAAATTCCTAACTAACTACATCCTTCTTAACCTCATATTTCTACCATTTCCTAATGGATACCACACTTGACACAAGAAAGAATATAAAATAGTCTAAAAATATCCCTTTTACCTATTCTCATACCACCAACATCAGTCAACCCATGACCAATGTCAGAGGGATCACTGACATTGATTACTTAAGCCAAATTCCAACCTGGTATTTAGGTCAGTATAAATTAAAAAAAACTCAGTTATTTACATAAAATCTTTAACATTCAACTTTTTACATCTAGGCTTACCATTACTCTACACAAATTAGTCCATAATAAGAATTGATATACTAAACAGAGCTTGGATTCTTCTAAACTAGAAGCACACACTTGTCTTTCTATTCACCTATTGCTTCAACACACCTCATCAAAGCCATCTAATTATCACCCATGGTTCATCCATTTCATCAACTAAGTATATCTTTGTGTTTTGGTAATTCTTTTAAATAGTCATTTTACAATTACTTTACATTATACTATTTATCAAACATCCTAACTCTCCCTATAAAGGAGTTGTAAAACTCCTTCACCTATTGTCCTCTAATTCAAACATATTAACCCTCTGTCTAGACCCACTTGATTCTTACCCACTCCCTTACAACTCCTCCCAACCTCATAAACCCAACCAACATCCACCTTCCAGCTTAAAAATGTTTCTTGCAACCCCCTAAGAACCTACTAATCCTACCAACATCGGTCACATAAATGATGTAAGTCATATAACTAACATTGTCCATATCTCCTTATCAATATTGGTAGCCTAATCAATGTTGGTGATTTTTTATTTTCACTAACCTCTAAGAGTCTACCCAAACAACCTCCAAAAACATCAACAACTCACATTACCTACACTGTGTCACTCTCTACTGCACTCAGACTACAAGAACAGTATGAATATCTCTCTCTTAATCTCTCTTTCATTCTTTTAATCATTACCAATTTTATTTCAAAAAGTGGAATATCATCCCTAAGGAAATTTGACACTTCCAAGAACAAGCGTGTATCTTGGCAGCCCACTCATATATCTGGTAACAAATATTTTTGGTGGTAGTACTTTCTTATTCACAGGTAGTCCTCCCTAGCCAAAGAGGAGTGCTCAACATCATTTGGATAAGAAATGTAACCAATTTGGGTTCTCTTTAATCCCTACACTTCATCTCTATTTCTCCTTAAACATCAAATAGATTCAAAATTTAGTGAAACATTTCTGGCATGCTTAATGGGACCTTGGAGTTTTCCTTGGGTTCATTGCTTGTTTTAAGCATTCATATAGGTGCATTATAGTGAAATTTTCATTCCTTACACTTTATCCTTCTCTTCTCCCTAAAAATAAAAAATATTCAACATTTTATTTTCTATTTAAAGGTAATAAACTAAAATTTCTTCTTCCTTGCCACTCTTTTCTTTCTTCTACTTCTAAAAAAACTTATCATTTTTCTTGCAAGTTAAAAGAATCTCTTCTTTATCTTTTTATTGCATGCACATTAGGATATTGAAATTCATTTTCTTCTCCTATTTCATTATTATTTTCATTTGAATTTAAACACTTTAGATTTGGGTTTAAAATTATTACACTTCATTGTTTGCTTGCTACATATTAGCTCACCTAGTTAATTACAAGCATTATGAATGAATCGTAGTACACCTATGTTAGACTACCAGATCGTACTCACAAAAAAAAAACTAAATTCACCTGAGACAAAATCCATTGAGATTTCATCACCTATTGGGTCACCTTACCCTACCTAGCTATCCTACTTGAATTTTACCACCAAGGGGATAACCCACTCCATTCTCAAAGAGTATAAACTCTAGGAAAAAGGTATATTTTGGCTAAGTGGCTTGGCTTGGCTTTAGGTTTGTGAAGTGCAGGGAACAAGCTCCTATAACAAGCCATGTACCTAGTCAAACACAAATTTCTTCTTGAGCAACAAAACTAATATGAAACTAGCTCTAGATTGCTTTATAATACCTTTGGTAATCAAACTCTCATCTCACCATCTGATCAAGGCATAAGCTAACATTAGACTAAAATTTATCTCTAGGAGTTAATAATTAGTGGTTTTATGTTATTTTTCTACTTTTCTATTGCCTTCTATATTTTAGAGTTGGGAAAGATTTTTTTCCATTGATTTACAAAATCAACACCATTTATAATACTCAGTTTGTATAACCTATTATATCAAGTTTTTTGAGTGTTCATTCTCCTTATACAGACCTCTTGCATCCTCTATTTTACCTAGATTTTGCTTCTAGGTTTTTAAAACATTAGATTTTTCATCTCTCAAGATATCACAATGACTAACATCAGTTAATCCCACTAACATCAATAGACTTTATTATATTGACATTATTTAATCCCACTGATGTTGATAGACTTTAACCTATCGACATCAGTCAAGTGATCGACATTAGTGACTCTATAATTTTAGTTTGCTCAAAATAGCAAGCTAAAACAGCCTACATACCTGGACCCAAACCTAGTTTTTCCTTATTCTATCACTAATATAGAGTATTAAAACTAATTATACTTCTTCTTTCATGGTATTGAATTGAACCTAGGCTAAAATTGTTTCCAATTATGTAAGCTAGCGACCACTTTCACCTTCCCCTCTTATTGTTGATTCTATTATGGATCATACTTAAATTATAGAGCATACTCCTACCCCCAACCAAATTCATATTGTGCCTAAAGTAGATCAATATTTTGTTAAATTTCTTGATCACAATGTGGTGGCCCTTCAGCATTACCTTGTCATGAGCCAAACTCATAATTCTTTGGGTGACCCACTATATAATATGCCAACTTATTTGATGGAGACAACTTCATTTTGAGTTGTCTCCATTATGTTCCCTATGGTTACTCAAACCACCACTTTTAAAATTAACCGGACCATAAAGGATGTCCAAAGTTCAACATCACTAACTACCCAATCCCACCTAAACCCTGACATGACTTCCCTGCCTTCATAACCACAAGTAGTTTAGTAAAGTCTAACCTCATTTCAAAATTTGGTGGTACCCATCCCATCTACTCTTGCACCTATAATTACCCAAGTTATGACTCACCCTTTACCCAATATAACCATGCCAATAATAACATCTAACCAAAGGATTATCTCTAACTCAACAAGACAAGCCCCTTTCATTTTTATCCCCCAACCTATCACTCACTACCCCTATGTTGTGTCAACACAACCACAAGCTATGCCATATGCTCCCTCTACTTCCTATCATATTCCCTATAACTTATCAGGTATCTCCCAAACTAATCCCCCTCCAGATCTCATTAGGATGTTGATGGACAAAATTTCTAATCTAGAGACATCTGTGTCGAGTTCAAAGAATGTGTTATCTTATGATCAGATATGCAATGAGCCCATCCATCCTTTTGTGCATATTATTCCTTATCTAATCCAATGGGAACTCCCCAAATTTATTCATTTCTATAGTAAAGAAGACCCACAATAGCATTTGAGAGAATTTAGACATGCTTATTATTTAATAGGGCATGATGATGTGTTACTACTTCGTACCTTCCTTATGTCTCTTTCGAGTGTTGCCTTTGATTTGTATATCTCTATAACTTAGCATTCCCTTTTCTCATTTACCCAACTCACATAAATATTCCTAGACCATTTCTCTATTAACATTTCTAAAAAGGTTTCTATTACAGACCTTTATTCTATTAGATAAATTGATGATGAGTCTATCATAGATTTTATTACTCACTAGAGAGGCTTAATCAATAAAATATCCTTCTATTTACCCCAACCTAAGCTTATTTATCTCTTCTCAAGGGCATGTGCTAAGCATATTTCATCCACACTCCAAGTACAAACTTTCCACACATTTGATAAAGCCTTTATAATGGCACAAAAACTTGAGATTCGGGCTATAGACGAAGACAGAGTCAAGTTGCATAGTAAGAAAGCCAATTCTAAATTGAATGACTCCTCTTCTTCTAAAAATTCTCCTTCTATCCAAAAATATAAAGGCTTCTCCAATGTGGTGGTCATTAAATTAGCTTCTTCCACAACTACAAACCAACCTAATTCCTCAACTTCCTAAAATCCAACTAAGTAATTCCAACAATAGTATGAACAAAGACAATACACTCCCATGGGGGAGTCATATACTTTTGTTTTGGAAAACCTATCATAACAAGGAGCCATAACCCTTCCTCAATCAAGCCTCCTATATAGTTTAACCCTTCCCATCCTATTCCAACTTAGTACAAGTAGGATGAGTTTTGCAACTACCATTGAGTCAAAGGCCACAATTCTAATAACTATAAAATATTCAAGAACATTATTCAAAACTTGCTTGAAAGGGGTGATCTCATCTTAGATAACCTTAATGTGCTTTCTAATCAAAATATGGATGTGTTTAAATAGCCTTTTCCTAACCATTCACCCAATCAAATTATTGTTCAAACCATGACTAATAACTCATGTGATCATAATATCCATATGGTTAATATGGTCTTTCCTTTACCTCTAGTCCAACCTCTCCCACAATAAGAGGCACCCATTTTACCTACTCCTCCCCCATAATCAATGAAATTTTTTTTGCCCATTTTTCCTCCTTGGGTAGAAGAGCCTACATTACCCATTCCACTACCACATGAGGAAGATCCTCCTTTACCACTCCTTTTTCCATAGGAGGAGTTGGTATTTCCAGTTCCTTTTGCACCAATGGTACCTATCCTCTCACCACTTGAGGACTATGCATTACCCCTTACGCAAATATATGTTGAGAGGAACATCATCCCTATGTTATACCCTTTTGATGAACCCTCTTTTCATGTCTCTCCTCCACTGATAGAAAGTATTATCCCATCCACTCCTCCTTTGCACCTAGAAGAGCTAGTGTTATCCACTCCTACATTAGATGAGAGACCTATTATTCCTACTCCAATTCAACCAATTTTACCACTTTATTTACCTATGGAGGATCATACTTTACCTATTCCTTGCCAAAATGTTGAGGGAGAAATTATACCTATGCTCTACCCCCTTGAGGAGCCTTCTTCACCTACCTCTCCTCCACCTGTGGAATACCATGCCTCTTCTCCTATCTCTATCAAAGAAGACCCTATTGTGGTTCATTCTCATCTTTTGCCTAAGGTATTAGAGACCAATAATTTCCCTCTTTCTTAATCACCTTATCCTTCTAAGAATTAACCATAAGGCCTACATCAACTTCATCTAAACCCTTCTCATGGTTAGTGAAAAAGTCTAGAATTTCTTGACTCTATGAAGTTATATAATGCAGCATTATAGGAATGACTTAAAATGCCTTATCATACAAAATGAGTGTCAACCTTTACAGCCAACCCTCTCACTACCCTTTAGCCCAAGGTCTTTGACAAAGTTAGAGATTCTTCACCAAATTCACCAAAATCTCATCCTTCTGTGTTAGAGCCCTCACCCTCATAGTCATCTGCCACATTAAAGTAGATCAGGTCTTTAGGCATACATCTAGTCTCTAATTTAATTCATCCATAGGTGAAATTAGATCTAACTCTCCAACCACAATTTGGATTTTTGTGGCCTAAACTATAAAAAATGTTAAGATTCTTATATCTCACTGATCCTTCCCTCTTCCACCCTCAACTTTACCACTAATTTTAGGACCACACCCCTCTACTTTAGTTGGATTATCACCAATCCAAGCAAAACAAAATGCTAAGTTACATCCACTACTACCTCTGCCACCTAGTAGGCCTTTCACATTTAACACCATGATACCTAACACCAAGAAATTTGTAGCAAAACATGTGACTTCACTGCCATCTAAAAAGGTGATACACAAAATCACCCATGTGACTCCCAAATTATACAAGGTGTCCACTCCTATTACAATGATAAGTGCTAGCCCACTCGCAGGTTCTCAAATATTTTTCTTATGCTAGTTGTTACAATATTCCATAATAACTCTTCCCCCTATTAATCATTATATCCCTCTTAGACTGAAGCCATCTTGGTTTGATGATACATAAGTGTGTTCATATCATCATTCACCTGGACATGATACTGAGAGTTGTAAAGCTCTCATAGTCATTCAACAACACTTTGATGTTGACACTCTCTTTGTTGATACTCCCATTAACCTTCCTACTATTCCACCTTTGGCATCCATAATGCCTCATACTATTTCACCTAAATTCAAACCCAAAGATGTTGTAATACCCCCTTTGCCACCTCCTTCACCTATGTTTCAGATCAACACAATTAATGTGGCCATGTGGTCACAAAATCAAAAGGATAAAGGTAAGGAAAATGTCACTACTCCTTGGGTTAATCCCTTCTCCAAATCCATTCCTCCTCTAAATCCCAAGATTTTCATCTTGGGTGTCCCAAAACCAACATCTTTAGAAGTTATTCAAAACTCAATGATGTAATAACTTCACCAAACCCCTATGAAAATGTCCTTGTATGAGTTAATCCAAAACTCACACCAATATCATCAATCTTTGATTAGTAATTTACAAGTGGTTTAGGTACAACCTAATGATCCCCGACCTCTTATAGCTTTGGTTAGATCTCTTAACACCATCTCCCTTATTTCCTTCAATGATTCAAAAATTCCACTTCAACACCCTGAAGATTAGGATTCATGGTGAGCCTATGCCTTTGTCATTTAAACTAGATTTTGAACATACTAACAATATGGCTTAATATGAAGCTTTGATCTTAGGGATTCAAATGGCTATTTTCTTAGGTATCAAATCAATAGCCATTTTTTGGTGACTCTTAGCTAGTGGTTAATCAGGTTAATGGTTCCTACCTATGCAAAAATGAAATTTTGGAATGATATAAACATCATGTAGATATTTTATTGGAATCATTTAAATCTTATCTCTTGTAAATAGTTCCTTGATCTATAAACAAGTTTGCTAAAACAATGGCTTCACTTGATTTACACATACCCTCTTCACCCACTTCTTAAAAAATCTATGTCACTATACATCACTTAATATTATCGTCTTATGTATCAACCAAAATCCTTTTTATAGGCAATGTAACACACAACCCACATGACTTATGGTATAAGTAACTCATGGATTAATTTTCATTTTCTATTACCCCTTCTAACCTCTCCAATAATGGGAGATGTGCCTTCATGAAATGAGCCACTCATTACACTATACTAGGGGGACTTCTCTACAAGCGAGTTTTTGATGGTCTCCTCCTTAGATTCCTCACTAGTACTAAGGTATCCTTTACCATTAAGGAAGTCCATGATGGGATTTGTGTTGGACATTTCAATGGTAACATAGTTACTGAGTGTATTATTTGACTCAGCTATTATTGGCCAACACTCCATCAAGACTATAGTGATTATGTTTGGCATTACATCTAATGTCAACAACACTCTAACCTCCTTCACATTCCAAGCCATGCATTTCAAATTTCCAAACACTTTTAGCCCTTTTCCAAATGGGGTTCAGATCTAATCAGTGAGATTAACCCTCATACATATCTTTTTCACTGTTCTATTGTTACTGCTATTGAATACTTCACCAAGTTGGTCAAGGCCATTCCCCTCATCTCCACTAAGGCTAACAAAATTATTGACTTTATCAATCATCACATCTATCATTTTGGTATCTCTCATCAAATTATAATAGATAACAGAAAATCCTTCAAAAATAAGACTGTTTAAAATCTTTATGACACCTTTAGAATCAAATTAAGTTTCTCATCATTGTACTATCCATAAGAAAATGGATAGGTAGAAGTTTCTAATAAAACATTAACCAAAATCCTCATGAAGGTAGTCAATGATACTGATAATGATTGACACATGCACATTCCTTTTACTTTATGGGTGTACTGCACTAGCATTTGAACCCCTATAGGTGTTATGCCCTTTTCCTTCATCTATAAGATGGAAGCTTTTTTGCCTCTTGAGGTCTATATTCCTTCTCTTTACATTTCTCTATATGACATACTTACTAACGATGAATTTCACCAAGAATTTTTGGCTCAACTTGAGTTTTTTTATGAACGTCACCTCATAGACCTCAACCACCTCCAAATCTATCAAGAGCATATCAAACACACGTACAACAAAAATATCAATGAGTGAGATTTCTATATTGGAGATCTCATCTTAAAGGAAAATCAACATGTGATGAACATGGATAAAAGTAAATAGGGTAAGTTTGCTCCTAATTGGCTTGGACCTTACATCATAACTCATAAGTATGGCTTAGGAACTTATCGCTTGTCTTATCTTGAAGGAAATCTATAACTCAAGCCTTTAAATTCTTTACACCTACAACCATTCTTTTGTTAATCAAGTGATGCTTCACCTCATTTTTAAATTGAGCTCATCCCTTGAGTAACCCTATTACATTCATCTCCCTTCATATTAACCCTTACTCCTACACACTTAGTTAACTTATGAAGTGTTATGGTTTTGCCCTCAAAGCAGAAAACCCATAAGCCTTTATAGTCTTGTCCATGACTAAATTTAACCAAAAAACATGGGATTTATAGATAATTTATAATCTCTTAGGTCAAGATTCTCAATGTAGACTTCTCCCTTGAAGGATAGCTACATAACTTCTCTTTGATACTATAAATAAACTACTCCCTTAAAGGACAACTATTAAATCAAAAATAACAAAAGCTTAGACCACTCCCTTGAAATATGGCTAAGTTAAGATTTGTTATCAAGAGAAATAATGACTAAAAAAATATTCTCATGTTGATTAGCTTCATATGACCTCAAAACAAACAAAATCCCATTGTAGGATTCTCGCATTAATCAGCTTACACTAAAAAAAAAAAAAAAAACTTTTAGTCATGGACTTGCCTATAGTAACTCTTAGGTCACCCACAGAAGGGGCATACCATCCCCACTAATAAGGTTATGGTACCCAAAAATTCTCACTCATTTTACCTTTTTCTCCTCATACTCTTTCAAGGGACTTTTAACTCACTTGATACAAGGTGAGTACGATGCTTCTCTAACAAATAAAATGGTCAAATGATGCAAAGAATGAAAGAGGATCATATTCTTGAGCTTATTTATGTTATGAGTATGGTCTTTTCCAATACACAATCATCATTCCTCTTTATTTCCCATCCCAATCAAATGTTGTTTTCTCATCTGAGATTGAATCTCACAAAAAAAAGATTCAATCATTGTCTCGTCTTTCTACCAATTCTTCTTGATTCTTAGAGTTATGTGTTTAACACATATTCATCTCAAGCATAACTAATCCAAACCATACTAAAACTAATGAACCATTTATCATGAGAAATCTATCCAACATGCAACCATAGTTTCTTTAAACAATAATAAATAGAAAAACTATCAAGCATATTCCATTTATTTTAAGCATACACCATCATAAATATGGAAAAATGCTGAAATAAAATAACATACCCAACCCGTTCTTTTTAATCATACACCATCACAAATATGGAAAAATGATAAGATGAAGCTAACAAATCAACTATGCATATACCATCACACATATGGGAAATACTAGTCTAACTCAACTAACATGCTCAACATTAAAATAAAATTTAGATAACATAAACATCCACATCGTTATAATAAGATCAAAATCATCACAATCACAATAACGCATCTCAAAATAACACATCTCATGTGTATGCATTGAATATGAATGTATATAAATAGATCATATCAATATCATCTCTCCCTTAAAATATACATCTCTTAGCTTTGGCTTGTAGGCTAGTGTGTTATACAACATATATGACAATATAAATAAAAAATTCTAGCACTCAAAATCCTAAAAGCTATACTTGTGGTTATGAAGAAGCAGTGCCATCACCACTCTCCACCTATCTACATATACGTGAGCTAGAAGCCATGGCATATGTCACTAATCTCTCCTACTCTCTAAACTTAGAATACCTCTGAATCTATGTGAAATCCCTAATGGCCCTCTCATAGCAAGTAATATTATCAAGGGTAGTGTTGTACCTTGCTAGAGATATAGTCTACAATGGACCCATCACACCTACTGAAGGCCCTTATACTAGTCCCTATGGTGGAGAAGGAGGAGTAGCCTATCTTAATTCTCTCAAATTATCCATCTTTACTGTCAGTATTAGTAACCTGATCTTTTAATGCCTTGACCTAACCCTATAATGCCCTAACATACCTTTGTAAGATCAATACATGTGTATGTGTTATATCTCAACCCTGCACTACCACATCTCAAGCATTTAATTATACATCTCTCTCTCTCTCTCTCTCTCTCTCTCTCTCTCTCTCTCTCTCTCTCTCTCTCTCTCTCTCTCTCTCTCTCTCTCTCTCTCTCTCTCTCTCTCTCTCTCTCTCTCTCTCTCTCTCTCTCTCTCTCTCTCTCTCTCTCTCTCTCTCTCTCTCTCTCTCTCTCTCTCTCTCTCTCTCTCTCTTCAATCTCTGTACATCTATTGGTGGCCTCTTGATCTAAACCATAGGATGTAAACCTATCTACCAAGCAAGGTAAGTCATTATGCATCTAGGATCTACTACACTTAGGCCTAATGGTAGCTCCTCAAAATCTAGCCCATCTATCTCCTAGGGCAAGGGTAGGGGTTCCTCTATATCATCTCTCCTATATCAAAGAAAGGTAGGAGGCATGTCCTATAACATGCTAAACTATCTCCTAACCCATGTCATGGGTATCCTCTCTAGCTCTCTAGCTCATCTCACTCTAACCATAATGTGCTCTATAAACTAACAAGTTATTTCGCCTATCCTCTAAATTTAGGGTATGTCAAATAGGGCCTCCAAATAATATCTACAAGAATAAATCCTTTTATCATATGTTTATAATAATCAATATCTCACACTATGCCATTTAATTGTGTTTAGGCCATACCATCTCTCCACCATCTGAACCCAACCATAAAATTAGCTATAATCATGGTGGGTAACCCCAATGTTTATGTCACCATGATGTACTCATATGCCCAACAATGGATTAAATGATCGATGCATAAACTATACAATTATCACAGCCTCAAACCTCACAAATCTCTGTATAACTATGTCAAAAATGTTGGTCCCCATGCATACATGATCCACTATTCAACCATCAATGCCAAAACACCCATCAATGCAACGATAAATCTCTCCCCATCCACATCTAGTAGTTCATAGACTGTAATCCCTATCATCATCAAGATACTCAACTGGTGTTGCTCCTCATTGGTAGTGTATAGCAGCTCATATACAAAGCTCGCTAAGTGACATGTTACCTCGCTAACATGATCTCAAAAAAATGTGACCATGTGAATATCATGCTCTTATCTCAAATAAGAGAAGAGATTCTCACTCTAGAGTGATAACAATAAAATCCTATACATGTCCTCCTATGTCACTATTAACTCTCCAATTGGCAAATTGAAGGTGTTTGGTGGTATGATCCCACCTCTCTACCAATGTTATCATCAAACTAACATCATGTGCAACTTTGAAATATCATTGCACACCTCCTAACACTATGTTTTACATGTGATCCCACTCATCTAAGGTGACATCCCTCCTCATCCACATCAATAGTGTAGCTAGTTGAACTCATAACATCAACTCCTACCTAGCCTACATCAATACACATAACCTCAAGTCACATACTTTCCAATATAACCCTCCACCCTTTTTTCCCTTCTATCTAGGAGAAATATATTGGCTTGAAACCCTCAACTAGTTATGTAGGTAGCACTCAATCAACATGGGGCCTTCTAAGGTTAGCTCAGCCATATACCCACCTAACTATCTAACATGTTCACCCACCTAAACACTAGGCCTCACTGCCTATCTCTCCACCTTAGGCCTCATTTCCTATCTCTCCACCCTAGGCCTAACTACCTATCAAAACTCTAGGCCTTATGGCCTATATCTCAAACCCTCAACCTTATGATGTATATATTAAGCCTTAGGTCCCTAGACCTATTTCAACCTACCTTTTCCTAACCACTTCCCTTAACAAATTTTTAACCATACCTTAGATCTTTTTCCTTATGCAATGGGAGAACTACATTGGCTTGAGGCCCTTAACTAGGCTATGTAGGTAGCACTCAGTCGACATGGGGTCTTCTGAGGCTATCTTGACCATTAGGTTAGTTGACTGACTCAATTGGGGATCCAAAACTGGCCTTTTCTACTATTTTGGGTTTTTCAAGGTCATCAATATCAATCTTATATGATAATATCAATGCTTGGTGTTAGCTAACATTGACATACCCCACTAACATCAACATTAGTATTGACTGATGTTAGTAAACCCCACCAACATCAATGACTAGTTTGGCCCTAGGGCCAAACAACTCATCTCCCACTTTTGAGTTTTTCCCTAAAAACTACCCCCAAATTCTTCCCAAATTCACCTCAACCTACCCCACCCCATTTTCTACCCCTATAATAACATTCTTTCCCCCCAAATTTTAAATTTAGCCTAAAATAACAAATTAACAAACTTAAATTCAAATTCAACTCATAGAGGATCTTACCTCATCTCTCCATCTCCTCTAAGCTAGAATAGCTAGCCCTTATGGTGGCACATCTCTAACTGGGTCCCCTTCTACCTCTACCATCTCACTAGCACTCAAATCTCTTTTTCTCTCCAATTAAATGTTTCAAATGAGTTTTAGTAGGCCATCAAACCCTTTTTGTCAATTTTGGTCACCCACTAACGTCGATAGCCTTAACCCAAGCTATTAATTTTAGCAATACTTCCTATCGACAATAGCAATATAATTGATGTCAACACCCTTAACTTAGAGTTTTTAATCCCACCCATAACCCTTTAGACTACAACATTAATCTAGGGTAACTTAGAGATCATGTATATCTCCTTGACCACCACAACCAAGTTAGAGATCACATATATCTCCCCAAACATGACAACTAACCTTGGAGATCACTTAAATCTCCACCCACGATGACTTTGGCTAGAGATCATGAATATTTCCTCAACCATTGACCCTTTTAAACAATCCTTATATTACTTGCCTTGATCTCTTATGCTATCTCATTATAGTTGGTTATTGTACACATGTATGTATATCCAGTGTTTTGGATCATGACCAAGCTAGTCCTATCACATAAAACCTTTTGTGTTTACCAAGAGCACTTCCTACATCAAATACCTAGAATACATAGACCATTAGAGCTATAAAGTTGATCATTTTAACCTTATCAGCTATCACTTATAAGCTATGATTTGGTTATTTCTATCTGAGTCCTCCTTGCCTTTACCTGATTTTGATAATGTCAACTATAACTTATCATAGTATACAATCAAGCAGTCATGTTACCATGCTCTCACTCAACATCCACCCACTTACTTAACTCTTTATCAAATTTGTACCTGATCTAGATTCTCCTCCCTTAGTTCTCATTTTGATGGGGGATATCTCATCCAATACCTAGAGCATCTAAATTTTATTTGTCTTACAATTTGTCAGTATAAATTACAAGACAAAAAAGGGCAAATGTAGACACCAAAATTATGTCACACACATGCATAACTCCCTATGTCAAAACCCCCCTTGAGACCCTTTTAATAATTATCCTTCCTAACCCATGCTTTTACCCCTCACACATTTAATTAATTTAAAATATCTAATTAAGTTAATTAAAAACTACTTATGCCACCTTACCTAGCCACCTCATCCTAAGACTAATTCTTATCCTCTGAATCACCTCAAGACTTAGTCCCCTAATCCTAACTACCCATGACTTTTCTCACCCTAAAAATAAATTCCTAACTAACTACATCCTTCTTGACCTCATATTTCTACAATTTCCTAATGGATACCACACTTGGTATGAGAAATAATAGAAAATAGGCTAAAAATAGCCCTTTTACCCATTCTCGTGCCACTGACATCAGTCAACCCATAGCTGATGTTGGTGGGATCACCAACATCGATTACTTAAGCAAATTCCAACCTAGTATTTAGGTCAACAAAAATTAGAAAAACTTAGTTATTCACATACAAGCTTTAGAATTCAACTTTTTACATGTAGGCTTATCATTACTCTGCACAAATCAGTATAAATTAGGAATTGATATACTACATAGAGCTTGGGTTCTTCTAAATAAGTAACACACACTTATCTTTCTATTCACCTATTTCTTTAACACACCTCATCAGATCCATCTATCTGGCACCCATGGTTCATCCATTTCATCAGCTAAGTATATCTCTATGTTTTGGTAATTCCTTTAAATAGTCATTTTATAATTACTTTACATTATACTATTTATGAAATGCCCCAACTCTCCCTATAGAAGAGTTGTAAAACTTCTTCACCTATTTTCCTATGATCTAAACATACCAACCCTCTATCTAGACCCACTTGAGTCTTACCCACTACCTTACAACTCTTCCCAACCTCATAAACCTGACCAACATCCACCTCCCAGCTTAAAAAGGTCTCCTACAACCCCTTGAGAGCCTATTACCCCTACCAACATCAACCACATAACTGATGTCAATCATATAACCAACATCAACCATATCTCCTTACCGATATTGGTAGGCTAATCGACATCAGTGACTGTGTATTTCCACCAACCTCTTTGAGCCTACCCAAATAACCTCTAAAAACATCAACAACTCACATTACCTGCACTATGTCACTCTCTACTACACTCAGACTAAAAGAATAGTACAAATATCTATCTATTACTCTCTATTTCATTTTGTTATTCATTACCAATTTTGTTTCAAAAATTGGACTATCATCCCTAAGGAAGTTTGACACTTCTAGGAATAAGCGCATAGCTTGGCAGCCCACTCATATATTTGTTAATAAATATTTTTGGTGGTAGTACTTTCTTATTCACAAGTAGTCTTCCCTATCCAAATAGGAGTGCTCAACATCATCTATATATGGCATGCAACCAATCCAAGTTCTCTCCAATCTCTAATCCCTACACTTCATCTCTGTTTCTCCTTAAAGATCAAATAGATTCAAATTTTAGTGAAACAAATACATCTCAAATGCTCAACTTAAAATATATCCATCTTCTTTTTTTATGTTCTAAGATTAATGCAATCTCTAGTGCAAGCACCATTAAATAATAAATCATGAATTAAGTCAATACAAACCATTACCTTACATTTTATGGCTGCATTATCCAATCCCATGTTCTTTATCAGTAGCAATTTATTGGTATATTATTGCTCTTCCTTAGATATATGGTCTTATGATGATTATGGTTTTATGGCCTCCACTACATTCCAAATAGCATAATAATAAGGAATCTTTAAATCTAGTCTACCCTGGTCAAACACAATGTCTTTATATTCAATACTACTAGAAATGGAGCATGAAGAGGGGGCCTTGCTACGTGTTGATTTTAGAGAAGCCATTTTGGTAATTTGACACTATATTTTCTTTGTGGATTAAATGAAAGATATTATAAATTCTCTAAGAAAACTTGGGATTTTTATTGCTTAAGACCTCAAAATTTCAATATTCAAGTTGTATATTAATAAAGAAGTGACTTGGCATTACTCAAATTTTACATATATTACCAAAGTCAAGGTTTTGAATGCATAGTTCATACAAAATAAATGTGAATAATAGTTTTTTATTTTATTTCCTTTTTTATTTAAATTTTCTAGTAGCTTTGGTGGGTTATCTCTTACCATTTGGTAATTTTTTTTTAACTTTACGTACCTAGTCATCACTTTAAGATAGATGTTGATCTCTCACTTACTAGATTCTAATTAGTTATTGAATCATTTATTTGAATTTTGGCCATACATCTCCTTGATTTTGGTAGTTATTCTTATCTCACTTACCTTGGGTTCTTTAGGCTTATAATATTTCTTTGTATACTCCTTAGGATGTGAGTTAACAAGATTAAGCCATGTGGAGTGGTCTCAAGGCTCTAAAACTATCTTGAATTTCAAACTATGTACATCTTTTAGATGGGATCTGGGTGGCCATATGTCAACTTATGGTATGATGGTAGGGATATAGATATAATGGGGATAATGGATTTTTACATCTCCTAAATTAATCAACATTAATGGGATTGTGCCACCTATCTTGATCTTGAAACACCAAGATCTTAGAATTATTAGAACCTACTTTGTCCTTATGGGTTTTAAATTCATGGGAAATCATATATTTTGATGACTTTAGGGACTTTTATTTTTTATGAAACCAACTTTGTCCTGGGTGAACATGTTCTTGCCACATAGATGGCTTTTAGTGACTTAACTGCTTTAAAACTACAAAAAAATTATATGACTATGGTGATCTATAATTAATGTAATGATGCCACTTGTATTTATCTCAAAGTTCTAGGTTTATATAACTTTGAATATTTGTGAATGTTGAATGGTTGAGAATGAACATGATCCTACCACTTGTCTTAATCTCGAGGCTCTGGGCTCTCAAAAATTAAGGCCTGAATGTGGATAATTTTTAAGTCTTTTAAAAATAACCTTATGTACACATGCAAACATAGGGATACTAGAACATAACACATTAATTCTGTTAGCCTGAAAAAACATAATTTCAACTTTTGGAAAATTATGAGAATCTAAGGATAAAAATAAATCACAAATCATGTCCAAGCTTGGAATCTCTTTATTTTTATATTTTGTAACTTTAAACTTAGAAAATAACCTTAGATTTATGCATGTTAAAATTGATTGTCATGGATTCTAAGGATCATACAATTTATAATAAGGATTCTCAAACAATAATGGGTCCTTATTTGTATGTATAAAATTAGGGTGTGTGTGGTAGGGCACAACATGTACCTACATTAATTATAGATAATATCAATTAATTTAATAGTAAATATTTGCATATTATATTTTTTATACCATAAATCCAAATGAGAAAGAAAGTGTACAAATAAACATGTACTTATAAAACACAATGGTCTGATGTAATTTTGAATATCAAGCCATGTTTATGCATTACAAGAAGTTCAAATCATTAATCAAAATAATTTTATTTTACAAATTATTGGTTTTCAAACCAATAGATCCTAAAGTGAATAAAATAATAAGAGGTCATAAAATAATAATAACAATATAATATAGGATGACATCCCATCCATTTAATATCAATTCAACCTTTTTCATATTTGTGTTTCTACAAATACCAAGTTTGAACCAATCAAATATTGATACTAGAATTAAATATGTTTCTTATGAACAAGAATAAACTCTAATTATGTATACACCCATATTTGGTATAAGAATAATTTAGCAACATGGTTTTAAAGCCTCTTTGCATGTATACATCTATTAAATAATAATTAGATATCTAGTGATGTAGCCTCTTGTAGACCTCTTTGGTTGCATCTTATTTCAATTGATTTACCTCCCCCTTAGACCTGTATGTTATTATATTACTCTTCATCCAAGGTATACCAGGGATCCTTTCCTATTGTTTCTTATTTTTTGTATGGTTTTATCCCCTAAACACTTGCATCTATTTTGGATACGAGCATTGATGCTAGTGTCCAACTATGATAAAACTATCTATGATTATGTTTTTATTTTTTTCTATATGCTTTACTTTATGATCATTTGTTTAACAATATCTGACCATATTATTTTCATATTTTTATGTGTTACTAGATCCTAATTCCAAATTTAGAGGTCCCTATATTTACAAAGGCTATAATCTAATTACACTACCTAGTAATTTGATTTGGCAATTACCAAAATTATAAAGTGTTGTATATTTTAAGCTATCAAACTACATTACAATACTGAAGTGAAAATCTAAAGCATTCAAAATGTTAAATGTACTATTACATCACGTGTACTAAAGGTTGCTAGGAGGAACAACGTATAGTTTCATAGTTATAATTCCACACACATACCTAAGAAGGAAAACTACATGCAAGTCTAAGGCCTTCTTTGGAGTATCAGTTATGTAGGTAGAACTTAGAAATAAATGGGGTCATTAGGGTTATCTTGACTCATGTTCTAACCCATTTTTAACTAAGCTATAATAGATCCAATGAAAAATAACTAGGGTTTATATCATTGGATGATTTTGACACACATACATTTATAATTTGAGGCATAGGGTAATTATACATGTGACAACATAGGCTTGTTACACATTTGGATCCATTCCTATGCATATCTTTAACAAGAAAATTGTGTCAGAGGTAGACACCTATGTCAATGCTAATATCCCTATTTGATGCAACTATCCAGTGGGAAAAATAGTCAAAATGCAAAATGAACGAGGTCAAAATCTATGATGCAATCCTATGATGATTATTTATCATTGTCATACCTTAGAAAAAAAATATCAAATAAGATATGTTCTCTCTTATCCCTTAGCTTACTTGTACTTTTTTATTTATCACACATTTTAAATTAATAACTATATTATTGACTATATTCTAGTGTAAATATAAATATTACAATTCCTTCCAAATAGTTTATTAGTTTATGTATTTTATATGATAATCCCCAAAAACATAAAACATTTGATGAACCCATCCTCTGTTATTAAACCAAAACTCTAGTTTTCATGTAGGGGTTTCTCCTTCTTCAAAATAATTTCATTTTATATTTATGTATGTTATTTTTAGATTTGATTATCTCTCTCCTACTTATATGGGCATAGTTTAGGAATGTTTAATTACATCAATATTTTAACCCTAGTGATTGTGTACTTCATAATTTTATTAAATGTTAAAATCCTTATGAATTCAAAAATAGAAGGCTATACATGGAATCTTCATTATGATTATTTCTTTAATCCACCGAATGATCAATGTATTGCATATGAAGATATTGCATAACAACAAAAATAGGATAAAACCTCTTATTCTTACAGCTATTATAATGAAAGAACCAATGATGTAAATGCAAATATAAATGAGTAAGGTGGTGACATTTCTTATTATGCTTATTAGTGTAATGATATCCTTCTTGGATATGAAACTTATCCCATTCATCTATTTTAAAATGATGAAGAATTAATAGATATACAAAATGGTATCAATCCTAATAATAAAAATCAAAATGTTACATGCATGTATCCTTTAGTTACTTCAAAAAGTGAGTGTGATCCTTCCCTTTCCAGTGATACAAATAGCTATAAAATTAAAATTTCCTCCTTTATCTCTCATGACGGAAATATTGATTAGATCATGTGTGTGCCTTCTTCTCCAAGTAATACTCATGTTAAAAATTCTATGACTTTTTTAAATCATTCAATTGAAAATAGTCAAATTTGTTCTTCCACTTTAATTTTTGGTGAACAACATGCATATCCTATGTCTCCCACTATACTGCTTGAAGAAAAAAATGAAAGTACATATGACAATGATTAGGGAATGAATAAAAAGCATGCATTATTTGGGGACAAAAGTAAAGTGCTAAGTATATTTCATGTATCTTTTTCAAATATCATGTCATGTAAGCCAAATAAAATTAGAACTAGTCTTTCATCTTCTCTCCCTCCTTCCAAAAATAAAATTGAAATTGAAATTTATACTCTTCCCTCCTTTGCATTGTTTGATACAAAAGACCAAATGTTTATAAATGAAGTTTTCTCATCTCCTCCTATTTAATGTTAAAGACTTAAAATAAAATATCACCTTCTAATGACAATAGTACCAACCTCCATTCTATCCAAAATGATATACTCACCTATCTAACCATGGACACCCATTTACAAAATGTTATACAACCATGTGATGATCCTCCTCTAGATAGTGGAAAAGATCTAATTATTCCTATGTTCCATGTGTATGTAAATTTACAACCCCTAAAAAAAGTTTCAACCTATCCTTATGATATTTTATCTATTATGAATACCATGGGAGATTCCTAATGATAATTCAAAACTCTTAAGCTAAAAATTTATTCTCATGAGACTATTTTTAGGGAAAATATATTAGCAAAGTAACCCATTACTAAGGATGTGTTTGAGAATCCTTACCCATCAAAATTTATTATGCCTAAATTATCCTCCTTTTATGGGCAAGGGGATCCTGATATTAATTTACAACAATATATACACTCTTTTGAACATTGGGCCCAAAATGGAAGCTTGCTATTAAAGGCCTTTCATCGGAACTTAACTCGAGAGGATCTTGATTGGTTTTATAGCATTCCAATTGGTTCCTTATCAACTTAAAAAAAAACTTGAAGATGTGTTTCTATCACATTTTCATCATTATAAATTACCTAAGTTAACATTGGAACATTTGGAAGCATTGATAAAAACAAAAAATGAATCTATACAAAACTATGTTATTCAATTTAAAGATGCTTTGTATTCCTTAAGTTATACACCTTCATATTTGTAAGTAAAATTTATATTTAGTGGGGGTCTTATTTTTCCACTTAGATAAATATAATTTCATAATTAATTTGCTTCATTCAAGACCTTATATTTGGATGTTCACAAATATGCATGTGCTTTAATGCATACTCAAACTAAGTTGAATATCTTTTCACCAAAAATAATGTATGATGAGAACCATGTTTTCAAGATAAATAAACAAGTTACAAAAGATCATGAGCCAAATCACCTTATTAAAAACCAATAGTATATGTCAAAAAATAAATGATAAATTTTTTAAACAAATGAAAAGAACATACTTACAGGATATCCCCCCTAATTAAACCATATAAATTTAAAAAATGACAACCTCTTTAGTTTGACTTATACCATGATAGGACCCATGACATATTGTGTAAAATATTAGATAAATGAATGATAAAACTTCCTCCTAATTCAGATTATCCACCAAAATAATTTTAAAAGGCAAAATGACAACACTTTTGTACATACCATGGAATTAATGAACACTGAGATAATGAGTTTTTTTCTCTTAAGAAAAAACTTACATAGTTAGCTGATTGGGGAATTATTACATATAGAAAAGACTTACCTAGAACTATTTCACATACTTATCCTAGAGTTTCTCAAATAGGGTCAATCCCTCCCATGATGATCCTATTAAGGAGCATGTGATCCATCAACCTTCACAAAAGTTGACCACTAGTAGAAGTTCTTCTCCTAGTGTACTCTCTACCAAGATTAATTATTCCCACACTGATCTTATTGAAGAAGCATTGGTTGATAAAGTCCTAAATATAGGGACATGTGGAGGGGATATGCATACATAATTAATTGGGTGTCAAAACTGATACCCACAAATTCATAGGTCACTTCTACAAATTCACATATCACTCCTATAGATATAATATAATCATCTACAAATACACAATCATTGATTCCACTACCTCATGATCATTATAATCAAGCATTCTTATTTCCTTATGGTTTCCATGACATACAATGATTTTTATATTATTAATATAATGTAGATATCAAATTATATTAATACAAAACATATAATCATACACTATGAAAATAAAAATATAAATCAAATATAAAACATAAAATGTTGTAAATTCATTTAAAATATTATAAAACATATGAATAATGTCATATATATATATATATATATATATATATATATATATATCAAATAATAAAAAGTTTATACAAGCTATAAAAAATAATCGTATGCAAGGGGAATATCCCTAGGTGTATACTCCTCATCACTATCTATATCCATGATCCTCACACCTCTCAATGTGAAGGCATCAAGATCCAACTGGGGCCCACATGCATGGACATCTCATGTACTCTTTCCTTAGATTCTCCTAAACATCATATTATATCCTTATGCTTGCAACGTAGAGTGTCATATTAATTAATCAGGGCCTACATGATCTCCATGGCACTATGATGTTGGATGTCCTATATAACTAGATTGGTATGTAACTCCTCACACTCAACTACCAAAGTATTATATGCTACCATAACTCTTGATAAAATATCAAATATAGGTGCATGTGTACCTAAAATATGAACTACCCTCACAATAAATCCATCTCTAGCTATATCCATGGGCATGTTGTGTGTGAGGGCTTGCATCACATGCTATTGTTTTTACTCATTTTTTTTTGCTTTTTACATTTAGAAGAAATAAAAAACTACAAATAAATGGTCAGGGGTTAGATGATACCCGGATGAAGTTGTGCACCCTTATCCAGACATTGTAGGAGCTCTTCTTTGGCTGTGGAGGATGACACCTGTAGATAAGAAAGACTTAAACAAAGAAAATGTTAGATAGAGATAGGGTGGACTGCCAAGCAAAGCTCGGTCCTAAAAGTGCAAACACTTCTTTGAGGGATGACAATCCACTTATTTGACAAAAGAGTGTTGCTAGAAAGAGAAATAATGAAAGGCTAAAGAAGATAAATAGATAACACGAACCTAATTCCTGCAATCTGCCTCTCATAGTCGCCGACATCGGTTAGTCTGTCGTCACTGATTGGTCAATGTTGCCAACGTCAGTTATTTTGCCAACGTTGATAGGGATAGTGGTCGATGTCAGTCAGGGCAATGGCCTTGGATAGGACTCAAGTTTATGTCTGTAGTCGATAGAGGGATTCTGTGGGTTTAAAAGGTCTGTGCAAGGTTACAGGGAGATGAATAAGGTTCATAGAAGGACAAAGGTAGAGGCTAGGTTGTCAAAAAGGGTAAGGGTGAGAGGAAGGCTTTTCAGCCTCTCTAGGGAGAAAGTTGGGTCTAGTTGAAGGTCGGCTCTGGTCTGGTTGATAGTATTTAGAAATAGTATAATTACTAATGCTTTCTAACTTACTGAAATGAAAGGGAAGAAGAAATACTTAGCTCTGGTGAGATGAGGAACCAAGGTGTTGAAAGCTTGTACCTATTGTGGCTTGATGCTGAAGACTTCATGCAATGTTCTAATTCAATTCAGAGTGATTTATGTAGAGTCTTTGTGGCTAAGGGAGCATTAGTTAAAGTCTGATGCCTGTTGATGTCTCAGAGTCTGAGAGGAAGAGAGAGAGAGAGAGAGCCAGATCCCAACGAGAGAGAGTCCCAGGAAAAAATTGATAAGAGCCAAAAAAGCCCTTAACTCTACGTTAGACGTTAGTCTATGTAACTGATGTCGGTGGTCCCGCTGGCGTTGGCTGATAGTTGACCGACATCAGCAGGTAGAGAACTAGTAAAAGGGCTTAACAGCCCATTTTCCATCTGCCAAGTGCATCGTCCATTGGAGAACGGTCAAAGGTCGGGTTAAATATGCACGAGAGTTAGTTAGGAGGTTAGGGAGGAGTAAGAATAAGTCTTAGGTGAGTCATGGGGTGAGAAAAGGTCTAAGGGTGAGGTGTCGATGGTGAGTTGTCAAGGTGATGTCATAATTTAAAATAAACTGTTTATTTTAAATTAATAAAGTGTGGGTTAGGACCAAGGGGAGTCGACACAATTTAGGTGTCTACATTTGCCCCCTTTTGTCTTGTTGGTTGTTATGAATGAACTGTAAGACAAAAATAAGAGTAGATGCCCCAGGTATGGTGATGAGGTATTCCCCCTCAAAGCGGGAGTTGAGGGAAGGAAACCTGAAATCAATTGCCGATTTGGTAGGCAGTCGATGGATATGGTGAAGTTTGAGTGTGAACACTACAATAGTTTGGATTGTGCATACACCACTTCACATGATAGATAGGTCAAATTATCACAGTCAAAGGTTGAAGAGTGCTAAAATTGAAGTAACCAGTCCCCAGCTTTTTGGTCATAGCTGATTGGGTTAATCGATCAAAGTTGTAGCTCTAATGGTCATCATGTTCCAAGTATCTTGGCTTAATAAGTGCTCCTAGAAAACACAAAAATGTCACAAGTAGTGGGGATCAACTTGGGCACGATCCAATACTTGTGAGGGTCATAAGGTGATGTGCAGACAATTTTGATATCTATTCATGAGGTAGCATACATGTAATCAAAACAACCAAGGCAAAGTTGTCTTGAAATTGGTTGTGGTCTGAGGAGATAGGTGTTATCTCCATGGTTGTTGGTTGAGTCAGATTGAGATATAAGTGAGCTCAAGTATTGGTATGTTGTTGTGGTCAGGGAGATGTGTGTGATCTCCAGTGTGCCCCATGAGAAGTCGAAGGTGACTTCTGTAATGTTAGGGCTGGGTGTTTGGTCATGGTTAAAGGTAATATGGTTGGTCCATTAAGTAAATGGAAGAATGGATGGCCATTGTCTTTAGGGAGATGAATGGGCAAATGGACGAGCTAACCTTAGAAGATTGAGTGCTGCCTACATAGCCCCTGTTTTGAGGGCCTCAGACCAATGTAGTTCAGGAAAAGGGTCCAAGTGGTCGATAATTGGTCAGGTTAGAGATGTCAGCATTTCCCATATGTGTGATGGTACATGCTTGAAATGATGAAGATATGATGATGTTATAGCCTTTTCCATATTATGTGATGGTGTATTATGTAACATTAGTAATGTGGTCTTTCATCCCTAGCAATTTTCCATAGTGGTGATGGTGTATGCTAAAAATGAATTATAGATGATGTTATAGCCTTTTCCATATTGTGTGATGGTGTATTCTATAACATTGGTTATGTGTGGTCAATAGTTTCCATGTGTATTGTTTTCCATAGAAACTAGTGGGAATGGGCTAAGTCATGTTAGTGGTCTAAAAAGGTTTGGTTTGGTTTGGTTGGATGTGACCAAGATGTATAAGAAGTGAAAGGTGCATTGCTCTTTCATTGACAAGGACTATAATGATAGCATAGATAGGGTTTTTGGAAACAAAAGCCCCATTCATGCATTATGTCATTGACCACATGTTTGTGTTAGAGAAGTAGTCAAATCACTTGATGTTAAGTGAGCTCAAAATCCCTTGAGTATGTTGGGGTGATAGGCATGATTGTGTGATATGTAAGGATAGGGTAACCCTTTTTAGCAGGGATAGCTTTGCCCCTTTTATAGGTGACCCTGAGAATGACTATAGATAAGTCCATGATTTAAGAGTTTGTCAGTCTTTTTTTTTTTTTGGTAGACTGATCAATGCAGGAAGTCCACTTGGGGATGTTGTGTTTTGTTATGGTTAGGTTGTGCTGAGTATGTAGCAAAAGTGAGGCATATCCATCCTTCAAGGGAGTGGTCTATGTTATGCTTTGTATGTGTGATGTCTTTGAATAGCTATCCTTCAAGGGAGCAGTCTATCAATTACAACAATTATGTAGTTGTCCTTCAAGGGAGCAGTCTACATTTATAGTTTTATGACCTTTGAATAGGCATCCCAATTTTATGTTTTATTTTTGACTAAAGTTTTGGTCATGGACTTGACTATAGAGATTTAGAGGGTTTCCCTTTTATTAGGATAAAGCATTCATGCTTGTCAAAAGGGTTGACTAATGTAGGGAAAAAGGGTTAAAAGAAATAGGCATGACGATAATGGGGGGGTTGCTCAAGGGATAAGCTCAAGTTAAACGTCAAGTGAATGATTATTTGACTAACAATAAAATGGTCGTAGATGTAAGGCATTAAGAGGCTCAGGTTTTGATCAACCTTCGAAAGAAGATAGACAATAAGTCCCTAATCCATGCTTGTGTGTCGATGTAAGGTCTGAGTCAATTAGGAGCAAACTTGCCCCATTTGCTTCATTCCAAATTGGTCACATGTTGGTCATTGTTATAGGTAGGTTTTGGTCAATGTTGGTTATGAAGTCGGTTAGTATGATGTTGGCATTTGGTACAATGCCAAACATAGTTGTTGCAGTCTTGGTTGATAATGGGCCAATAATAGCCCAGGCAAAGGATGTGCTTGGCAACCGAATTACCACTGAAATGTCCCCCACAAATCCAATCATGGGCTTGTTTGATGACATTGGAAGTCTCAGTGGTTGTTAGGCATTGGATGAGGAGGCCATCAAGACCTCATTTGTAGAGATGTCCCCCCAGCATGGTGTAGCGAGCAGTGCTTTTGATAAAAGCCCACCATCCATTGCTAGAGAGATTGGGAGGTATGATAAAATATGTCAAGTAGTCCACAAGTCACTTATACCATACGTCATGTGGACTAGAGAGGTTAGGAAGAATTTCCCCCAGTGATGTTGGTCGAGATATGTCCAAGATAGAAATCTTGGGTTGTGTTGGTTGAGAGGTCTTGACTAATAATAGATATGTCAAAAGTGTAGAAGTATGGTATTTTCCTTTATTCTTCATAGCTTGGGGCCTAGTGGCCACATCAATTGTGTTGATTTTGAATAAAGGAGTGGATGGTGGTAAAGGGACCATAGTCTTGTATGGGGATCCTGATTTAGGTGAAGAGGTTTGGGAGGCATGGGATGGTGTCAAATTTTTGTCAAAAGAGTGGTCAGAAGAAGCCTCAATGTGAGGGGTGTCCTTTTTCAGGTGTTGGCAAATAACAACTTTAAGGGCACATCAACACTCAGTATCATGTCTAGGTGTGCAGTGATACCATCAAATTTGAGAGTCATCAAACCAAAATGGTTTTAGTCTAAGAGGTTGGTATGGTTTAATAGGCAAAAGAGTGATACTAGAAGTCTGCAACAATTGGCATAACATCGAAGCATAGGATCCCCTTAATGGCTTTGTGCTTTTTGTTGTAGTTGGGGTTGATAACTCCTTTTTAGGAGTTTTTGGGGAGTTTGTCGTATCACCTTTGTGGTTGGTGGCATGGCCACACGTGTAGACGGAACTTGTTTGATGAGAGGTGATGGATGTTTTAGAGGAAGTGTGTTTCTGGTGGGAAAAGGGTGTAATAGAGGCAATTTGTTTTTTTTTTTTGATAGGTGTTGGAGTAGGAAGCACTCCTATTAAGGTGGAAGGGTGTGGGCCCAAAATAAAGGGTGATGATGATGGTGGGGGAGGAGTTCTCTGATGTGGTCTAGTAGCCTTCTTTAGTTTAGTGTGAGGACTACTATTGGGTGAGGCAAGGTTCAAGTCTACCTTCACTTGTGGGTGAGTGAGGTTTGGGAGGCATGGGATGGTTATGGCTTCTGCGTGTGGTCGAATAGCAGGTAAATTATGATCCCCTAATGATGATAAGAAGGATGAGGGTGAGGCAACCGGCGTTGGTGCCATCAAATCATCCTCTAATATGGGAGAGGTCAAAGTAGATTCTCCCACGTGTGAAAGAGGGTTGGATAGAGGACAAATAAGAGAAGAAGACTCTTCTACCTATGGTGGGCAAATAGGAGAAGAGAGTTCTTCTACCTGTGGTGGACTAATAGGAAAAGAAGGCTCTTCTACCTGTGGTAGATAAATAGGAGAAGAAGGCTCTTCTACCTATGGTGGATAAATAGCTGAAGAAGGATCTTCTACCTATGGTGGATAGATAGGTTGATTAACCTCTTCAGACTATAGGAGAGGTTGGTTAGAAACCATGTTGATCGTGTATATATTATGCTCTTGAAGGTCATCGACTATGGTCTAAATGTTATGCTAACTGGGGGGCTGGTTAGGGAATGGTTGTCTAAAGACATCCATGTTTTTGTTTGCCGACGCATTTGGGTTATCTAAAATAAGATCCCCCTTGTCTAACATGTCTTGTATGATGTTTTTGAAAGTTTTGCAGTTGTCTATGTCATGACCTTTGACACAATGAAAGTGACAAAAGTCATTTTCCCTATACCATGTAGGGATGGCTTTTGAGGGGTTGAATTGAGGTGATAAAATTTGAGGGAGATTGAGGACTCCCTGCTTGATGAGTTTATCCAACACGAAAGCATATGACTCTCCTATTGGAGTATATTGACACTGTATGTATCGTTGTTGGAATTGTTTTGTGATGTATTCTAATGTTGAAGGTTGAGACTGGTTAGTTGTGGTTGAAGATGATGGTCTAAGGACAATAGCATTTGTTGATCCTTTGGACTTAGAGCTGGAAGAAGAAGGTTTGGATGAAGAGGGGTCATTGGTTTTTGTGTTACTATGAAATTTGACCTTGTCTTCTTCAACTGCGTGGAGTTCAAGCTTTCTGGCCATGGTGAAAGCTTCGTCAAATGTGTGGAATGTTTGGACCCACAAGGTGGAAGAGATGTGCTTGGCACATGCTCGTGAAAAGATCTCAATGAGCCCAGGTTGAGGTAAAGAAAAGGAGAGTTGGTTAATAAAACCTCTCCAATGGGAAACAAAGTTAGCTATTGATTCATCATCAAATTGTTTAATAGAATAGAGGTCTGTAATGGAGACCTTCTTGGTGATGTTGATTGAAAAGTGGTCGAGGAATAATTGGGCTAGTTGAGTGAAAGAAAAAAGAGAATGACTGGTAATGGAGCTATACCAGTCAAGGGTGGCACCAAAAAGTGACATGGAAAATGTGCAAAGTAATAACGCATCATTATGTGCTATGAGGTAGCAAGCATGTCTAAATGCTCATAGATGTTGTTGTGGGTCCTCTTTACTCTGAAAATGAGTAAATTTAGGGAGTTCCCACTGGTTAGGTTATGGTCAAATAGGCATCGAAGGGTGAATGGGTTCATTGCATATTTTTTTGTATGAAAGAACATTGCTTGAACTAGAAATGGATGTCTCAAGGTTAGACATCCTATCCATCAGCATCTTGATTAGATTTTCTGATGGATTGGCAGGTGGAGCACCCCCCAAGTTGTAAGGTACCTAGAAGGCATTAGGAGGGGCATATGACGTACTTGGTTGTGCTTGCATAGGTGCAACATATTGGTAGTTCATCATAGGGACTGAGGTTAAGGTCAAGGGGGCTTGTGCCATGAAGCTAGAGGGCACAACTTGACTAGGTGCCATCAAAGGTGATTGAATATTGGTGACACTGGTTAAAGGGTAGGTGGTCACTCTTGTATTTATGGGTGCAAGAGTGTGTGGGCTAGAGACAACCATGTTTTGAAAAGGTGTCAAACTTGATTGAATTGTCTATGGTTGAGGGGGTACGAAAACCCACTGGAGGTAGGTTCAGAAATGGAAGTGGAGGCCCAATTATGGACATTGGTCATGGTCAGGTTAATGGTTGAGGTAATAGCCTGAGTTATTATGGGTTGGGTAGCGGAGACTGTTGAGACTATTGCCACTTTAACCAAGGAAGTTGGCATCTCATAAATGGGATTACTTGAAGGGTCTCGCATTTGGCTTCTCATGAGATAGTGTTGGAGAGCCTTGACATTATGGTCAAGGAATCTCTCAAAGTTTTGATCCCCTATGGGAACAATTGGATGTTGGTCGAGGGTAGGCTGGACAGGAGTATGTTCAATGTTTGAAGTATGCTCCATTTGGGGACTTGATATGAAAGGTGAAGGTAGAAGTGGTTGTTGCCTCACGTGGTCAATAAAGGATTTGGTTTGACTACGTGTCAAATTCATCTAAGGCAAAAGGTCTCTAGGTTCCAGAAACTATATATTTGAGTTTTAGAAAACCAGAAGGGGTGTTTTACAGTAAGAAAAGTCAGGTTTTAAGCTTGCTATTTTGGAAAAAGTTTGTTGATAGTGACCGACGTCAGTTGAAAAACTAATGTCGGTGAAGATAGGTTGTCGATGTCAGTGGAAAAACTGATGCTAATGAGTAAAAGTTGCCGATGTTGGTTGAAAAATTGATGTCAGTGTCTGTGTGTTTCTAGAAACTCAAAAAATTGAAAGTTTTTGGAAGAAAAAGAAAGCTCTAAGTTGTTTAAGAACTCAGAATAATGCATCCTTACCAACTCAAAAAATCAGATAAAAATAGCAAAAGTGATGAAGGGAAGCAACCTCTAAATGTTAAAGTCCTAATAATAAATTTTTAGAGTCATGGCGGCTTATGCCTTAGAAGAATATGTTTGGAAATTGGGCTTGTAGAACGGGTCCTAAAGAGGAAGTCTAAAGCTAGTTTCGGGTTATGTTTTGGTACTCAAAAAGTCTATGTTAGGTTTCATATGTGGTTTGGTGCTAGGGGCTTGCTCCCCTCACTTCACGAGCCCAGAGCCAAGCTGGGTTGCTTAGCCAGTATATACTTCCCCTAGAGTTTATACTCTGCCAAAGAACAGAGTGGGTTCTTCCCTTAGTTGTGAAGTCCAAGTAGGATCACCGGGAAGGGTAAGGTATTTGCTAGGTGGTGAAATCCTAGTCGGGCCTTGTCTCAGGTATGTTATATGTTTAATTTGTGAATGTGGTCTGGATGTGTAACATATGTGCATTATGCTTTATTCATAATTCATTTAAATTACTAGATGAGCTAAATATGCATTCAAGCAGGAATGAAATGCAATATATTTTTAACCCAAATTGAAATGTTTGTTTAGATGCAGACAAGTGGGAAAAGGTTTAAGAGCATGAATTTCACTACTCTAAGATGCAGAAAGAAATGACAAGAAGAAAAAGAAAGAGGTTCTTTTTAACTTGTGCTTATGGTTTCTTTTTGAAAGAAAAAGAAAGAAGAAGGCTGCAAGGAGATAAAATTTCCCTAATGCAGCTATATAAATGATTGCCTTTTAGAATAAAAAAGAATGATGAACCTAAGGAAATTCCAAGGGTCCCATCGGGCATGCTAGAATGTTTCTACTCATCTTTTTTTGCTTTTTACATTTAGAAGAAATAAGAAACCAAATATAAATGGTTAGGGATTAGATGATACCCGAATGAAGTTGCGCACCATTATCCAGACGTTGTAGGAGCTCCTCTTTGGCTATGGAGGATGACACCTGTAGATAAGAAAGACTTAAGCAAATAAAATGCTAGATAGAGATAGGGTGGACTACCAAGCAACGCTCGATCTCAGAAGTGCAAAGACTTCCTTGAGGGATCATAGTCCACTTATTTGACAAAAGAGTGTTACTAGAAAGAGAAATAATGAAAGGCTAAAGAAGAGAAATAGATAACACGTACCTAATTCTTGCGATCTGCCTCTCACAGTCACCGACATTGGTTAGTCTACCATCACCAGTTGGTCAATGTTGCCGACATTAGTTATTATGCCGATGTCGCTAGGGGTAGTGGTCGATGTCAGTCAGGGCAATGGCCTTGGACAAGACTCAAGTTTATGTCTGTAGTCGATAGAGGGATTATATGGGTTTAAAAGGTCTGTGGAGGGTTGTAAGGAGATGAATAAGGTCCACAGAAGGACAAAGGTAGAGGCTAGGTTGTCAAAAAGGGTAAGGGTGAGAGGAAGGCTTTTCAGCCTCTCTAGGGAGAAAGTCGGGTTTGGTTGAAGGTTAGGTCTGGTCTGGTTGATAGTATTTAGAAATAGTATAATTACTAATGCTTTCTAAATTACTAAAATGAAAGGGCAGAAGAAATACTTAGCTCTGGTGAGATGAAGAACCAAGGTGTTGAATGCTTATACCTGTTGTGGCTTGATGCTGAAGACTTCATGCAATGTTGTAATTCAATCTGGAGTGATTTGCGTAGAGTCTTTATGGCCAAGGGAGCGTTAGTTGAAGTCTGATGCCTATCGATGTCTCAAAATTCTGAGAGGAAGAGAGAGAGAGCCAGATCCCAGCGAGAGAGTCTCAGGAAAAAATTGATAAGGGCCAAAAAAGCCATTAACTCTGTGTTAGATGTCGGTCTATGTAACTGACATCGGCGGTCCCGTTGGCATCAACTGATAGTTGACCGACGTCGGTGGGTAGAGAACTAGTAAAAGGGCTTAATAGCCCATTCTCCATTTGCCAAGTGCATCGTTCGTTGGAGAATGGTCAAAGGTCAGGATAAATACACACGAGAGTTAGTTAGGAGGTTAGGGAGGAGTAAGAATAGGTCTTAGGTGAGTCATGGGGTGAGAAATAGTTTAAGGGCAAGGTGTCCACGGTGAGGTGTCAATGGTGAGTTGTCTAGGTGATGTCAATTTAAAATAAGTTATTTATTTTAAATTAATATAGTGTGGGTTAAGACCAAGGGGAGTCGACACAATTTAGGTGTCTACAGGTATACCATCATTACCCATTCTTGATTGCTTGTAGACACAATATATACAATACTAGATAACTACATCTATGAGATCAAATGCTTTATCTAATATTGTACTTAAATAAGATACCGAATTTAAAAACTATAATACTCACATGTGGCTCTAACAGTTTCCTCATCTACTAGTGTTAGTCTTATAGGGTCACCATCACCTACATATCCACCTATCTCCCTTCTTGTACCCCCTTCTACAATTAGAATGCCACCTAGTGGGTAACTACAATAAAAAACAATAAATGTTGATAAGATCCTTACCACCATTATATATAACCATCTATACATCATGTATTGTCCCTTGTAGCCATAAGAAGCATAATATCTCTCTTTTCAATAGGACATGGAGCTAGATCTATAACAGTAGGTATTAGCCTATCATGAGGCCTATGTCCACTCTATGTTATCTAATGTGATGGGTAAGGTGTTGATGGCACTCCATTATCTATACCAAACTATCATAAAACATATTAATATTTAAAAAACACATGCACACTAATAAATTGATCAACTAACCACATGATAAGCCAGAGACTATAACTCATGTCCATCCTCAGGCCATTCATAAATTATCTTATATAGGTGCCATATGATTTGATATAATGTTAATATATCTATAACAATGTGATACTCCATCATGGTGTGTAACCTACCATGTGTAAATACCAACCACTATACAAATATATATGGATGGTCCCACCTAGTTATGGGTTCACCAACTAGATGTACCACTACAATATGCTCATATGCCTAAACATGTAAATGATTCCCTATTCTAATCCTTCCACTATGGATTTATACTGAAAACCTATAAATATTCATATATAAGTGGGACAATACATTGTGACCTCAAGAATATATGGTATGATCAAAATCAATATGCCAAACTATATGGTACATACAATATGAGATACACACTATGCCACCCTCTACTGCTATGATGATGTTATTAAAATACATAAACTTCCATAACTCTAGAACATCACCTCTAAATGTTGTATAAATGAACCATACTACTCAAATATACTTCTAGATCCCTCTACCTAGTGAAATTTATGTGATACCATTGAATATAAAAAGGGCTACCATCTCAAGCAACCTAAACTCTCTCACCTCTAAAAGAAAGCTGAAAAATCAAGTACACGTCCTCTAATGTGACCATCATATCCCCTATAGGGATCTATAAAGTGCTTGTGAATGGGTTCCACCTCTCAGCTAGGCTAGTGAAGAGGTGTATATCATATGGAATCTATCCCAAGTATGCCACATTAACCAATCTTCCTTGATCTAAAATGGTCTAGTTAGTCACATCAAGACCCAGCTCTACCAAGATATAAAAAATTTTATCATGGCAAAACTCCTGAATATGAATATATTTTTTCAACCAAAAACACAAAAATAAATACTCATTAGTAATCACATTTTAGTCTAAACATACATAATTTAAAATAAAATTTTCACAAAATAAAAGGATAGTAGTGTCAAATACTAGCATCATTATAGGACGGTAGTGTTAAACACTACTATCACTATAAGATGGTAATGTTGGATGATTACATCTAAACTTGGACACTATCATTGTACTACTAATTCAAGTGGCTTAGACCTTGATGTAAGTGACTAATGATCAATTTAAAATTCAAAAATCATACCCAAAATGAAAAAAAATAAAAAAATACTAGTAAATTGACAACTAAACCTAATTACCAACTCAATAAAATCTCTGATGGTTAGAGCTATTTGCAATACATCAAATCACACTGGTTGAGGATCTATACAATGTGGCATGGTTATCTTCTACTCAGAGCTCAAATTTTTGAAAATTTCAAAGTGTAAATGACTTTAAAATTACATTCAAAGTACTTAATATACAAAAATTTCACAAACTTCAAACGTGTATATATTGGGCATTGGTGGTCAAAATTATAAAACATACATTGTGTTGAGATACAGATAATGAACCCTTTCATATTATACCAAATTTGTAAATTTTCAATAATTACCAAAAATAACTATAAATAATTATAAACCATGAGTTGTGTTAGGATCTAGATGATGAACCCTTCCATATTATACCAAATTTGTAAATTTTTAATCATTACCAAAAATTGCTATAAATTTCCTACACATAGATATTATACTATATTTTAGGTATTACAAAAATAATGCTACAAATTACCACCACTAATACTACCAACATATAATTTAGTCCCTACATCAATAAAATGATCACCTTTTCCTTTTGTGAGGAGATGACTAGAAGATAATATAACCCCTCATCCCAAAAGGGGGGCATCTTAGTAGGGGCATGTTTACAATCATGTTATCCACACTTATTCAACATTCAACATCTCCAAATTATAATGGGGGCATATTTTTGGAAAAAATACCCTCCATATTAGCACTTATATCATATTTTAGATTATTTCATATATAATGGGGGCATGTTATGGTAATAGGATACCCACCCTCGAACAAATTTCAAAATTGACTAAAGCACATGGTTATATAATTCAAATTCATAGTTATGGCAAATGTTTATACATTGATATCATTATTATACACAATTTCAATATGAGACATATCTAAGGTGCATATGTTATGTAATGTGAACTTAATATTGCAAAATCAAAATCAGTTTCAAATTTCAAAACACTCTCAAGTACTGTCATCACCCATAAGGATGTACTTTTATGCATTGATACATAGGATGTATGTCTACAAATTATATTTAGTTTTACCCACCTATAATGGTTGGCTCTCTTGGCTATATTAGAGTGATTAAATCATCCAATCTTACCAAAATATTTGGGTGAGCTTGATTACATCACCCATCCTATACAAGGTTACATATATTTACACTCGAGTTGTGCTAGTTAGGAAATAATACTCTTGATGACCAAAACACCACTCTTCCTATTTTGGGATGGGGGCATGATCACCTCATAGATCTCCCTATTCTAGGTATATCACCACCATGGTGAAACTCAGTTGACCAATTATAAGTTCATTCATCTTTCAAGCTAGAATATGGATGGTATACTTCTCCAGTTTTTAGTACTCCAAAACTATTGCTAAAGGACACATACATAGGTGTATTTTATCCATGCTCTTTCTTTATACTTATTTTTATTATTGATTACATACATATTATATACATTTATTATTTTTTGGCATGCTCTTAGTTGTAGGTAATGTTCAAATGAAATATTCAAGTAAAGCTCATCCAAAGACAAGGTGAGATATCCAAGCCATGGTATACATTTATCTTTTCCTTTAAACTAATAATTTCAATTATGATGCATGAATAGATTAAATTTGGGGAAATATAGACACCCATATTTCATACAAACACAGTTTAGTAGCATGTTTTTATATCCTCTTTGAATTTATATAGCTCTTGACTAAGGATAAGATATATAGTGATGTGGCCTCTTGTGGACCTCTTCAGTTCCATCTTATTTCACTTCATTTACCTACCCCTTGGGCTTTTATGTTATTGTATTACTGTTCATATAAGTTATGCCAGGGATCCTTGCTCATTTTTTCATATTTTTTATATGTTTTTATCCTCTGTACATTTGCATCCATTTTGGACATAACATCGATGCAAGTGTCCAACTATGATGCTTATCATTTTATCCTCTTTCATAGATTGTGCTTTGTGATCATTTTTTTAACCCTCTTTACCAATCCTATTGTCATATTTTTACATGTCATGAGATAATAATTCAAAATTTAGAGGAACCTATATATACAAAGGCTATAGTCTAATTACAGTACCTAGTAATTTGATTTGACAATTACTAAAATTAGAAAGTACTCTATATTCCAAGATATCAATCTACATTAAAATATTAAATTAAACATTTGAAGCATTCAAAAGGGAAATTTTATTATTTCATTATTTATACCAAATTTTTCTAGGAGAAAGAGAATATAGGTGCATAGTTAAAATCCCATACACATACCTAGGAGGGAGAACTACATGCGAGTCTAAGGCCATGTTTTGAGTATCAACTATGTAGGCAACACTTAGTAACAACTCAAATTTCTAGGGCTATCTTGTATCATGTGCTAGCCCCTTTTTTACCAAGTTAAAATATTTCCAATGTAAAATAACTAAGGTTTTGCTCATTGGATAAATTTAGCACATAGGTAGGTATAATTTGAGGCATAAGGTAGTTATACAGGTGACAGTGCAAACTTGGTGCAAATTAGGATCCATTTTTTTGCATATATTTAATTAGACACTTATGTTGAAGGTAGACACTTGCATATATGCCATTGTCCCTATTCCATATAACCATCTAATAGGCAAAAAATAGTCAAAACATAGAATGAATAAGGTCAAAATCTATGATGTGGTCCTTGGAAAATTATTGATCACTATCACACCTTAGAATAGAATATAAAACAAGATATTCTCTATATTATCCCTTAGATTTCTTATATGTTATATATTTATCACAAATGCAAAATTAGGAAATAATTGAATTATTGATTATATTTTAGTGTAAATCTAAAAATTGTCATTCCCTTCAAATAGTTTATCAGTTTGTGTATTTTCTATGAAAATCCCCAAAAACCATAAAACAAATTCTTATTTTTCAGTCTCAAATAATCGATAGAAAAAGAATAGGACATATAATTCAATTCATCCTAATTGATTTATTTTATCTATGGTGATATTTTTTTTATTTCTTGACCAAATCATTACGATAAACAACTAATAATATAAAACCTTTATTATTTCTCATTCTTCCATGTTCAAAATCTAGTTGTGCTTATTTCATTGAAATTTTTTTTGGTTAAATATATTTATTCAATGTAAAATGTATTAAATCCATAAAATTTTACTCTATCATTCATTTTAGAGAAACATGGTTTGAACATATTACAATAGACACTCTAAATATATCTAGCTTTTTTTGTAAAATATAAACTACACAACAAATAGAACATCAAGTATAAATATCAAAAAAATAATGAGAAACACATTAAATTTAAGGGGCTCAAGTTAAACTACAAGAAAATTAATTAGTCTTGGTTAGCTCATAAGTGTATTTTCATTTACTTATTTTTGTAGATGAAATTGATGAAACCCATCTGTATTGTTCAATTATAATTTATGCATAAATATGCACATGTTTTCCTAATATATAAGAATTAATATTTTTCAATTACATTATTTTAAACTAATCCACACATGATATACCATTCTTTAGGATACACTATATTTTATGCTAGATTAATTGAAAATGGAACTCCTAGTAATGATATCTACAAAATAAAGTAGAAAAATCTATTAAAAAAAACTATGGTAGATTTTGAATGAAAAAAATAGAAAAACATATGTTCTATTTTTAAACAAAAAATTAATCATTGATAGAATAATCAAACATGAAAATTAACTTTAAACTAAAATCATAAGTTAACAAATAAAGAACATGAAAGCCCTTAAACTTTGGTCACTCTATAACATATGTCTTGTTAGTCAAATAATAAAAATAAAAACTATCGACATAAGTTAGAATGATTAGGGGTAGATATTATCATCTTGTGTGGTGATTCTTATACTTTACATGTCAACATTAATATCTACAATGTGTTTAATCTCAAATCATCCAATTTATTATCATATATATATATATATATATATATATATACACACACACACACACACAAATTTATCTTGGCACTACCACCTAAATTCAACTTTAGAGCCATTTAAATTTTAAACTACTAAAATGGATGAAAACTATACAATATAGCTCTTGAAATTAAACCTCAAAGGCATGACACTGAAAAACTAATGCAAATCCTACAAGATTCATACTCAAGGACACAAATCTAGTAAAATAACCATTATATAGTTAACTTAAAATAAACACTAAAAAACATCAACACATATATACGTAACATTAAATTAATATAATTATGTATCATAGTACCTTATAAATACAACACATACCAACATGGATACTTTTAAATAATAGACCTCTTTATTGAACCTTGGATGTAAATTGACACAGTGTCATGGTTCAAGTTCTTAGTGAATAATGTCAACCCATGTAACCATCAATGACTTAAGTGGATTCTCAAACTCAATAATTAAATAAATAAGGTTACATGATATTATGAGCTTCACATATTTACATAAGGGCCCTCAGCTCACACACTCAACCTTACTTTTTAGTAGTGTTTCAGTCCTTAGGCCTCAACCCTTCTATACTGCCTCACCTCTCTTAAGTAGCAACAAAAATTATGTTCATATATGACTATCAACATCCTTAAACTGGAACCTAACTCCCCCATTATATTTTTTACAACCTAGTCACTAGCACATTTGGTCTAGAGACTGACAATTGTTACCAAGTATGTTTGGCGCCCAAATTTAAAGGCCTGCACTAGGGTAGCTCAACTTATATAAACCTCAATATTTTTAGTTATAATAATACATAAATAAAATATTTATTCATAGATCTTGTATTATTTCAATGTCATATTAGTCTAACTCGACCACATGTCATCCTTTATAGTTGGTTGATTTTTTAGTTGTTTTTCTACCTCTAGTGTTATGTTTGTTGCCTTGTGCCTTTCTTTCATGCTCCCTACTATAAGTGATTTACTTATTTTTATGTAGTTTCACTTTTTATGATTCTTCAAAACTTTTTAATCTATTTTATTTATTTTTTGTGCCACTCATGTGCACTCTCCTAGATTATCTCCCCACACACTTATCAATGGGGTTCCTTACATACTTCACCAAGAAGCTTTTTTGGTTATCCTCTGACACCCAAATATTCCTTCACTCTCAAGATATAAAACTTAGATGATCATTTTTTCCTACATAAGACTCCCTAAGTAATTAAAAATTATGTCCCTAATTACATGTGGGATTGAGTGATGAAATCACTCTTTTAGTCAGCTACCTTGTCCAAGGTGCTTCATTTTCACCTCTATTTTTCCTAAGTAGGTTTTCTCTATGCTATTTTCCTATAGATTATTATTTCTCATTATTTTATTCCTCTTACTTATTCAATTTTCTCTTCTTCACCTCTTTTCTACTCTTTTTTCTCTCCTTATTCCTCTCGTGGGTTTGCTCCCACCTTGTCCTTTTTATTTCACCTAGTTTATCCAATCTCTCCTTATGAACCTCTTACATGCCTCCCTAGTGATCCTCTCTCAAATTATTTATTTCTCTTAACTCATATACATTTAATTCCATAGAGACTCTTATATTCACCAAGTGTTTTTAGATCTCCCTTTATGGTGCACACCTAATGGTTCCTCTGTGCACTTCTCTCTACTTACCTGTTGACCAAATTTGATGTCCAGTAAAATTTGGGTCAATCCATTTTATTTTTAAACTTTTATTTATATTCTCATGTGTATTATAGGGTGTTATGTTGGTATATTTTTCTACTCATTCTTCCCCTAGTCCTTGTTAAAGTCCATTCCCCTAATACTAGCCTAGTCAACAAAAGTCAACATTGGTAAACCATGTTCAAAGATAGTAAAAGGATAAAATTGTATTCAAATTTTTTTAATATGGAATTTAAAATGTTTTAAGGGGTTTCCAATTCATTAATTTATCTTTCACCTTGTTTTACATGCAAAAAGGGTCATTTGGCCACATTTTTAGCTCAATTAATGACATGTATGGATTTTTCCAAGAAATAAATTGTCACCAAGTTGTGGTTGAATGTTCAAAAAGTCAGATAATGTTATTATCCATAATATGATAGTTATAAATCAGTTATGATCAATAAATGGTAGTTTTCCCTCAAAAATAGGAGCTTTGGGTACTTATATGGACTTCCCAAGTCCATCATCAGCTAAAAACGTGGGAAGAATAATTATTCACCTCCCATAATCCATTTAAATTCATTTTTTTCAAAAATAATACATAATGTTTCATCTGAAACTTATTTTCCTGCATTTTCACTTGGTAAGTAAAGAAAGAATAACTTCATGTACTTGGTATGGGCTGCACAGGTAGAATTGGGAGGAGTTCTTCTAGAGGTGGATAGTAATTTGAGTAAAATTAATTTTCATAATAATAAATTTATATTTGGTTCATCCTAATTTATGAATAATCAATTTTATCCTAGGCAACTTTTTATGCATGTTCAACCATGAGGGGGTCACTGTTTGAGCTTGTCTCAAAAATTATTGTTTTGTATTGATGGATTTATGTGTTTCAAGTGTATCCACATGATTTTCAAGATGTATCCATTCTTATTATTTTTTTGGATAGTTGAATTTTTTGAGAAAGCCTCTTCTAGGCTTACAAAATAGTTAGTTTGCATTCACAGTCATCTCATTACTTTGAAAATGTTTCCTTCATGTTGGAGATGATGTTTCAATGTTGTTTTGGAAGTTATCCTATTATATTTTAGGCATTAAAGTGTTGAAAATTTCTCTTGGGGTGTTTTGAGAGCATTCCTTGCATGATTCTTGTCATTTCATGACTTCCTTGCATGTCTCAGTCATAAAACTCCACCTATAGGAGCATGCTGACATCAAAAGAATGAGTTTGAAGGTTTTACATGGTTATTGATATCTTGGGACCATTAATTTTAATTGAAATTTTGGATGGAATCATGTAGGTGCTACAAACTTATAAACTTGGAAAATGGTCTAGGTCTACCTATTTGGGAGGAGATGGCCATCTACAATTGATGCCATAGACAAGTCTTTTATAGGTGTCCAAATAGTTAATCAATTACTTTTTAATTTAATTTTCATGGAAAGGGCCTAGATATACCTATTTATAATGCTAGTTGACTAAGGCAAGTGTCAAAGCATCAATTAAAACCTTGGACTGTATTCAAGCATTTTGCCCTAAAAATGTCAAGTAGAAGCCTTGAAGGTTCTTAAGACCTCATAAAATTAACTTCCTAGGTGATCCATGCTCTAAAATTAGATAACTTAGTATCCCTATTCATCTACAACAATTTTGCAAATTTTGAGAAGCAGAGAGTGAATGGAGATTGGATGTTGCAAACCATAAAGATGGCTAAAAAACACTAAAATAGAGTAGTATTGTCTATAGGGCATTGATCAAAAAGTTAACCTTGCATCCTAGTTTGGTTTCCTAGGCTATGTTATCAAATTAGAATGACACCAATATTTTAAATGATTCTTTAAAGTTATAATGGCCATGATAAAAGGATAAATCCAATGTCTTGAAACCCTAATGCATACTTCTATGTCTATACACAGGAATGTGATAGTCACCTACAGGCATAAAGGTCAAGTTGGTGAAATAGGTATAGCATGAAGTAAAGGTAAAGAAATTTTATAGTTTGTGAACAAAAAACTACCTATAATCATCATAAAGCACCATGATCAAGTACATATTTCCCTAGAAGGCACCTACAGGCCCAAAATGAATGAAAAAATGGCCTCCTATAGCTGAGCAGACCATGGAGTAAGGTGATAGACCTTGCAGGAGTCTTGATGCACTTTTAGGGGAAAAAGAGATATATATGACAAACCTAATGACTTAGGGAACCTAAATAAATTTATATATCACAAATCAAGGTCAATATCATTCTACCCTCACCCTAAACTCATCTATAGGTAGGGTTCTAAGACTGTCTTAGTCTAAGAGGACAATGAGCAATTGAAAGGCTTAAAAGTGTCAATAAGGATAGGTTTGGATAATGGATCACATTTTCATATTAGATTAACTTAAAAGGTAATATATAATTCTTTAAAAAATTTATTAAATATTCAAGGAAAGGTAACAAATAAGGAGTACCCCTATTCATTGTCATAGTAAAATAGGGTCATAAGTAAGAGAGGAACATATGAGAGTTTGGTGCCTTTGCAAGAAAAGGAGAGTGTAAAATAGTATAGTGTGGATTACACATGATTAAATTAAGGTAAGGAACATGTATAACACATTATATTCATCAAATATTTTTAGAGAGAGTATTCATGAGGAGGTTTGAAGAAGAGCATGCAAAAATAAGGGTTTTTACCTCTTTTTGAAAAAATTGGGATGGTTAGTCCCCCTAAATAGGGAATTAGACCAAACCATTTGGTACAATTTATCATTAGTAAATTTTTTAGATTATCAAATACTCACTTTTCCCAACCAAATAAGCTTCATATTCACTATTTTTTCTTAGATCAAGGGCAGTCCCTTCATGCATAAGAATGGCAGTTTTGGAAAAAAGTGATGAATTGATGATCTCAAGGAAAAAAAGGCAAAAAAAAGGTTCTATAAGATGGTGGAAACATGTAATAACCTAATAAACCTTTATATAATTCTTTAAATTAAATAAGGACCCTACATAACAAGGGTTGTAGTCAAGTGTGAAGGAAAGCCTTAGGGCTAGAGGCCAATTTGAAGGTCATGAATTTTTAGCCTAATCTATGTTTTCCAAGTGATAAATCCAAGTTTTAAAATGTATTTTTGGTGTTTTAAAGCTATAATATTTAAAATATAACTATTGAATGGTCAATATGAGCTCAAAGAGGAAGGCAGACCTATTGGCAAGGCTTAGGCCTAAAATCAAATAGGGGTCAATTTCCATTTCAAGGTTTTGGAAATCCATTCTAATGGTTAGAGGAGGTTTTTAGGGTGTATATAGATATTTTAAAACCTTTTTTTTGAAAATAAAGTCTCTAAGAAGCCATTTTTGGCTTACAAAACATTCAGACATCACCAAAAAGCAAAAGTGAGCCTGAATGTCAAATTAAAATGCTTAGAACTTCCACCAAGATTTTCATGCGACCTTGAGACATTAAATTAAGTTGAAGGAGGTCCTTGAGGATCCATAAGTGGAATTTTATCTTAACTCCAATGTGTCATGTCTATGACCAAATGCTAATAATGAAAATCACTTCAAAACCCTTACAAATCCTTCATAAGGACTTGACTAGAGAAATGAGATTCAAAGTACCTTTATATGAACAAATTTGACCTTGAAGATAAAATATAAGTTGTTTACAACTCCATGAGGTTAAAATACATGTAATTAGATTGTATGGAATCCATACAAGTAGAGCATAAATTAGGTTTTATTGAAAATTTCTTATGTTTTCAAGGTCTTGAAGATGATCATGAGATGCCAGGAACTTTGGGAAGTAGATGGAGATTTGAGGCAACCCTCCATCCCATTTTTAGACCTTTTAAATACTCAAAAATTCCTCTACTATCTCTCTCTATTTAGCCTATCTAAACTGGCATCTAGAATGAAATAGTGGACAAAGTGGAAACTCAAGTTTGGTTGTTTGTTATTATGTTTATGATGAAGCAAGAATGTGAGGTGTCTCAACATGTGTCAAAAGACCCCTGGTATGGATCAGTTGGTGAATATTAAAATATTCTATTGCCAAATGTCAAGGAAATCATACTAAAAAGTGGTAATGATTGCAAGGTAATGATGATCTTATGTAAGAGAATTTTATGATAAAGGAAGCTCCTAATTTAGGTGGAATATTTTTTGTAACTCCTCCTCATAATACATGATATATTTATCCATAACATGCCTTAGAGTTCTCTTGAAATCCCATCATGAGGGTAGTTTCACAAGAAAGATGATTAAGAAGATTACTACACCACAATTGGAAAAGAGGCTTATTTGGAAATAAAATGATGTGTAAATTAGTTACATAAATCCATTATCTATATCATCCACATGAATTATAACTTATTTTCACCTTTCGATACTTGTCCTTGTGCCTATTCAACTTCTCTCCTCTCTCTCTTCTTCCAAGTTCTATAAATGAAGCCATTTGGGATATTGTAGATATACATAGTTGGCATGGCAAAGCCTTACTAATATGACATTGCACTTTGTCTTTGAACATTGAATACAAGTCCAATTTTGAGTTTGTGAACTTTTTGTCTAAGTGTGTGAGTGATGTATAGTGCATCCAAATGATAACATCATCATTACTCCCTCTATCTATCATGTTTAAGCAAGAGTTCTAATTTTAATAGGTCATGTGAAGTGTATAAAGGTACTAATCTCTCTTTAAAGTATGCAATTATTTCTATGGTGTGTAATCTGCCCCTAGGTCAAGTATCTTGTTGATTGTCCCAAGTATTCTACCTTCACATTGAAACACTATGTTAGGATCCTTCAACACATGGAATTGGTCTTGAAAAGCATTGTTGCTTAGTAGAAGTATGATGGTATATGAAATATATCTTGGTGGATCACCTCTTTATTATAGTTTTCATTTTATGCAAAATTTTAACTCTTTTCATAAAAAAAGCATTAGCTTAGGTGATAGACACTTAGAGAAGAATTCAAGGAGCTAGCCCTTGAAATCCTAGAGATTCATCTCTCCTATAAGTTCCCACAAACTTGAGAGGTGATTCAATGTTGTATTAAATTGAGGGAGCTTCATAGAGTGTCCTATGGTATATAATTTGATGACAATACTAACCTTTTTAGGATCCTATGTGTCTATGACCATTTCTTCCATTTATTTTTGTAAAGAGTTTTTTTTTGTCCATTCTAGTGCACCTTCCTCAAATCTTCCCTTATGCACAATTTATTTTGTATTTTCTCTTATTTTATCTTCCTACCCTTTATGTAGTATATTTACATGTCATTCTCCTTATTTTCCTTTCTTTTTTCACTTCAACATGCCTTACTCCATACTTGGACTGGTATCATGCTAGTCCACCCTTTTCATCTCTAGGCTATTTCTTCTTTGTTCCTTATTTAGCTTCTTAATGGCCTGCATAAATAAAATTTTGATTTATCTACTCCTATCTAATTTTAACCCACTATTTTATCTTCACTTAGTATTTTTTTAGCATTATGTACATTAAAATTGGTGCCACTTCAGTTTGCCACAATCCAACTCCTTCTCACTTCTTTTAACACTCATATTGGTATCTCTACTTATTGTATTCCCTTGTGCACATCTCCATCCTTAGCCTTCTAAGACTAATCTCATCTTCTTCCTACGCTTCATCCCCTATGAATTTTTGCAAGTGGAGATTCACTCACTTCTTCATCATTGTTTTTGTAACTAAACAATTACTTAGTTCTATGGAAAATATATCTTCCCATCCTCCTTCATATCCCTATTCTTATGTCCTCTCTTTGTGAATTACTCTCCTTACACATATCAGGCCTTTGCATTATTAGTTTTGTCCTCTTATAATGATACTCTTTTTCATCTCCCTTGCTTTCTTATTTCTTTCATGCATCTTCCCCTAGGAAGATATTTCCTGAACTGAATAAAGTTGGTCTTCTCTAGCATTGTCCTTTATTTTTGCCTCTTCCTTATGCTCTTCTTCTTATTGGAATAATTTCACCATTACACTCTTCACATTCTTCTCATATCAAGCTCAATTATGGTTGTTTTCCTATCTTCATGTTCTTCTCTTTGGATTCTTCATATACCTCATGAAATCTTATCCTTTCACTTTTATTCCTTTATTCACCTCTATGCCTCTTGATAAGCATCCTTATTCTACTCAAAATTTTGTATAGCCCTATTTCTCCTTGATTTTTGCTTCTTCCAACTCCCTCTCTCTTATTTTCACATCTATAGACTTTAATTTTGGTTCGCTACCTCACATTCAGTGTTGTTGTACCTAACACCCTACTTTTTCCATTGGAAATGGGGACCCACTTTGTTTAGATTATTGTCTTCATTTTGAGCCCCTCTTTTATATGTTTATGAAAAATTTGGGAAAAGATCATGATTTGGCCTCTTATACTTTGGCAAGATGGCATTGATATTGTGTTCTCATAGACTAAATATTTTGTCCTATCAGTTTTGTTACTTTAGGATTTATGTTTTTGGACTTATGTTTTTGGGGACTATTTTTGCTATCCTCTTGGGAATTATTCTTTCGAGACTTATCCTATTTTGTCTTTACCATTTTTTTGCCACATATGAGTTACTTTGGACTTATATTTATCATATAAATCATTTTAGACATTTTGTTAGAAATAATTCCTCTAATGGAATTGGTTTGTGAGTTTTTTTGCCATAGGCATTTTGCCCGATGTAATTGACATTGCCATTTGGCCCTTTTGAACCTAACCTTTGACCTTTTTGAGATTATCCTTTGGCCTTTATGAAGTAGATCCTTTGGGAACTTTGTCATGGATAAATTTCATATAAAGTAGACCCTTCGGATTATTGCCAAATAACCCTTTGGAATTTTTGAATTTCTCCTTCAAAACTTTTGAAATGCCCTTTTTGCCTTGCCAACGTACCCTTCAAGATTTATGTAACATGTTCTTTTGTATTTTTTTTATAACCATTTTTTTTGATAGATTTCCTTTGAGACTTTTACTATATCCCTTTCAGCCCCTATGTACCTATCCTTTAGGACTTTTATCCCATACCTTTGGCCCCTTTTAATCCATTCCTTCATAAATTTCATCTGAGACACATTCTCTGAGCTAATTGAATTCCTTCAAACACTTTTCCTGAGAGAATTGGATCTTCAAGAGAATTATTACCAACATTTTTTCCAAAATAATTCCCCTGATGGAATTCCTTTAGGACTTTTTAAAAGACCCTTTGCCTCTAACTTAACCTTCAAAAGTTTTGTTAATGACATATTCCCTTCAGACTTTTTGAAGATACCCTTCAGCCTTTCGAAATTACTTTTAAAAACTTTTATGGTTACCCTTTAGGACTTTTTTAATGGTTTTTTTCCCTACGAGCCTACCCTTTGAGACTTTTGTCTAGGCATTTTGAACTTCAACTAATTATTTCAGACATTTCATCCAAAATATCAATCCTTCATCACTTTTGACACCATCCCTTCAAACATTTTGTCTGACAAAAATGACCCTTCAAGAGAATTATTATAGATATTTTATCCAAAATAATTCCCTTGAAACAATTCCCTTGTACAGAAACCAATGACAATTCTCCCATAATAAATACCTCAAAACAAATGCCAGATTGCTAAATGGCATCTTTACTTAGAGAGCATTTCATTATATGTTGAGCTTAATTCAATATTTTATCCTAAGCCTGAATTTTATTTTATTAAATACTAAAACCTTAAGCAAAATATTCATGTAGGGTCTTTTTTTACATAATTTCCAAAAATATTGTGCTAAGTTTTCTTTTTCATTTTACTTGCAAGAGTAGGGATCCCTGAGAAAATGACACATGTCAAGTTGAAGAGATTAAATTTGATAGTCACATAGATATTATTTGATGGTCATGAGGATGTCATTTGACAGTTGTGAAAATGTCAAATTTAACCTTGATAATGGACTAATTTATAAAATTAAATTTGATAGTTATACAAACATCATTTGATGATCACAAAGATAGCATTTAATAGTCACGTGAACATTAAATTTAATCTCATAAAGTATTCATTTGGATTTAAATCAATATCCTAGAGTACATGTCTACTCGAGCCCATTTTATCAAATGACACAAGAGTGAGTTGAAATGTTAAAGATCTATGAGAGTGACAAGTGTCACCATTGTGGGATCCTAGTGCATAGATCCAATGACCCATGGGAAGAAGTAGATAACCTAGTAGATAAATCCAATGAATTACATTAAACTAGTACATAAGTATCGATAATGAGAGATTAACATAGACTTTTCAAAGATCCTAGACACAATCATGTGTTGACATGTGTCAAATTTCAAAATCTATCAATAGACAAGACATGAAGATCTTTAGACTATGATTTATTTATAAACAAATATTTAGATTCATATTTAAGATAGAGTATGAACACATGTGTCTTAATCTAAATAATGAATATAAAAGTGAAGATCCAGATTCTATAAAAAATCATAGGCAAATTTGCAACGCATAGTTCAGATTAGTCATGGTTAACAACAATGCTATTGGTTCTAAAACTTTGATAAATTCTAAGTTCCATTTGAAGGTGGTTAATCTAAAATATCAATAGGTTATTCTCACAAACTATAAAAAGAAACATATGCAGTTTTTGTAAATGGTGCATCTATTTGTAGATTACAATAATTTGAGTTATAATTGTAGAAAATTACCTCTATCTTTATATACATGTACATGTTGTATAGCTTTGGTAAAGGTTATTTTAAATGGATAACTATAAGTAGACTCTTATATAGTTTTAGACAATAGTTAGAACTACATGTTCTAACTATCACATGTAATGACCTTACATGAACTTGGCGGATGAGGTGACCCCTTCCCCAATTCTATATAAACAATTATAATCCAACTTGGATTTTGGTTAGAGAATTTTTGAATATAGGAGTAGCATTAGTTTTGATCATCAACAAATGTGTTTGTGTATTTTATTTCCAATTCCTACGTAATTAGTTGTTACTTCTTGGTTGTATGTTTCAATAATCTTTAGTGTGAAAAAGTTGTAAATGGATTCTTGATTATTTTCATCAATATATTAATATATAGGTGTGAAAAAAATACTAAAAGATTGGTGAACATATTAGTTAAGATAGTCAAGTTAAAATTGATTCATAATTTTGATTATACATAAGTGCTTTCTTGGATGTAGTTTTCTATGTGTGTGCAGCTGCTACCTTAAATACTTCACTAGCTTAAGACATAATTTCCTGATTAAGGGTGTGTAATGGCTACCCTAAAAGGATCAATTTTTTTTTTAGACTTGTTAATTTCCTAAATCTGTATCTCCTTAGACTTCTTAGCTGTGTCTAACTATGTGTGTGTAAATACTACTAGCAATAGGCATAGGTTCTGAGAGCACATATCCTTTTAGAAACTAGGTAGGGGAGTAGTCCCTAAAAACCATATAAGATTTATATTCTACCTTACCCTTCCATCCCTTTTTGAGTTTTTTTAGATTTACCCACTATATATTAGTAACCAGTCACCCATCTAACTCACATAGAGATTCACTACCCCTATTAGGAACCACACCTCTTTCCAAAAACCTTGTCAACAACTTACATGCCTTAATGCTATTCCATAAATAGATTGAAATAAAATGCATACCTCTAACTCATGCCCTGGAGTGGATTTTACCTCCATTGAGATCTTAAAAGTTTAGAGGCTACCTCATTACATCTATGGTGTGCACAAAACCCACACCAAAAATTAACTAGTACTAAAACGAGGGTCAAAACCTCTAATGGTAGTAGGTATTCTTATTTGAATAGAGTTTCACTTGAGTCACCTAGGAGAGTAACCAAATCTAATTCCCACACTAGTTTATTATTTTCACCCTTGACATATCATAGGAAACATAGAACTATAACAATAACCCTAGTCTAGAACAATCCCCCTCTAGTAGAGAACCCCTCACTTATAAGGAACCCTTTACCTGTTAATCAAATAATGGATAAGTAATATCCATAATTATTTGGATCTACTATCACCATCCCAAGATATGTGCATAATTTGCTCCAGAATCTTAAAAAGTATTTGTCAACCTTTTTTCCTTTAAGAGTAAGGATAACAAAGGAACATATCAAATTAGTTAAACTTAATTTAAGATTTATGAATGTCATAGATGAATATGTTTCATGTAGATTATTCCCTTTTACTTTGATTCTTCTCCTCTAAATACCATGGTGATTATTCTTAATCTTAAAGTAGACAAGAATCCACCCCCTCCAAAGGGGAATGATCAAGAGCAGAGCAAGAAAGAACTAATCCAAGGAGGATACAACATTGTTGAGAATATTAAGAAGATCGAGGTGAATATAGCTCTTCATGAGTTAGCTCAGATCACTAAATAAAAGGAGTGGTTCTATAATTCTATTATTGAAAATGCACCTATCAAAAAAATGAAAGCATCTATTGATAAAGTGAGAGAATCTAACACCAACATCATCTATAGGAACAAGCTAGAAGTTCCAACCTTTATATTGACTATATGAGCATTTGACAACAATATTCATAATTGTTTAGTTGATTATAGAGTGTCTAAAACCATCATGCCTATATCTATATGTCAAAATCTTAGTTTGATGTCAATCCCTTCAAAGAGGATAGTTTCAAAATCAAACAAGATAGTGATCCTAGTAGTTAGAGAATTGAATAATGTGTGTATTCAAGTAGCATCTAAGCCAAGAGTCCAAATGACCATTGATATTCTAGTGGTAGACATACCTAAAGGCTGCAAACTACTACTAATCATGGATTAGTCTAAAATCCTCAATATATATCTCTCTATATACTTTTCTCATATATGGCTACCATGAAGAGGAGTTGTGAATCAAATCAGAAATGATAGAGAGCTGAGAATGAAGTATCCCATTATAGAGTATAATGTCAAGAATGAAGAGGTAAAGTATGAGTCTCTCAACCTTAGTATTTATACTTTTACCACTCATAATCAAGTACAAAAGCCAAAACTAAAGGTTCTAATTAGCTACAGACTCTACACTTCGATGGTGCTAGATCCAAGTAGGGATCATGCATGGGAATCAAGTGGGTTGATCTATAAGGTAATAAATTCTTGGCAGAATATAGGTTACAATTTACATACACTAATAATATAACTAAGTATGAGGCTTTAGTTTTGGGACTATAGTTTGCACTCAATAATAATTTCAATAAAATATCAATATTTATCAATTAGAGTTGGTGGTCAATCAAGTTAGAAATAAATATCAATGCAAGCTATCATTTTGAAAAGATACAAGCCTAAAGCATGGGACTTGATTAAAATCTTTGAATATTTCAAAATAATACCACTTCCCAAAGAGAAAAATTAGACAACTAATTCATTATTCATTACTGATGCTAATCTAGAATCATTACAAGAATTTAAGGTAAAGAATTTCTCTATTGAATTACTACCTAGCCCCTCTATTCTAGATAACATAGAAAAATTTTGAGTCTTTGAATATGACCAATAGATTATATAGTTTCTAACTAATTCAAGGTAATTCAAGTCCTAAATCATTAAATACAAAGACATTAATCACCTCTACTAGGAGGAATCAAACAAAGAGGGCATTCTTAAACTCAAAAAGAATCAAATCTAGCTAGCTTGGTTTCCTTGGAAAGACCATTCGACATAAATACTCAGGCATTAAATATAAGATAGCCAAAGGTAAATGAATCAAACTTTATAAAGGAAAATCTAAGAGATGAGCATAGCTAGCATTATGTTAATATTTATCTCAATTGCACCCCAAAATAAAGGGATCAAGTAAAGGATTTAATTGCTTGATATAGGGACATAATTACTTGGACATATAAATATCTAAAATTCTATAAACCTTAGGTCATCACTCACATGATTCCCTTGAAGCCATATCATAAACCATTTAAACAGAGGCAAAGACTAGTCAATCTTATTTTGTAGCCTCTCATTCAGAGAGAAATGAAGAAGCTTTTAAATGCAAAAATCATCTTCCTAGTTTGACATTCTACCTAGGTGGCCAATTTTATCCAAGTAATAAATAAGAAAGGTGAGATCAAATTATGTGTGGACATCAAAAATCTAAAAAAGGCTTTCAAAATATATAATTATCCCTTGCCTTTTCTGGATGAGGTGATATAAATAGTAAGTGGTTCTGAAATGATGTCCTTCTTGGATGGATTTTCAAGCTAAAATCAGCTATTGGTATAATTTGAGGATAAAATGATGACAACATTTACCATGAAGTGGGGAAATTATGTGTACAATAGGATTCCAATCAACCTAATAAACATAAGAGTGACTTTTCAATGTGCCATGGATCATGATTTCAAAGGACTAACAGGAAAATGCATAATCATCTATATAGATGATCTTATGATATTTTTAACGAATTAAAAGGACCACATAAGTCACCTACAGTAAATATTAAAAAGATGCAAAAGGTTTGGTATTTTATTAAACCTAAAGAAGAGCATATTTAGAGTGACTGAAGGAAAGATTTTGGGGCACATCATCACCAAAGATGGGATCACCATTGATCCAAATATAATTTATAGGATTTCAAAGATTCAGCCACCAAACAACAAGAAGGAGCTCAAATCATTCTTCAAAAATATTAACTTCATAATTATGTTCATCTCAAGATTTATAGAGATCATCAGGACGTTAAATGACATGCTCAAATAGGATATTAAAATAGAGTGGACAAATGAAGTGCAAAAGTCCTTCTAAGACATTAAAGGTGCAATATCATATGCTCTAGTGTTAATCAATCTAGATTTTAATAAATATTTTTAATTATACTCATTTGATTCAAAGCATTCAATTTTTTTTGTCATCATAAATAAGAAGCATGAGATCAAGCATCTAATTGTGTTCATGATCATCAATATGAAAGATCTAGAACTCAGGTACTCTATTATTGACAAATAAATTTTTGCCCTTATCAAAGTAGTGAAGAAGTTTCAGTACTACATCTTGAGGAATAAAGTCATTACCCTTGTCATAGAATAAGCTAGGACAATGATGAGGCAAATAAATGGCCAAGATCCAAGAATTAAACATAGAGATCAAGCCTAAAAATATCATTTGAGGGCAAGGCATTGTTCAAATTATGATTAAACCAGATCCGCACATCACAGTTGAAAAGGTATGTGAAGCTCAGTTATCTAAAGGAGAATGATATACTGATATAACACAGTATTTATTTATTGGAACTTGTTCCCCTAAAATCAAAAGAGAGAGAAGGAGGGCTTTGAGGCTAAAAGTTTCTCATCACATGATCAAGAAGGGAGTCATCTACAGAAGAAATTATGAAGGTATTTATCTTAGGTGTATATCTATATAGGAAGCTAAAGAAATCTTAGAGAACTTGCATTAGAAGATAGGTAGTATTAATCCTTCTAGGAATACCACATCCTATAATATCTTGAGAATGGGCTACTAATGGCCTACAATTTTCAAATATTCTCACACTTATGTGAGACTATACCATGAAGTGCATGCATTAATGCCTTTACAGTCAATTGTTGAAGGAAGGCCATTTTCCCAATGGGGTTTATACTTCATTGGTTTCATCAACCGAAATTGCTCAACATTTCATTTTTTTTCTTACTATTACATATTATTGCATAGATAGACCGAAGCCATAGCCACAAAGAATTATAGAGCATAAGATGTGATTCATTTTTTGGAGGAACACATAATAACTAGATCTAACATGTTTATTTCTTTGGTTTATGATAATGGAGCATATTTCATATAAATAGAATTTATTGAATGGTCACACAATAACCAAATCATCATAAGGTCAGCTTCTAACCATTACCCTTAGTTAAATAGACTGGTAGAATCAATGAATAAAAATTTGATCGATGCAATTAAGAAATCAACTGGAGACAAGCCTAAGGACTGGCATAATCTATTGAAATATGCTCTTTGGTTAAGCTAAACTAGATACAAATAAGACCTTCAAACTTCACCCTATCTATTGGTGTATATGTGCAAGCCTGTATTCCCAATTATGTTGTAATTACCCACTTATCAATTTATGTAGGACTATATAGAACTAAGTGATAAAGTAGAATCAAGGTTGTTGGACATAATATAAATGGAAGATTCAAGTACTGAGGCCTTATAAACATTTAATAAACATCGATATGTGGTCAAAAGGTGGTTTGATAAGAGAAAAAAAGTCAAAGCATTCAAAATTTTAGATCTAGTGCTACTTTGGGATAAATCCCATGACAATAAGGACAACATGACAAGTTTGCCTCATTATGGATCAAACCGTACTAGATTTCAAATATCATAGGCAATAATGTGATTTGTTTAAAGGACCTCCAAGGCAATGATCTTATGTATCTAATCAACAAATAGCTTTTAAAGCACTACTTCAGGGTTATACTATTTATTGATGATGTTGAGTAATGAGGGAAAAATAAATGTATCTATAGGATTAGATTAGATTCTTCGCTTTCTTAGAATAGTTCCCTACTTTCATAAATTATATTTATTATTTTCATATACTAGTTTCCTACTTTCTAGAGTAATTTTTTTTACTTTTAGTATTCTCTTTTCTAGATTAGATATTATATTTTCTAATTTTGTTTTAGTGCTTTCTTAGATTAGTTCTTTATTTTCTCTGATGATCAGAATTGTATTTGATCTTATTATAAATAGGTTAAAATCAAAACCAATAGAGCTTATGACTTGTGGAAAAGTGGAAAATCAAAATCTTGACACTTTGGCATTAGTTTACAGATTGGGTGTATTTTTGTGTTTTTGAGTCGTTAGGATGATGGTAGGTAATCATGAATTATTATGAATAGGATCATAATTGAATACTTTTACTAGACATGTGGAAGTTACTCTCAGATTACTTCATACAAATTTATAAATTTTTATTTTTTTGTTGGATCAAATACACTTATCACATTGAATACTTTTTGGAAATGAAAATTCTAGGAATAGATGTGGTTGGCAGGGACATTGTAGTAATCATTTGTTTTATAATTATACTAGCTCACTGAAGTTCCAACTCTTCTCTTTTCCATTCAAGAACAAAATAAAAATAACCAGTTGATTCAAAAGATCAAAATAAAATCTAGATAAAATCAAAATGCTCATAGGATGAAATAAGTTTAATGTACCACTCATCATGATCAAAATAAAATAATGAAATGAGAAGAGAAGGAGCCTAAGGTATCTATGTTGAGGCTATGGATGCCTAGCTAGAAATAGAGCAATGCTTGAGCCTCCCTTATTTTTTCATTTTTAATAGATACTAAAATGAAACCTATAACCCCATCAAAACCTTTGAAAAACTCATTATAATAGGGATTAAATAAACTACACATTTTGACACACATAGATCTAAGAAATAAGAATGAAAGTATATTGTGTGAATTAACTTAGGAGTCTTTTTCATGTTTTTAATTTAAGTATTCTTTTGTGGCACACTTCATGATTGATTTAGGATTCTAAACTGGAGTTTTGGGTTCTTGAATACTCAAGAGTATTCCCTCTGTAAGTCACCATTTATTATATCCACACACCCTTTCTCCCATAGAAAATGGGGACCCTCTTTTTTTAGATTATTATATGTTATGCAAATTTTGGGAAAAGATCATGATTTGGCCTCTTATACTTTGGCAATATGGCATTGATATTGTGTTTTCATAGACAATCTTTTGTTCTATCAATTTTTTTACTTGAGGATTTATGTTTTTGGGGACTATCTTTTCTATCCTCTTAGGACTTATTATTTTGGGGCTTAACTTATTTTGTCTTTGTCAAGCTTTTTCCACATATGAATTTTTGTGGACTTATCTTTCTTGGAGAAATCATTGCAGACATTTTTTCTAAAACAATTCCTTTAATGGAATTGGTCTATGGGATTTTTTGTCATAGGAATTTTTCTGACATAATTGGCATTTCCCTTTTGCCCCTTTGAACCTACCCTTTTACCTTTTTGAGATTATTATTTGGCCTTTACGAATTTGATCAGTCAATAATTTTATCATGAACAAATGCCCTATGAAGTATACCCTTCAGATTATTGCAAAAGTACCCTTTGGCATTTTTGAAGTTGCCCTTTAGAACTTTTGAAATGCCATTTTTGCCTTACCAACCTACCCTTTGGACTTTATGTAACATGTTCTTCAACCTTTTTGTTGTGGCCATTTTTCTTGACAAAATTCCTTCAATACTTTTGATATTTCCCTTTTGGCCCCTCCACATCTATCCTTCATGACTTTTATCCTACACCTTTGGTCCCTTTTGAACCATTCTTTCAAACATTTCAACTGAGACACTTTATATAAGAAAATTGAATTCCTTCAAGCATTTTTTTTGAGAGAATTGGGTCTTTAGGAGACTTTTTATGGAAATTTTGTTTGAAACAATTCCCCTGATGGAATTACTTTATGTCTTTTGAAAAGACCCTTTGCCTCTAACTTACCCTTTATAAGTTTTGTCAAGGACACATGCTCTTCAAACTTTCCAAAGATACCTTTGAACCTCTAAAAAATACCCTTCTAAACTTTTGTGGTTACCCTTTTAGACTTTTTTAATGGCTTTCTACCCTATGATCCTATCCTTTAAGACTTTTATCCTAGGCCTTTTCAACTTCATCCAATTATTTTGGACATTTCATCCAAAACACCATATCCTTTGACAATTTTGAGACCATCCCTTCAAGCATTCCTTCAAAAAAATTATCCTATGAAAATGACCCTTTGAAATAAATGTTGTAGACATTTTGTTCAAAATAATTCACCCACATAGAAGCCCATGATAATTCTCCCACAATAATTACCCCAAATAAAATTCCAGACTTCTAAGTGACATCTTTACTTAGAGAGCATTTCATTATGTTTTGAGCTTAATTTAATATTTTAGCCTAGACCCAAATCATATTTTATTAAATACTAAAACCTTAGGCAAAATATTCATGTAGGGTCATTTTTTTACATATTTTCCAAAAGTATTATGCTAAGTCTTCTTTTTTGTTTTACTTATAGGAGTAAGGAACCCCAAAGAAATGATATGTGTCAAGATAATGATATTAAATTTGATAGTCGCACAGACATTAGTTGATGGTCACAATGATGCCAAATTTAACCTAAGCGATGGACTAATTTATAGAATTAAATTTGACAATCATGTGGATGTCATTTGATGATCCTAAGGACATCATTTACTGGTCACATGAATGTCAAATTTAATATCACAAATAATCCATTTAAATTTCAATCAAGATCCTATGACACATGTTTGCTCAGACCCATTTAATTAAATGACACAAGAGCTAGTTGAAATTTCAAAGCTCCATAAGAGTGACAAGTGTCACCATTGTGGGAGCCTAGTACATAGATCCAATGACACATAGAATGAAGTAGGGAACCTAGTAGAAAAATCCAATGAATTACATTAAACTAGTACATAAGAATCAATAGTGTGAGATCACATGGACTTTTCAAATATCCTAGACTCAATCAGGTGTTGACATGTTTCACATTTTAAAATCTAACAATAGATAAAACATGAAGATCTTCAAACTATGCCTTATTTATTGATAAATATTGGGATTAATAGTTAATATAGCATATGAACACACATGTCTTAATATAAATGGTGAATATAAAAGTGAAATTCTAGATACCATAAAAAATCATAGGCAAGCATGCAATTCACAATTCAGATTAGTCATGACTAATAGCAGTGTTGTTGGTTATAAAACATTGGTAAAGTTTGAGTTCCATTTGAAGGTGGTTAATCTAAAAGATCAATAGGTTTTTCTCACAAACTATAAAAATAAACATGTGTGGGTTTGGTAAACAGTGCATCTATTTGTATTTCTCATATAGTTCAAGCTATAATTGTATAAAATTACCTCTATCTTTATATACATACATACGTTGCATAGCTTTCGCAAAGGGTATTTGAAATGGATAATTATAAGTAGACTCTTATATGGTTTTATACCATAGTTAGAAATACATGTTCTAACTATCACATGTCATCACCTTGCATGAACATGGAGGATGAGGTGACCCCTCCCCAAGTCTATATAAACAATTATAATCCAACTTGGATTTTGGTTAGAGAATTTTTGAATATAAGAGCAGCATCAGTTTTGATTGTTAGCAAATTTGTTTGTGTATTTTCTTTCCAATTTTTGTGTAATTACTCCTTACTTCTTGGTTGTATGTTTCAATACTATTTAGTGTGTAAAATTTGTGAATGGATTCTTCATTATTTCAATCAATATATTAATATGTAGGTGTGCAACAGCTATTAGAAGATTGGGGAAAATATTGGTTAAGATATTTAATTTAAAATTGATTCATAATTTTGATTGTTTATGAGTGCTTTTTTGGATGTAGTTTTTTGTGTGTGTAACAACTACCTCATATACTTCACTAGCCTAAGCCATAATCTCCTAATTAAGGGTGTGTAATGGTTTCCCTAAAAGGAGTAACCTTTATCTGAGGCTTGTGAATTTTCTACGTCTTTATCTCCTTAGACTTCTTAGCCATGTCTAATTTTTTGTGTGTAATTGCTACTAGCAACAAGCATAGGTTCTAAGAGCACTTGTCCTTTTAGAAACTAGCTAGGGGAGTAGTTCCTAGAAACCATAGAGGATTTATTTTTTTCCATACCCTTCCCTCCTTTTTTGAGTTTATTTTGAGACTTACCCACTCTAGATAAGCAACTAGTTCCCATCCAACTCACATAAAGATTCAATACCCCTATTAGTAACCACACCTTCATCCAAAAACCTTGTCAATAACCTACATGCCCTACCTTATTTCATTAATAGGTTGAAATAAAATTCATACCTACAACTCATGCCCTAGAGTGGAGCCATTGAGATCTTAAAACATTAGAGGCTACCTCATTATGTTTGTGGTGTGCATAAAACATGCACCGACAAGTGTTATTCTAGCCTCTAGTTACTTTCCTTGAAACTCTTCTTCTCCTTGTTTTACCTCTCTTTAGGTGTTCTAAACCTTTGTACATAATGTTAGCTACCTCAATGTTTGGATATCTACTATCCCATAGTTTTTTCTCAAGGCAACTACTCTATTTCTATCTTTAGCACATCCTTAGACTCATGCTCCTACTAGTTGCCTTAATGTTTGACACTTTATTAACCTCTATTTATTACAACATAACTTTAATTATTCATGGCTCTTCTCTTAGTTGCCTCAAGGTTTTGATCTCTGGTAGGTTTTAGATGTACTCAAACTAGATTTTGTTCTCCTTTCAATAGCACCTCCCAAAAATTGTATGGTTTTACTAGTTGTGCCTTAATTGTACAACATGATATTCTACTTCTTATTTATTTGGTGCCTCTAAATTATTATACCACTATGTTCTATGCCTTAATGTTTGGTGATATGTTATCTTTATTTGCACATAAGGAAAATAAATTTCTTTGTTTGGCACCTCCTGATGTTTGTGTCGATATGATTTCTACCTAATTTTTTAGTGATATGTTAGCCTTAGTCACTCTCCACATATTTTTTTGTCCTTATCACTCTCTTATAACACCCATATCTAGTCCATATACTTTGTGTTTCCTTTCACAACAATTTCATCTCTAGTATTCCTTCATGAAATGTAAATAGCTTAAGTGATGTTCTAAAGTTTCCCCACCTCTTGGTCTTGCTCCACATCCTACATGTCTCTCCTCTTTCTTCCCATTATTATATGCATGATCCCTTGCACTTAGACACTTGTTCAATTTTATTGATCTCTCTTCATATACCCTGATCGTCCTCTTATATATTCTTTATGCTTTCTTCCAAATCTTATCCTCTTGCACATTGCATCTTCTCATGTTAGTTATATTTAAAACAACTTAAGTTCAATTTTAAGCTAATTTATTTAGCTCCTTCTCATTGGCTTTAGCTCCTCATCTTAGGTTTTTTGCATTTCACCTTGGCACTTGATATGATTAGCAACTACTAGTTATACTCCCAAAAAGTCTTATTAGTGTATCCTCAATGTCATGCACAAAAACCCATGTGTTTTTATTCTCTACTCTTGATTTCACACTTTTTTCATGTAACTATGGCCTAAAAACCCTTCTTCTTTGATGTCAACCTTTTTTTCTCTTGGACATATTCCCAAAGCTAGTTCCATAACCACCTCTTTTGGTCTATGGTTCTTTATACTTCCTTCTAGATTGAGGTGGATTTATGAGTACATTACTTGGTACAGTAATGTGGAAACTACATGTTTCCATCTACTCACCCTCTCCTTGCCTCTCTATATTTTCTTCTCATTGAATTATCTCTAGCCTTTTTTGTGTTGTCCCATATATTATTTCATGCACACTTCACTCCTATAAAGTTCCTTACATTGTTCAAAATAAAATTACACTCGACATCTATGGCCCACTTCATATTTTCCTTTGGGTCTTATCATTCTTGTGTTTTTATGACCTACAACACCTACATCACTCTTTTTTGTCTACCCATACACACTTGATGTAAAACCTTTTCTTTCACAACCTTCTACCAATACTCTAATTAGAAGATGTTCTTGTGCCCTAACTTCCTCATATCAATATTTATATTGGTGCTCTTTCTCTTCACCTATTCATGTTGGATACCTTTGATCGGTGGTTTTACCCACTCTACTCTATTTTGGTAAACCACCTCTTATCGATGATTTGTTAGCCTCTTCTCTCATGCTCAACTACTTTTCATCAATGATTTTATAAGTTTTTAGTTCTAAAAATAATTTTGTGTTGGTTGTTTATTATTGATGATTTAGCCTTTGCTTTTGTAAGCACCAAAATTATCATAATGTGACATTTCGTAACAAATCCTATGTTAATGCAATGATATCTACCAAAATTTATCAGATAGTCCTTTTTCCTTCAATTTTAAAATTATTGTCTTTGTGGAAAAATGGTCATAATTAGTTCTTAAACTATCATGGAGAAAACAAATTACTGCATTAGTTTCCTAAACTTCCACAATGAAAACATAAACCAAAGTAATGATTTTAATACCTTCAGAATGTTTTAAAAATTTACACCCAAGAATTCAGTTTTTATATGTTTTCATTGATTTTGGTTTCATTTTTTATTTTTTCTTCTTAGGTTCACTTTCTTGAATATCTAGTTCATTGCTAGTATTTATTTTGTAAAAATCCTTGATCTCTAAGTTAATCTAATCAAACTCCTAATCAATCTCAAGTTAGTTTCTAGTCACAACTTCTCCTTCCTCATTACAAGTAATTCACCTTTTGAATAATTTCATATCTAATGTACATATGATTAGAGTTTAGAATATTTTAGATTCATATAACACTTTATTATATTTTTGAATAAGATTTGTTTCAATATATAATAATTTTTTAGTCATATTGCATGTGTTTTGGAGAATGAAGTTCATTAAGCTTGCAACCCAGTCTTTGCTTGTTCATAGATCAACCCAACCACAATTAGATATATTTTATTCTTTATATTTGATTTCATTTTATTTCACTTATCTTTTAACATATTTACAAAGTTCAACATAGATCAAAAGGGGCTAGCTACACAAGGATCAGAGATTCATCAATAATCATTTATTTAGCTTCGACTAGTCTCAACTTTGACCAAGTTGGGGATTTTATTTATTTTTATTTCTTATTTTATATTATCTTATTTAAATTTAAATTATATTAAATTATGAAAAAAAATCTTCTCTCTTATTCTCTTGTATAGAAAAGAATAGATTTACTTTCCTTTGTTACATTCACACATCAAAACTTCAAAGAATGGCTAAAAATTGCATTAGATCTCAGGTATAATAGCCAAATAAAAATATTACGTATATCCAATAATATTAATTTTCTTTTAAATTTTATCAAAATTTTACATTCACAAATAAATATCCACACACACCACAAAAACTAGACAAAGAGAACCTTGCATATTAGAGTTGATTTTATTCATTTACATAAGGAAAGAACATTATTTTAAATCATAAAATAAAAAGGTTAATTTTGAATTCATTGAATTATAAATAACACAAATAATAATTGAAAAAAATAAACCTTGAAACTATAATTCAAGCTGTTAAGGTGTGGAGCCTAAAAGCTTCACCAAGGAGCGGATTACAGAGTTACAGCAATTACACAGTCACCGGCGTCGGTCAAGAGCGACCGACGTCGGTCAGGAGCGACCGACGTCGGTCAGGAGCAGTTGAAGAGATGTCGGCATTGGCAAAGATCGGCTGACATCGGTCACAGGCAAGTAGGTAGGAACCGGCGTCAGTTACCTATGCGTCTAGAGAGTTATTTTCGAGGACAGAACTGAGTGTTTGCATGATGAGATTAAGTCATAGTCTTAAGTCCACGTCTCTACTATTAGTAAGACTATTTTTAGAGCCCTTGTTCAAGAGGCTTAATTGTTGGTTGTAAATGCATGCTCAAGTTTCCTAATTCTATATTAGGATAGATCTTCTTAGCTTATTGTAGTGAAAATGAATGTTGAAGAACAGTACAGAATTGTATAGGTGAATCAATCCAGGTTGTTGGAGTTGATTGTACTTGAGAGAGAGAGCTCTTAAGGGAAAGATATCTAGAGAGAGATCTGTACATCTGAGAGAGGTGTGGAAGAAATAAGTTTCTTCAATTGTATTCCTTCTGTAAAGAGTTTAATACAAGTTTTTAGGGTGGTTTCTTGTATCTCTTGTTCTCTGCCATTTATCATTCTAGTTACTTATCATTCTGATTTAATTTTGCAGTTTATTGCTTTCATAAGTGTAATCAAATTGTTGGTTGATCCCCAACAAGTGGTATCAGAGCTCAGGTTCACTAATAGGTGGTTCAGATCTGTGTAGTGTGTATTGATTATAGGTTACTCACAGGGGTTTCTGCAGGGATTTTTGTTTGAGTGGGAGAAGCAATGGCAGAAGAAAGTAAATTGAGAATGGAGAAGTTTAATGGCAAAAATTATCAACATTGGAGAATGTAGATAGAGGAATATTTGTATCAGAAAGATCTATACTTACCGTTAGGTGGGATTGCAAAGAAGCCCACAGACATGGATGATGAAGAATGGGAAGTTATTGATAGAAAGGCTCTGGGGTCTATAAGACTGAGTCTAGCATCTACTGTGATATCTAACTTATCACAGGCAAAAACAATGGTAGAGTTGATGACTACTTTAACAAATTTGTATGAAAAACCCTCAGCTTCTAATAAGGTATATCTTATGAAGCAGTTATTTAATTTGTGTATGCAAGAAGGTGGATCTATATCTAATCACCTGAATGATTTCCATGGAATTGTAAATCAATTAAGTTTAGCCAATATAGTGTTTGATGATGAAATCAAAGATCTTTTAATATTATGTTCTTTGCTTGAAGCTGGAATAGCTTAGTAATGGCAGTTAGTAATACTGCATCTGCTTCAAATATTTTAAAAGTAGATGATGTTGTTAGTGTTATCTTGAATGAGGAAATTCATAGGAAAAGCACAGAGGCAACATCAGGGAACGCTTTAAGTTTTGAGAGCAGGGGAAGGCAAAAAGAGAAGAGCAAGAAAGGGAGATCAAGATCTAAGTCTAAGGTGAGAGGAAGATCCAAATCCAAAAATGGGAGGAATCTACAATGCTAGAATTGTGGAAAGATGGGGCACATAAGCAGAGATTGCTGGTCAAAGCCTAAGGAGGACAATCAGCATGAAGGAAAAGAAGAAGCAAAGGTTGCAGGTATTGCACAAGATGCTTTAATATTCTCTTTGCATAATAATATAGAATCTTGGGTGTTAGATTCTGGTGCATCTTTTCATGCTACCCCTAATAGAGAATATTTTAGTGACTATATCCATGGAGATTTTGGAATAGTGTATTTAGGGGCTGATGAGCCTTGTAAAATTATTGGCAAAGGTAAAGTGCAGCTGAAAATGCAGAATGGCAACACATGGGTGTTGAGAGATGTTATGCATGTTCCTAGCTTGAAGAGGAATTTGATTTCTGTAGAAAAGTTAGGGGATGAGGGTTGTACAATAACTCTCACAGCTGAATCTTGGAAGGTGACCAAGGGTGCACTTGTTATGGCCAGATGTAAGAGAGTCGGTAGTCTCTATTTATGTAATTGTGTTACTAACAATTCTTCTTTTGTATTATCTACTTCAGATGTGGATGCAAAATTGTGGCACTCAAGGCTTGGCCACATGAGTGAGAAGGGAATGTTAATTCTTAAGTCCAAAGGTAAGCTTTCAGATTTGAAAAGCATAGATTTGGATTTTTGTGAGCATTATTTATTTGGAAAATAGAAGAGAGTAAGTTTTCTCAAGACTGGGTCAACAAAGAAGAAGCATAAGTTGCAGCTTGTTCACACAGACGTGTGGGGACTGGCTCAAGTTGCTTCTATTAGAGGATCACAGTACTATGTTATGTTCATAAATGATGCTACAAGAAAGGTATGGATCTATTATATTAAGAAGAAATCTGATGTATTTGAGACTTTTAAGATTTGGAAAGCTATGGTTGAGAATGAAATAGGTAGAAGATTGAAGTGCCTGAGATCTGACAATGGTGGTGAGTTCTGTAGCTATAAGTTCAACTGGTATTATTATATGCATGGAATCCATAGGCAAAGGATGGTTCGAAGGACACCTCAGTAGAATGGAATTGCTAAAAGGATGAACAGAACAATTATGGAGCGTGCAAGGTGTATGAGATTGCATGTTGATTTGCCCTTAGAGTTTTGGGTAGAAGTTGTTGACACTGCAGTGTACCTGATTAATAGAGGACCCTCTACAGCTCTAGATGGTGGAATTCTAGAAGAGGCATGGACAGGTAAAAAGGTAGATCTCTCATTTCTCAAAGTTTTTGGTTGTGAAGCCTTTGTGCACATTGATAAGGAAAATAGAAAGAAGCTGGATGTTAAGTCTATGAGGTGCACATTTATTGGCTAAGGCTCAGATGATTTCGGTTTTAGGTTTTGGAATCTAGGAACTAATAAGATAATTAGGAGCCGTGATGTTATTTTTAATGAAAAAGTGATGTATAGTGATCAGCTAAAGAAGCTGAATCAATCTGGGTAGAGCAATGGTGAATTGGATGAGGTGATGGTCCAAAATGAGCTCATGGGAAAAAGAAATAATCACTTGTAGGAAAACATAGAGACTGACATCAGCAAGGTAGGAACTGACGTCGACAGGACAAAAACCAATGTCGGTCATACAGAGACCGACGTCAGTAGAACAGGCACCGATGTCGATCAGGCAAAACTGATGTCGACCAATTGCAGGCTTGGAGGTGACTGAGGGCGGTCACTGTCAAAAAATTTGGGTGGACAGTGTGTTGTGAACGAGTCTCAAACGCCCATCAAGAGGTCAAAAAGGGTAAGTAAGCCTCTATTTTGATATTCCTCTTCATTATTCTATTTATTGCTAACTGATGGTGGAGAACCAGAGAGTTTTCAAGAAGCATTACAGGTGGAGTCCAAGAGTCAGTGGGAGCATGGCATGGTTGAGGAAATAGAGTCCTTGAGAGAGAACCAAACATGGGATTTGGTTGAGTTGCCAGCTGGTAAGAGGACACTGAAGAACAGATGGACCTACAGGTTAAAGGAAGGTGGGAATGGACAGATGAGATATAAGGCCAGATTGGTAGTGAAAGGATTTGCACAAAAGCCAGGTATTGATTTTAGTGAGATTTTTTCTCTTGTTAAAATGACTTCTATATGGACTGTATTGTCTTTGGTTGCTATTGAGGATTTGCATCTTGAGCAGCTTAATGTTAAGACAGCATTTCTTCATGGAGATTTGGATGAGAAAATATATATGGAACAGTCGGAAGGATTTGAGGTCAAAGGTAAGGAGAAGTTAGTGTGCAAATTGAAGAAAAGCTTGTATGGCCTCAAGTAAGCTCCTAGACAGTGGTATTTGAGATTTGATAGGTTTATGACTAAGCATGGCTATAGTAGGTGTCAATCTGACCATTGTGTGTATTTTAAGAGATTGGATAATGGTAGATATATTATTCTATTGTTTTATGTAGATGATAAGCTGGTTGCAGGATCACACATGCAGGATATCTCTGAGCTTAAGGTGAAATTAGCTCACACATTTGCCATGAAGGATTTGGGAGCAGAAAAGAAAATCCTTGGCATGAGCATTAAGAGAGACAGGAAAAATCATAGGTTGATTTTGTCTCAAGAGGATTATGTGAATAAGGTGTTGAAACGGTTCAATATGCAGGATGCAAAACCGGTAAGCACACCTTTGGCTGGACATTTTAAGTTGAGTAAAGAACAATGTCCTAATTCACATGATGAGGTAGAGTACATGAGTAATGTTCCATATTCTTCCACAGTAGGGATTTTAATGTATGCAATGGTGTGTACTAGACCGAATATTGCCCAAGCAGTGGGAGTTGTAAGTAAGTATATGGCCAATCCAGGAAAGGAACATTGGAAAGCTATTCAGTGGATCCTTAGATATCTAAGAGGAACCAGCAGTAGGCATTTATGCTATAGAAGTTCAAATACTTCTCTACATGGTTATGTAGATTCAAATATGGCAGGTGAGTTGGATGGTAGGAGGAGCACCACAGGATATGTTTTCACTATTGGTGGAATGGTGGTTAGCTGGATATCAAAGTTGCAGAAGGTTGTTGCCTTGTCAACTATAGAAGCAGAGTATATTGCAGTCACAGAGGCTAGTAAAGAGATGATATGGATGACATGGTTCATGGAAGAGCTTGGAAAGGAGCAAGAGAGTTGCAGATTTTATAGTGACAGTCAGAGTGCAATTCATTTGGCTAAGAATTCAGCCTTTCATTCAAGAACAAAGCATATATAGCTTAGGTACCACTTCATAAGACAGGTATTGGAGGATGGTGAGTTGAAGCTGGAGAAGATCAATATAGATAAGAATCTTGCTGATATGTTAACCAAGCCAGTTACAAAGGAGATGTTGAATCTTCATTCAACTTTTGTTGGTCTTCATGATTGAGTTGAAGATGGAGCTAGAAGATGTTGCTGTACAGGTATTGGTGCAGCTGTTTATCTCCAAGTGGGAGATTGTTAAGGTGTGGAGCCTAAAAGCTTCACCAAGGAGCAGATTGCAGAGTTGTAACAGTTACACAGTCACCGGCATCAGTTAGAAGCGACTGATGTTGATCAGGAGCAGTTGAAGAGATGTCGGCGTCGACAGAGATCGGTCGACGTCGGTCATAGTCAAGCAGGCAGGAACCGGCGTCGGTTACCTGTGCATCCAGAGAGCTATTTTCGAGTATAGAACCGAGTGTTTGCATGATGAGATTAAGTCATAGTCTTAAGTCCATGTCTCTACTATTAGTAAGACTATTTTTAGAGCCCTTGTTCAAGAGGCTTAACTGTTGATTGTAAATGCATGCTCAAGTTTCCTAATTCTATATTAGGATAGATCTTCTTAGCTTATTGTAGTGAAAATGAATGTTGAAGAACATTATAGAATTGTATAGGTGAATCAATCTAGGTTGTTGGAGTTGATTGTACTTGAAAGAGAGAGCTCTTGAGGGAAAGATATCTAGAGAGAGATCTATACATCTGAGAGAGGTGTGGAAGAAAGAAGTTTCTTCAATTGTATTCCTTCTATAAAGAGTTTAATACAAGTTTTTAGGGTAGTTTCTTGTATCTCTTGTTCTTTGCCATTTATCATTCTAGTTACTTATCATTGTGATTTAATTCCACGGTTTATTGCTTTCATAAGTGTAATCAAATTGTTGGTTGATCCCCAACATAATCTTGTAGTTTTGAAATAATTTTTAAATGCTTAGCAGTTGTGCTTAACAAACCTAACCTAGGTCTTTAGATATAATTTTATATTTCATTTTGAAACTTGAAATAGATATTATTTTTCACTCATTTTTATTCAAAATATAAAAAATAAAAATAACACTCATTTAAGTGCATATTGGGAAAACTTTCATCTCTTAAACTGGTAAAAGTTAAAATTAAGACTTTATCTTTCATTTGAAATTTTAGTTTTAAACATTGCATTTGTTGAAAACTTTCAAAACCAAAAAAAGATAAAAATATAATTTACTTGCTTCCTTTTCATATTTTAATTTACTTGTTTTAATTAATTTATTTTAGCAAGTAGTTAGTTCCATTTATATTTGCAAAAACATTACAAGAATAATTCAAACCAAACCTCATCCAAATAAGCATGAGTTTCAAAACCTGACTATCACCTCCTTTACAATGAAAAGTAAACATTCACATACAAATTTAAAATAATGTATACACTTAATACATTTCAAACCCACCTTAACCCACCATTGGATGATGCTCCTTGAGAACCATTACCTCCATAGGGTCAATTTATTTTCTAGAGTGTCAATTATCATTCTAATAGAAACCCTTCAAAGTGACATTTGCTCCAAACTTAGGCTTGATGTTTTCCATTAATCCCACTCCCAACCCTTATCATTATCCATATTGATGTCTTAGAAAAATATTCTTAACTAATAACACCCATAACCATAGTGAGACACATTCACATCATAACTTTCCAGTTTAACAACCTCCAAGTTTGATCATTTCACTTTATTTTCATTTATCCCTTAGACTATCCTCCTATTTTCATTTGATTTTCATATGGCATTGTATGGTCATTATCATCCCCATAATTTTATCCAATTTCCTAAGGTTTAATAACCCAATTTCACCCAATTCCTTACATCGAGCATTGACCAATAACGATGATACCTTGTTATTTTTCACACTAAGGGTTCTTAGGATTTTGTCTCCTCTAAATTATCTACTCTCAATGATAAACATGATATGGATGAGATATTATAACATATCCATGAGCACCCTTTACCACCTATCATCCAAAACCCCATATATGCATAGGCTCAACCCAAATAGCCTATTCATCCACCTATTGTAACTCATGACCCTCAACCACATCAGTTTATTTAACCTAATCATTAAACCATCCTTCTTGATATCCATTCATTGTTTATCTTAGCTAGACCTTAAGAGGTCAATTACACAAATGTTACATGTCACTTTCCTATTTTATAGTTTCCTTTCTTTATTTCCTATGTTCAACTACCTTTGATCAATTTTTTTTGGTTCCTCCTCTATTTCTTTATTTTACTTAAATGCTTTTGATTGGTTATTATATCAATGATATTCTTCTCTGACACTTGACTGCCTCAATAGTCACTAATCATTAAATGTTCTTATCCTCTCATTTTCACATGGACTACCTCAAATTGGTGTTTCTATATCTGACTTCGTTTCTTATTCTATGTTTGATTCCCTCATAGTTAATGATGAGTCAATGCTTAATTCATTTGGCCACCCATGGTTTTAGTTCATTAGTGAAATAATACATATGTAATTTCAAACTCTTTAACCACTACTAAAACCTTTATTATGATCTTATGCATCTCATATTTAAAAGTGTATTATCCACTCATCCACTCTTTATTGGTTGCCTCATAATGTAATGATATACCCGTCTTTATCCTTTAACACTCTCCACTAGCTACCTTAAGGGTTGGTGGTCTACTAATATTCACTCCTCAATAGTATTCATTGGTTTCCTCATAGTTTATTGTCTACAATTTTCTCTATTCTTCATCACTCTTTACTAGCTACTACAAATGTTAATTGTCAACTAGTCTTCCTTTCTCAACACTCTTATCTTATGTTGATTGCCTCACATATAGCATTATTCTAGCCTTCCCTTAGACAACACTCTATAGCCTTAAATTTTTAGGTCCTTCTCCCCCTAAATTTCCCTAATATTCTCAACCTTGATCTAATACCATCTACTACAGTGTCATGGTTTGGGTTCCCAGTGAAGGGATGTCAAACCATTTAGCCATTAATTAATTTAGTAGATTCTAAAAATAAAATTATTGATCAAATATGATTACATTAGATTATTAGATTTATATATTTATATATGGTCCCATAACTCACTTTTAAGAGCTCTCAACTCAGTCTCACTCACTCACTTATCCCTTTATTTTGCTAAGGTTTCATCCCTTAGACCTTGACCCTTCTCTATTAGATCACCTCTATTTGGTAGTAATAACAATGGCCTTCAACTAGAACCATCATCATCCTTCAAATGGGATTGAATCCCACTTTTATATTTTTTATGACTTGGTAAATGATGCGTTCAGTCTAGAGACTAATAGTTGTCACCATCTAGGCTTGGTAATCAATTTTAAAGGCCTATATTATAGTTGTTATACTTAGTAAGACCTTAATATTTGTAGTTATAATAACATTTATATCAAATATTACATCATATATATTAGTGTCCTTTGTCATCATATTAGATACATCTCTACCAATTATCATCCATTACAGTTGGTTGATTGCCCATCTTTTTTTTCTTCCTTGGGCTCTACATTTGTTGCCTTGTACTTTAATTCCATAACCCTTGATGTGAGTGTTTTAATTTTTTATGTGTTATTCATTTTGTCTATCTCCTCAAAACTTTTCATTTTCCTACTTTTGTGTTATATGCCATCAATGTACTCTCTCCCAACATGTCTTCTTACATAATTCTCAACAGGTTTCCCCATTCACTTCATCAATGAGTTTTTTTATGTCATCCTCTAACACCCAAATTTTCCTTCACCCATGCACTCCAAAACTTAGGTGATGTTAGATTGCCAATTCCCTTGAGATGCTCCTACATCATAAACACACACCTGACTCCAACCCTAAATTTCACTTCATATACCTACAATTTTATATAATATGAAGTGTGTAGTATTTTATTAAATTAGGAGAATTAAAGTCTCATTAAGCTCAAATACTCTATAATTTCCTTCAAAATAGGGCATGTTCAATGAGACTACTACAAATGAATAAATTTAGCATATCATTATTGCTAAATTTTCTTATAATTGAACAATATAAAGAAATTCACAAAATATGATGTTCACTTTGTTGTGAGATACTCTAAAATTTTAAAAAAATAAAGGTATCTTTGGTGATATCACTAAAAAAACACAAACCTTGGACAAAATCTATATAAAATTTTCCTTACATTGAAAAAATAATATGAAAAAAAACCAAAAGTTGACATTGTTGTTTTTAATAACAAGCCAAAATATCCAATTTGAAAAAAAATAAGAATAGTGGCACTCTTAGTAAATATCACAGATATAAAAAAATGTAACATGACATTTTTCTAAAATGTCTTTAAAATGCATACAATAGACATTGTTGATGATAATAACAAGAATAAAACTTTATTTTTCAAAAATATAAAGAGAGACATTTTTTAGTAATAGGAAATGATTTTGCACATCTATAAAAAAAAATTATATTTCAATTAACAACATATGGTTTGATAAAAAAGTCTAAGCATTGTAATATTATCAAATAACCTTAAAATTTAATAATTCAGACTATCAAATGATAGTATTAAAATTGTATAACATTTATAATAAAAAAATTGTTAAATTGAACAAAAAAAAACTAAAGGAAAATAATAAAAAACAAAAACAAAAACAAAATAATTTAAAACTTATTTAAATTGAACAAGATAAAACAATGAACATATATTTTTCTTGGTTAAAACTTCTTTGAATTGAACTAAATTATATTAAATAAAAAGGCACTAAGTATAACATTGTTCTAAGTTATGACAAACATAAAATTATCTTTTTTAAAATATTTAAAAGCAATGCATTTTTCAATAAAACACACAAATCCAACACTACTTTTATACTAAAACTTCATAAAAAATAACAAAATAAAGTTAAAAAAACCAAAGGCTTGGAAATAATACATAAAATTAATCCCTAGACAGTCTCATTGATAACACCAAAATGATAAAAAATATAGATAAATATTTTTCGCTAAAATTTCTTTGAATAGAACAAAATAGAGTAAAACATAAAAACATAAAAATATGCAATTATAAACAAACATAACACTATTTCTTGTTAAAAATCATTTATATTAAAAAAAGAATACATCTTACAAACAATGACCTTAGACTATCTTCCTAGTTTACAAATTTTAATCATAACAAAGAGGGCTTTTGCTCTAAATAAAACCTAAACTATGTTTTAGAACTGCAAATGATAATACAATAATTTAAACACTTGTAAAAAAATAACATACATATGTATTCAACCATCTTAAAAAATATATAACTACAAATACAAATATAATAACCAAGCAAGAAAATATAGGGATAAAAGAGGTGTGTTTTACTAACAAACTACAAATTTCACCCACTCAAAGGTTAAATACATTTGGGTTAGAGGAATGATATAATTACAAAGCTCTCACATATGTTCATGACTCTTATATTTATCTATTAAAAAAAAACACTAAATATTGCAAGGCTATAACATCCACACAAAAAAGAAAAAAAAAACTAGAATAACATAAAACTTCACTTCTTAATCTACATCAAATTGAGAAGAAAGTAAAAAATACAAACAATGCAAAGGTTTCCTTCTCAGTATACTTCAAAAACACATATCACTCAAGCATACATGTTTTCAATATATATGATGACTATATCCAACTCACAATGCTTTTAAACAAACGATACAAAATGTAAATAAAACACCAAACCATTGTTATGGGTATTTTATAAATAGGAATCCATGTCTATTTTGGCAACACACATGGATTTTATCATAGAAAACACATGCATACAATGAATAAATCTCTAATGTTTCATATTTATATATTAAAAACAAAAGGATACAAATAAAACATTCATTACCAATAAAAACAATCATGTTGTACCTATACATATATTGAAGATGGCCACAATAGAGGAATACAACATTATAATAAGGATATATTCTATGTTAAACCTCTATATTTTTTTATACAAATTAAAATAACCAATATGATATGGGTAGATCCATTGGATACAACATAAGAAATACTTTAAAATAAATAAGCATGCCAACACATGTTGTAGAATTTGTTTGTTTATGTGTGTGTGTGTGTGTGTGTGTGTGTGTGTGTGTGTGTGTGTGTGTGTGTGTGTGTGTGTGTGTGTGTGTACTTACATGCATGTGTGTGTGTGTGTGTGTGCATTTGTGTTTGCATGAATGCATGTGTGTGTGTGTGTGTGTGTGTGTGTGTGTGTGTGTGTGTGTGTGTGTGTGTGTGTGTGTGTGTGTGTGTGTGTGTGTGTGTGTGTGTTGCAAATCAAGAAAAACTATAGAATTATTAGCAGGGTTTCCTAAAAATTCCCAGTAGAACATGCTAAGGTTGGTATTTTTGGTTCATCATATTCAAAATAGGATGAAGGAAATTATATTAATTCTTACTCATGTATATTATATTATATATAGTTTATTAGTCAAAGCCATATATAATAATTATAATAGTCATGTAAATTCAAAGAGAATTGGCAAAATTGTGTGCATAGAACAACACAAAAAATGTTCAAGGTAACCATCAAATGATCTCTATATTATATCTCTCAAAGTTAGAACTATTTATTCATTACTCTAAAATTATTTATATAGTTGTGAGGAGGCTCTTTCACTTCACATTCTAAACCTTTCAATTATTTCTCAGATGAGTCTTTTCATGTTCTACAATATTTTGATATTAAATCACATACTAAATTAGATACCAAATAATATACATGCACACATCACTTTTACATTACTTTGGAAATTTACACTTCATATTCTATTTCTAACACTTTCCTAGACTTAAACACTTATCTCATCCCAAGATAAAGTCACAGGAAGTGTCCCAAAGTTTGGATATGGTCAAATTTTATGCATTTAGTAGAGGGGTTGGCCAATAAGCAATGATTGTGGTTATTTCTTGAATATTTTTTTAATAATTTTCAACTTTTACGTACTACATAGCCTCTATTACAAGTTTTCAACTAACTAGCATACCAATCTACATCCATTTACAAGTTTTCAATACATATATTTAACCATGATTCCACCCTTTATGGGTTTTTAACCTTCTTGGCCCTATTCCTAAAGATTATGGCCTTCCCACTATAATATTCAAATATTTAAAAATTATGCATTTCCATTACCTATCGAGAAGATGGAGGCATGGACTATGAATGTGGAGTGTAATTAGGTCAAGATTATTACAATGCTACTAAAGTTGTTTCTAAATACGATGTTTTTGTGGAGTCAAATGTTGGATGTGTTTATTACAATGGTTGGGAGGATTTCATTTCTCATAGATATTTTATAAGCTACCCACGTGGAATAAGCTATGGTTATTCAATGATGGCTTTGATTAAAGTATCCAAATTCACTAAATCATGCTTAAATTACCTCTAATATACCAATATATCCCATATTATTTTGATCAGTGTGCATTGTGGAACCTGTTTGTGCATGATTCTTTGTATATTTTCATCCTCCATAGCTTTGATGAGTTACTTATGTTTCTATAGCTTCTACTAGATATATTATGTGACCTGGTCCACCATGTCCACATATCTCAATGTGTGGATGTTGGTGAATTTATTACAAATAATTTTGAGCTACCAAGTATGTATCCTTTCCATCACATTTTCTCTTAGATAAAGAGACAATTTGAACACAATTTCAAACTCAGTAGGTTTGGATGTGTGACTCTCCATTATTAATTTGGATTTTTCAACCTTGGATATATCTTACATTATTTATTTACATGCATCTTGTATTTAGTTCTTCAAATTAATAATATTATAATAAATATGTATTACTTGAAGTATCACAATGTCAATGACCTATTCATATTCTTCAAGGAACTCGAATATGACTTAATATTTTGTTTTCAAGTTTTGACCTTGCAATCTTAGTTGTTCTAGATTTTGTGTAGCAGCCCAATCCTTTGTGAACTAAATTTGGATGGCCATGAATTTCTTATCCTCAAACATCACTTCTTCTCCCAAAACATAGACAACCAACATTGGACAAATTTCATTGATTATCTTGTGTGCCTTGGCTAGCCATTGATCAAGGTCTATGTTATCCTCTCACATCTAAAGGTTATCATGATAGATGGTTGATACTTTTTATATAATGGAATCTTGGAATGTAATATATACTTAAATTTATTTCACCAATATGAGTTGGGTGATATCTAGGGATACTTTCTAACTTTTCAATGACAATGCAAATGAGGTTGCAATAGTTATTGACACCAAAGGTTGATGTCCAATTTTTACAATAGGGTATGTGAATGTTGTTCATCATAGAGGTTTAATTTAAATACCATAACCATTTACTATTAATATATATTTTTTACTATAATGATTATTATTGAACTCCTTTCATTGATCCTAACCTATAGATGTGCTTGAAGGCTTTTGGGCCTCAACAATCAGATCTGTATTTACCTTAGTCAGTTGCTATGTATCCTTTTTTCCTCAACTTGTTGGGTTTTTGTTGGATTTTCATCCTTGTGCTTTTAATATTGCTCTTTTTATTTATTATTTTTCTCTATCTATACTTTATTATATTTCACAACTTGCTCTTTCACTATGTATTTTTCCTATTTGGATTGTTCTATAGCATCCTTGTATACTTGTTCTTGTGTAAACTTCTTGTGAAGTTATTATTGCTTGTGTAGGTATTCTTTCTTATTCTATTTGGATTCCTTGGCTATTGTATCAAACTCATATTTATTCCTCTACTCTTATTTTATCATATCCAAAAAAAAAAAAATCTCAAAATCCTTAACTACTTATTCAGCCTCAACTTTCTTCTTCTACTCCTATTTTGGTAGATCCTAATTTTGTTTTTCTCAAAAGCCTTAGCTACTTGTTCAACCTCTACTTCATTATTATACACATCTTGTGCATCTTTCTCTTCTTTCTCCTTTTTATTCTTCTCTTCTTCCTCTTATTTATTTTTCTCCTCTTCTTCATCCTTATCCTTCTCTTTTTCTTATTTTTGGGTTGGCTTTAGCTTATATTTTCCTTTTCTACCTTATCCAAATTAGCATATTATGTATCCTTAGTAGGTTATTTTTATTATAATTTTATGACATCATCATGATTTTTTGGCTTGCTCTAGTTTTTATTCTGTTGAGGTTTTTTAATTTAAGTTTGTTGTTGCACACATGTTGCCATGCACTCAATAATTTGGGGAACACATGGTGTAGTTAGGTAATATGGAGATAATGAAGGTGAAGGTGTTTGTGATAGATATGGATAAATAACCACTCTAAACTTTCTCATAGGTGTCGTCAAACAAATGGGTGGAATAATAGTTTGTTTCTAGGATTATATGTATGGGTCTAGATAATGGTTGTTCTTTTGTTCCTTGTTATTCTTAAAATTCTTATTCCATGACATATTTCACTATGACAATTCTACCCATACATTATATGACTATTGGATAAGTCCTCATGATTCCCTGAGTGTATGTTCTACATGTTAATGGATTTTGGTGTCTTTTCTTGATGTGTCCCACCTTGATCCATCCATGTTTATTGTGTGGCTAGCTACATTGTTAAAGTTATAGTTTATGATAAGCCTGAGCTTAATGCCACTCCTTAAAAAATAGCCTCATATTTTCACTTGGTGTTCACCTCTTCTATGATTATGTGTATGAAACAAATTAGGATGAATCTACAACCTATCCTAGTTAGTAAATTCTTAGCTTAGAGAAGGTAATCTTACCAAAAAATCATTACATAGATATTTTATATCAGGACATGACCAATTTGGCTCTGCTAAACATCCCTAAGGGATATCTTATAACACAACACCACTACAAAGGTTCTAAATCCTCTAGTCAAGTAGCACCACATAATAACCCTAGTTAGGCATACAATACATAAAGTAAAATATAATCTAGTGATCACTAAATATTGGGACACAAAGGGGAGAAGTTAACAACATATAACAAGCAAATAAAATTTTATTTAATTTAGTATATAGGTAAACTAAGAAATGAGAAAAACATTCAACCTATTACTCTATGAAATATATATCTACCAAATTAAATAGTAAAATTTAGGAATAGTTACCTTTGGATGAACATGTTGTCCATCAATCTCTCCCTTGGCCAATGGTGATCTACAATAGGCTCTTTTGGATTTGTAAGGATCACATTAAAAATTATCTCTAGGATAAAAGACTCATACTTTACATCTAAGACTTTCCCATAACACAAGATTCTTTCCTTTCAAGGCAAAACCCTAAGCAATGGCTCATCAAGTGTAGAATTTGTAGAATTTTGAGTTATAATAATGCAAAATGAATGTTCCTCTTTATTATATTTAATTTAATGTGATATTTATAGCCAAAGACTGGCCCTAAACCTTCCCTAAAGTTAACCAATATGATTGACCAACATGGTTTTTTTAGGTAGGAAATGTATTCATTAGGTCTTGAACGAGGTTGGTTAGGCCAACTTAGTTTTATAATGTGTATTGAGTCCTTTCTAACAAGATCAACCTAGCCAACATAGTATGAAAGTGAATAAAAAGGGTGTTATCTTAATAAGGGGATATTTTGAAAGGGGAATTTCCTAGAAGAGTGGATAAAATGGGTTTCTATTACTAAGGATTTGGATAAAAATGACTTGTAGTGGTCTTAAGTAATGATATAGGGACCAATAGTTTTGAAAAGCACCAAAGCTCTGCCCACCTCTTTCCTAGTACACCCTTTAAGGTGTGCACTTAAAGATATTAAAACTCAATAAGCTCCTAAAAGAGATAAAATGTTAAGAAATGAAAAGTTTAAAAATATTATGTGTATACATATGCCACACTCACAGCTCATTATGTGTCATGAAGATGTCACATGGAATGGTGCTTCAAGAAATAAAATAGAAATGCACAAGAACTAATCTAACAAATTACATTAGAAAGTAGAAAATAAATGAAAGTAAATAATTGAAAAATAAATAACTTCAATTGCCTTGTTGTTTTGGAATAAGGGTTGTGTGAGAAGTAGGTGGAAGAGGCATCTAATGTGTGGAACACTAGGAAGAGCTGAAAAATAAAATAGAATTTGATTTTTTTGTGAAAAATGGGGTAGATACATAAAAATTTCTACATTATCAAGATTTTATAAATTTTTGCAGTTTGTAAAAAAGCTTATAGTTCTGAGCAAATGATAGAATTGTTTTATAAATAATTGTTTGATAAAGAATTTGTAAATTTTGCATATATAATATAATTTTAACTATTTATTTACATATTTACTATTTTGAGAAACCAGAGCTTTGTTTGATGTAGAAGTGTGATGAAAGAGATGATGGTATGAGTTGTCATGTCCCCTTTTTCATGGACATTGATAGACTTGATGATTAGCCTATTATGCGACCTTCGTAGGCTGATAGGATGGATAGAGGGTCATGATGGAGATTGGCTTGGCTTTGATTAGCAGAATTTCTATAGTTGGCTTTCATTCAGGCTCTTTTGGACATGTTTGCATGAGCTCCTATTATTTAGGTATATTTGACATGCAGTGGAGTGCCCTTATTTTGGTATGGTCATGTGCAGAATCATTCCCTAATTCACCAGCTTCAGATGGTTCAAGGATCCGACATGTATAGAGGGAGATATTAATATTTGATTGATTTAATCAAATATTAATTATTTAGCCTATTTTTAATTAGAAACCCTAATTCTAATTTAAGAAACCCTAATTAGGGTAAGCATATCTTTTTGAGGGTATAAGGGTTTCTCATGGAGGCCATTATTGATTATGCATTGATTATTAATTTTGATATTGAAAGAATTCTTCTGTGAAGACTGAGCCAAGGGTTCCAGGATTCCATCTACATTGGAGAACATTAACTCTTCAGTGTGTGTGATTCAGAGGCTGTGAAATATCAGCTGATCTATTACCAAATTGAGAGATAGCTTCATACAGAAGTTATCACAGAGGTTTACAGATTTGAGAGATAAATTCACACAGAAGTTATCATAGTATTTTAGGTATTTCTTTATTTAGTTTTTGATTCAATAAATTATACAGATAGAGATCTTCTATATTAGAGCCATATATTTTCAAATCAAGGGTTAAAAACAGATAGGTTGTGCTTAATTCGCATCTGTATGAAGTTCGTATAGGTCTGTACAGATCCACACAAATACTAACCTCGGTAGACAGAGATCCCCAGTGACCGACATCGGCTGATTGAAGACCGACGTAGGCAGAGAAGTACCGACAGAGACCGACGTCGGCAATATATCGATCGATGCCGGTGACTGTGTGTTCGACATAGTAAGCCGAGACGTCCAGATTCAAGCTTAACTTCCAAATTTGTAGAAGATCAAGGTTTTAAGACCATATTTTAATATTCTTTTATATGTATGAGAGAAGACTGTAATTGTAATTATCTGAACAAGTGATAAGATATTTGATTGGCAGATAAGAGATTTACTGTGGTTTATTGTTTATCTAAATTTATTTTGTAAGATTGTATCTTTGTTTAAAACTATTTGTGTTTCTATATTTCCTATTTGAAGGGGATATTACAGTGGTATTATAGCTTTTGTTTTGATATCCAAATGCATAGATTACATGGAATTAGACATTCTGAGTGGAGACACATCATGTTGCTCATTTAATAGGTCAGTTTGGGTTGCCGCACCTAGTGGTTTAGATGGTGGTTCCTAAATTTTGGTCACAACATGTGAGGGAACACTAAGGTAGTGGAAATATAAGAGTAATAGTGGATGTGCCTTTGATATGATTGCACCAACTAAGATCTTAGGGATGATGACATTGATGGAAATAGGGAGAGGTTATTGTAGTAGAGGGAGAGGTGGAAGTATCTATTGTTACACCATAGTAGTTACATATACCACCATGGTGACATAGATGGAAGTAGGTGCACATAAAGCCATATCCATAGGTAAAATCATTAGCTTAAGGAGATCTCTTAACATAACCTATAGATAATTGGTCTATAGTGTGATAGATTTATAGTGGACTACATGTTATCTAGCCCAATTTTGAAACACCATAGATTCATTCCTTGTGGGAGGTGTTTGGTGGGCAAGTAGATGGAGAGAATGTTTATGAGTAAATTATGTTTTGTTATGTATTTTATGTTTATTATTTTGAAAATAGGTATATATATATATATATATATATATATATATATATATATATATATAAATATATATATGTATATATATGTATATATATATATATATATGTATATATATATATGTATATATATATATATGTATATATATATATATATACATATGCATATATATATATATATATACATACATACATACATATATATATATATATATACATATATATATATACATACATATATATATATACATACACACACACACACACATATATATATACATATATATAGATATATATAGATATATATATATATACATATATATATATAGATATATATACATATACATATATATATACATATATATATATACATATACATATATATATATATACATATATATATATGTATATGTATATATACATATATATGTATATATATATGTATATGTATATGTATATATATATATATATATGAATATGAGATATAATGTACATAAGGAGATCTCTTAACATAACCTATAGATAATTGGTCTATAGTGTGATAGATTTATAGTGGACTACATGTTATCTAGCCCAATTTTGAAACACCATAGATTCATTCCTTGTGGGAGGTGTTTGGTGGGCAAGTAGATGGAGAGAATGTTTATGAGTAAATTATGTTTTGTTATGTATTTTATGTTTATTATTTTGAAAATAGGTATATATATATATATATATATATATATATATACATTCATACATACATACATACATACATATATATATATATATATATATATACACATACATACATATATATATATATACATACATATATATATATACATATATATATATATACACATATATATATATAGATATATATACATATATATATACATATATATATATATATACATATACATACACACACACACACACACACACACACACACACACACACACACACACACACACACACACACACACACACACACACACACACACACACATATATATATATATACATATATATATATATGAATATGAGATATAATGTACATTTGGTTTGTATTTTATAGATGTTGTTGTAGAGGAGGTTATATGGTCAACTATGGTATAGGTGGTGAATCATGATATACTGGATGATGTGTCACCACATCATGATATTACACAAATGATTGATACATTTTTACCTTTTACTCCCAATCATGTGAGTTGGTTTAGATTGTTCAGTGAGGTAATGTGAGAGTTGTGGAGAAGGGGAAATGCAACAAAGTTATCATTACCACCAGCAATGGGTGATGGGAGGTTGTAGGTATGGTAGACACTAGCTGAGGAGTGGGCCACATTTGGCTACTTCTAGAGATTCAACACATGTATAGGTCTAGGTGGTCCATTTATAGGGACAAGTTGATGGACTACATACATGGATAGTCTATAAAACTATCTATTTGGATAGATTAGTCACATGCATCTATGGGTAGTGTGGCTCATTCACCACTAGATAGATAGGGTGGACCACAACCATAGAGATAATATTTTATTATGCTTATATAATTTTGTATTGTATCAAATATTTGATCCATATATATATAGATCTATTTTTGTTGTTATGACTCATGGATGTTATGGATATATTTATTCTATTTCTATCACATGGGTTAATATTTGATTTATGTTATGGGAAAATATGTGATTTATTGTTATTATTTTCTATCAAATGTGAAGAAACACATGGTTTAAAAAGAATAATAAGAAAAAATTTAAAATGTAAAATGTAATGTATAACACACTAGGTCACATTGAGAAGCATGTAAAACATAAATAAACAAAATGAAATGTCAAACACACTAAATCATGTTAGACAGAGTGTAAAACATAAATAACAAAAATGAAATGAAATATAAAACACATTAAATCATGTAAAACATAAATTAAATGAAATGAAATATAGAACACACTAAATCAAGTTGGGAAGAATTTAAAACATAAATGACAAAAATGGAGAACAAACTAAAGCATGTTTGGAAACATGTAAAACATAAATGAAAAAAATGAAATGTCTAACACACTAAATCATGTTGGGAAGCATGTAAAACATGAATGAAATTAAATATATAACACATTAAAACATCTTGAGAAGCATTTTAAATATAAATGAAATGACAAAAATTTGAAATATCAATGTAATAATAAAAAATAATGAAATATAAATGTAAGGATAAACAAAAATTTAGGGTTGGTGTTAATCACTAGGTTGAAAGAGTATAGTTATCTTGTGATGACACATGGTATGTATTTTTTGATAAAAGAGAGCGGACATTTTTATATGAAATCCTGGTCCTATCCAAGGTATTACACTACAACTCACAAAGGGTAAACCAATGAGGTAAATGATAATTATATAAATGCTTATGGAGGATGAGGGAATCTTTATGAGGAAGGCCTAGTCCTATCTAAGGTCTTATATTGTAACTCATTAAAGGAAAACTAAAGGGGTATGATTATATAAAAATTGATATTCATCAAGGAGAAACATTTGAAATATTATGATGGAAAAGGAAGTTAAAAATCATGTCATAGGCATTTTAATAGTAAGCATGAGGCATACTAATCAAATAGGTAAGTACTAAAATTTATTAGATGAAAAACTCATAAGATATTTTCTCATAGTAGGCAAAAAGATTTTGGAGAATGAGTGAAGTAATTACATCATATCATGAAGGTAATTTTTACAATAAAGTAAAATGGGTCTACCTTCCCACAACATGTTCCCCATTTCTCAGGACCCTTTACAGATTTTTTGGTCTAATGTTAAGATTGGGTAATTATGTGAGAAAGTAAGGTATCACTATGTAGAAGTTTGATACCTCATATCCTAGTCTACTAAACTACCTCACCTTAATATACCTTGCATCTAACATGAGGCCAACTATGGAGTTTGAGATTCTAAATTAGAAGATGTAATAAAAATAAGAATCACATCTTTTGGTGTGATTTTGAATTTTGATTTTATGGCTGCCTTTATATCATTAGATTTTTTTAAATAATTTGTATTTTGAATTTTTTATATATTTTTATATTCTTCTTCATATGTATTCAAAATAACCAAACATTTGTGATAGAAGTGAAAAACACAGATAAGTTTTAGGCTCTGGTTACAAGATACAAAGTACCTAGAGATTTTATTCGCTTCTAAATAACTAGACTTGCCTACAAGTAAGTATGTGATCTTAAGACTAACCATATGTGTAATTATTGTGAAGGGAGAAATAATGGAAAGTTAGGATCATATACATCTATGTATGAAATGATAAAATGATAAATATGCTTGTTAGCTAATCATAAAGTAAAAATAGGATATTGAAGGGTATGGATTATAAACCATGTAACAAGAATATCTATCTAATTAAAAAAAATTATCTAACATATGTAAAGAGAAATCATCCTTAATATAGGGTAATAATAGGTGAAAATTAATTTAATCCATTGAATAATTTTAAGTGACAAATCAAACATAAGATCAAAAGGTATTCATAAATCAAATCCAAATCATATGAAAATGTAATAAATAATGTTATGGAAAACCATGATGAGTTCACAAGTATTGATAAATTTCATGACAAACATCGTACATAACATCTAATACATACCGGTGTAACTATAATCTAACTTTCATCAAAGTCTCATCAATCTTGTCATAGATCCATCTAAAGACCTCTTGACACATTCTCTATATGGAGAAAGTGGGTATGCTAGAATAAGAAAAATGATCATAGGGAAACTCATGTAAGGGATACTCAATATGAGAAAATAATGTCAAATTTTGACTTAATCCTTAGCTCTATGAGAAGATGTAGGATTGAGAGAAGGTTGAGCCTTTATCTGTGAATGACATGGAGTATGAAAATGAGTTGGTGAGGGATTAGGATATGGAAAATCATGAAAATATTATTGTGGCACTCAATATCTATATGTATGATGTGTGGTACACTAATTCTAAAGATAATAAACTTCCCTATATTTAGGGATGTATTATGGAAGTATCTTAAGAATAGGTAGGCTCTTTTTGGTAGATTGTGCCTTCTCTAGATGAAGCATATAAATGTATTATCAAAGCTATTAGTAATGATTATAGGAATGCATGCTCATGCCATGAAAAAAACAAGTATGTTTAGGAGTAGAAAACTATGAAGAATGAATATATGTATTAGGAGTAGATCCTAAAAGTTTTTATTATGATATAAATAATTGATGTACATGACAGTCCTCTGACTAGTGACCAAAAATCTTATGTAACTCACAATATGGCTCATCTTCTCATAGTTTCACTATAGGATCAATCTTAGTCAAAGGTAGTAGGTCATCACTAACATGATGATAACTCAGAGTAGGATCAGGAGTAGGCTTGGCCATGGAAAGAGCTAACCACAAATTAGGTTAGCATAATGTATCTGACATCTCTGAAAGAGGCATGCTAGAAGGATAAAAAAACCTAGAGAACTGGTGTGGTCAAGAAGCATACTCCAAAGAGGCTTGGTGGTGACTAGATGAGAATTTATATGTGTGCTTCATCTTAGACCTATGGACATCAAGTGAATAATAACTAATGTTAGGTATAGTAGGAGTAGAAGGAACAATATTAATATAATTAAAAGAATGTTGTAAACAAGGATGATATCTAAGTATCTACGCATTTTTATCTTGAGTAAATCCAAAAAAAATGAATGATTTAAAGAATATATGTCATCATAATCAAGAGTCTGAATATAAATAGTACATTCATCGATGATCTTATTGGTTGAGGAAGTATGATGGATGGAGTCTTTACTTTTTATAAGAGTGATAGGAATTTCATTTAGTAGTCTTTTACAAGATTGAGGTCATAAGAAAGGAGGTAATTGAGAAATTATGTGAGGAAATAAATCAAAAGTTTTGATTTTCAAATTGATCTCATCAGTTTCATCATCATTAGAATCTAAGAGATTAGGTAGTATATTGCATATTAGTTCAGGATGACCATTATAATCTTTAGTAGATTTTATAGGATAATTAAAGTGTTGTGATTCATGAAAAGTAATGCTAGATAAAGGTTCGAGTGTAGATATTTTAAAAACATACCATTATTAAAATTGTTCAAAATTCTAAGGATTGGTGTCTCCCTGAATCTTGGAGATAATACCATTATAAGGAACATTAACACCTTGGCATGTTGACAAGGCTAAGGCTATCATGCAGTTTGTCCAAGGTTGACTGATTAAGATGTCATATGATAACAAGAAATTAAATATCATGACTTTGATGTGAAATGTGATGGGGTAACTATAATAATAATTTAAACACAACATAAAGGAGGAATTTTTTGTCTATCATATCCTTGACATGTACTTTGAATAGATTTAAGATTACTTTCAAAATAACTAAGTGTTTTAATGAAGTCAAGGGAAGTAACACAAGTGCTTGAACCTTAATTAATCAAATCATGCTTGAATTGGACATATTTGATTTGGACACTAATTAATAATGAAGGATCAACGACATGAAGTAATATATCATCGAAGCTAATTGAAGTGATAGGAAATTTGAGTGAAAGATCAATATTTACCATTTCATCAATGTAGATAGTGTATACACAATATTTTTTAACTTTGTCATTTTTTGATGTTTTTTATCTTGTAGGAACCTATCAAGTTTCAATCTCTCTAAGTGCACACCTTAAAGGGTGTATAAGAAAAGAGATGGGTAGATGTTTGGTGTTTTACAATATAATGGTCCCTATATCATTACCTAAAATAACTACAAGTTACTTTTCTTCAACTCCATAAGTAATTAAAACCCATTTATACACTCTTATAGGAAATTTACCTTCCAAAATATCCCTAAACTAATAATCCACCCTTTTTTATTCATTTTTTACTACATTGACCCAATTAATTTGGTTGGGAATTCATCATATGTTATGGAACTTCATCAACCTAGTTGACCTAGTTCGAGGCCTAACAACAATATTTCCTACCAAACAAGATTGACATGGATGAACTTGTTGGTGAAATTACTAGGAAGGTTTAGGTTCAATCCTTGGATATATATACCCCCTCCAATTCATTTCTAAATATATGAAGATTCAATTTCCCATTGCTACAACTTTTAATGTTATTATTTCTACATTTGAGGAGTCATTGCTTAGGGTTTTACCTTAGAGGGAAAAGAAGCCTGTCTTTTTTAAAATTCTTAGATGCAAAGTAGGAGTATTTTATCCTAGAGATGATTTCCATAGTGTGATCCTTACAAATACATAACACCTTTTTTTTAAACATCATTAACTAAGGGAGAGATCGAGGCATGATAGTTTCACTTCATGGTAAGTATTCCTAACTTTTACTATCTCATTTAGTAGATAGATATTGCACAAATTCATAGGATGAATGTTGTACTCCTAACTTAGTCTTCCTCTACATTGACTTGAGTAGAGTTATCTTTGAATGTTTTATTTTAAATGTTTAAACTATCCCCCATTGAGCCACAAGATTTAGTGAGCACTAAATTATATTTATTTTATGTATTAGAGGCCTAGATAGGGTTATTACATAATGTTATTTTCCTAGAGAATTTAGAACCCTCTCCTTTGGTATTGTGTAATATGAGATCCCTTAGTTAAGTTTAGTAGATCCAAATTGGCTATGTCCTAATATAAATAGCTATGAAATGAAATTTTTGGTAATATTACCTTCTTTGAGTTTAGAATATACTAAGTAGGACAATTTGATGATACATCTTAATTCAATACATACATTCTAGTTAACCCAATGTGAATCTAACCTTTGAAATTTTTAATTTTAATTTATAGTTAATTAGATCAAGTTTGTTGATTGAATTTTATATTTTGTGCATAAGTTTTCAACCAAGTCAAACTTATCGACCCAATTATATTTACTATGCATAAATTTTCAACCAGGTCAAGGCTATTAACCTAGTTCTATATTCTATGTGTAGGTTTGTAACTTCATCAACACTATCAATCTAGTTCTTTTCTCTGTGCATAGGGTTTCTAGTTTCAGCCAACTATATCTAACCAATCAATCCATTCATTAATTTTTCCTTATATATATAACTAGATCAATTCATTTGATTTATTTCTTTTTTATATTTCAATATTATCTAATTAAATAGATATGATCGATTTATTTTCATATTTTTATTTTTTATCAGTATTAGTTAAATTAGATCACTAATTTGACTCTATTTAATAACATTATCATTTGCCTTTATAGGATTAGAAACTCACCTAGATGACCTAGTTAAATAACAATTCATCATTCTTAAAAAAAGTATTAAATTAATCTTGTCAATCTTTTTTTATTTCTAGGTTCATTCTAAATAGCTTAGTCTTTCCATTTTAGCAATTTTAAAGCAACTTTCATTTCCCACTTTTTCAATTAAAATTCAACTTTTGTACTATTTTTCTTTATTTTTTAGTTCTATAAAACTATAACAACATAGTCAACTAGATTGACCAGATCGATTGAATTCTATGCCCATTTTAACCATCAAGCCAAGTTGACTAGGTCAATTTTTTTCCTGTCATGTTTTACAATAGCCTGAGTTAGTCAACTCAACTTTGTTCTATCTTGTTTTCTCAATTAGATCGATCTACTTGATCTTGTTCTATAAGTTTCAATTTTATATAATAGGTAAAGTAAATTAACCTTTATTTCATAGTAATTACAATCACTTTTACTTTGTATCAAGTTTCTTATTTATTTTCTTTCAAAAATTATAGCTTAATTTTCAACAAAATTAATTTTTAGTTTTATTTTCATTTTACTTGGTTTTACCTATAAACTGTGTAGCGGTAATTTTAAAACTAATTAACTACTATTATTAATGACTATGTGATATTTTATTTAGATCCTTATTTATTATTTATAAATATCATGGTGTGAGGGGCTTGCCCAAATACTCATAGCCATAATATAGAGCTAAACACAGTCTTTAGTTTTTATGTACCTCACAATATTTTGAAAATGCTTAGGATTTCCCTTTATATTGAACCTTAGAAATCTATCCATTTGTTTGATTATGTGGTTCATTAGTTATAAATTATCACCTATAAGTTACTTATATCTTGCCCTTAAAACTAGGTTTAGTGGGCTATGGGAATGCCGCTTCCTCCATAGTCAGCACTTTGAAACATTAGGTTGACACTATCCAATAAACAAGTTAGTATATTTAGAAACCTACATTATCAATCATAACCTTTAGCATAACTTCTAGATATTCTTTTCAAATAATTAGGTATAATCTAAATTACATTATTGTTACTTATTATTTTGCCATTTTATGTTGTATTATAGACTGTATTAAATAGATTTGATACGAGTTATGTGTTGTGTGTTTCAAATTTAAAGTTTTCTTTTCTATTTTCTCAACTAGATAAACCAAATTGACCTAATTAGTCTATAAATAGTTCTATTTTCTATTTTTTCAACTAGATTGACCAGTTCAACCTAGTTAGATTATAAATACTTCTATTTTTTATTTTTCCAACTAGATCGACCAACTCAACCTAGTCAATTTACATACTATTTTATTTTGATAGGTTCCCATCTAGGTCAACTAGTTCAACCTAGTCTAAATCCATATTTTTCTTTTATCCTACTTGCCTAATTAGATCGACCTTCTCATTTTAATATATATTGGCCAACATAGTTCATATTCAAATTGTTTGGTGTTTTCCTATTTAGAAACCAACTACATTAACCAGCTCAATTGCATACCTACTAACCAAAATAGTTCATTTTATGACCATATCAAACTTATTTGGAGGATCTAATCCAATTAGTGGTTGACTTACTTTTATTTCTAAAACTTTTTACCTAAAAATAATTTTCACATTATCTTTATCCTTTCCACCTTACTTAGCATCATAAAATTACCTATCAAAATTTTCCTTTATAATCTTAACCCATTTAGAAGATACATGGGTTATTGTTTCTTACCCACCCTAGTTACCCCAATAGGATAATCTCTCATGATTTACTTATTTCCACTCTTCATCCAACTTCATTGACTACAACATGGTTAAAATTATCCAAAGTGATGATTTTGATGGATCTAACCCATTTCACACTTATCATGATAATAGCCTATAAAAACTTCCTTACTATACCATTAGAGCAATAAATACTAACATAAAAAATACTTCCATGAGGAATCATCCTATATGAAACATTCATATCCCTAACCTTGGGAATTTTACTCCTTTTAATACTAATATTCAAGCTCATCAACCTCCTCCCACTGCTAGCAACCAAAATACACCTATCAATACCACTCAATTTCTTGCTCAAATGGTTCAACAAATGAATATTTTGAAAATAGCCAACAATTTCCAAATGCAACATCACATATTTCAAATGACTAATCAACCTCCTCTTATCATGCCCCCAAATAACCAAAATTTTATTCCTCCTTCTCTTAGAGATACTAATGGGAATATCATCCCACAACATCTTACGCATAATAAGATTCTTCAAAAATTTAAAAATAAACCATTATCTCCCTTTATAGTATCAATTGATAGTGGATATATATATATCCAACCATTAAATATGATGGAACTAAAGATCTTACTACTTTCCTAAAATCATGTGGTAATCTCTACAAGGAATGGGTCCAAATTAATACTTTTGGCACCACCAAAGTTGTAGTCAAAAAAATTATAGGAGATTTTTTAGAATGGTATAATTAACTCCCTCAATATTTTTTGTCATGATTTGAGGAATTTTTCAATGCCTTAGTTAAATAATTTCAAAAAAATGGTTTACAAGAAAATTTTATCAATGCTAGGTAATTACCCTCAAAATCAACCCATTATTTCATCAAAAGATGGAAATCATTAGCTCATAAATTAGATCACAACATGACTTTTGATAACCTTTTTAAATGATTTATCACTACTTTGACACATAACCTTTAATATAAGTTTCAAGCTTATTCTTCATAAACCCTAAATGAAGTATTTGATCAAGATAAATGACAAGACTTCCTTATGAAACAATTTGAGCCACCATATCGCTCAATCAAGGAATCTTTCCAAAATTTAACTAATGAAATTAAAAGTATTAATCCTCAAATGAAAATAAGAATATTCAAAATAGATAATCAAATTAATTCCTACTCACCATTAATGTTAACACAAATGAAGCAATTATTATCTCCATCTAAACCCTTCACCTATAATAGTAGCACCCTAACCACCCACCTACCTCCCCATCATGATATGATACTAATAAATTATGTTGGTTTCAATTTTATATTGTTCATTCTAATAAAACATGTTGTGTTCTTATCAAATTTGTAGTTTCCTTCATGTTAGGCAACACATTTTACTATGATGCTATGATAAAATTATGTCATCATGATTATCTTTAAGCTTCTCAAAATAAATAGGTTATTAAACCCATATCCTAAAATCCTCAAAATCCTCTTCTATTCAAATACACAACATGAAAATCAAAATATTTATGTAATTGATGATAATTATGATCAATATGTAAATGTATCTAAATTCAATTATAGATGTAAACCTGCTCACAAATATCTTGTCACTAAACCTAATAAATATCATACTGATGAATAATTTATTAAAGATATTAAAAATATTGCACCCACATCTTATAAACTAAATGATGAACCACTTCCACAACCAGAACCCCAACCTAGTTCTTTTATACCTATGAAAAACATCATATCTACAAACCTCATGTGTGTTCTTCATCCTCTAAATCACATTAGAATTTTTTAGAAGAACGTAACTCAATGCCTTGAAAAATTACCTTTATGAAATTAGTTCTAACTTCCCCTTATCATAATCAATTCATTATGCAACAATTATAAAACATCAAAAAACCATAATTTCATGATTAAAAAATCCCTTTTAACAATCCTCAACTTACAGAAGTTCATACAATATAAATAGTTTCCTCATCCATAAAACCTTCCATAAAATTTATCAAAGAAGATATGGTTAATGATGAGATTTTATTTCAAGAAGATGATCTACCTCTCTTTATCAAAATTGGGTTCAACAATACCCTCATTTAAAAATTTATAGTAAGTGAAGGACTAGGTATTAATGTCACCTCCTTTGGTTAATTCAAAAAATTAGATACACCAAATAAACTCACAATTAAACATGACTTAAATGTAAAGGATTTTATAAAACCAATCAAAAACCACTTAGTTACATATATCTCCTACTTACCATCAGACCCAGAATAATTCACACTAAGTTTATGGTTCTTGATCTTCTTTTATATTACAACATGCTTCATGGTCTACCATAGACACATCGTATGTATGTCATTGATTCTTGAGGTAGTCAATGAGCCAAATTCCTATAGAATCAAAAACATTACAAACATGAAGTTGATCCTAATCCATGGAGAATTGAATTACCAAACCTTAAATCCAAATATCACATTCTTATTATTTCTCATATCAATAGTTCACCTCTCACTTAATTTTTTAAAATGTACTTTGATTTACATGTTACTCTTACTTATTCAAATGATGATGAACCAAATGAATTAAAAAAATACTTTTAATACCACTCAATTACCTCCTTATAAAGTGGAATGGCTCCCTCCTTCTTTTATCCCATATTATTGTACCATTTCCTTAATCAATGATACTACTGATACTCCCCCTCTATGTAATGCATATGAAAACTCTTACAAAGAGGATGATTTAACTTGTAATGAATATGGATGAGCAAATATTTTTCAATATATTTTAAAGATGTCTCCTCATAAATTTAGCAATATAGGTGTATCCACCTATGACTCTTATACAAAAATTGATGCATGAACTATATCTCACAACTATGATGATAATTATATCATGTCCCAATTTCAATCACAATATTTAGATGTATGATATTATCAAAATACATTAGCAAAAATACATGCCTTCAATTATGATGTCCATGTCATTCATATCTCATCTAATACTTAATAATAACATGAAGGTTATGTACCCTCTATTAGTCCATCATTAGTAAACACTCCATGGGTAATCAAAGAAATTTTGTATATGGCATCTTTTGAATCTTCTCTATAACTTAATTTAAGACAACCTAATTCACCAACCATAAATACTATTTCCCCTTCTTGTAATTATACTGATCAATCTAAACTATCACCATCTAAATTTATCCAACCAAACTCAATTTAAATAAATATTCTTAAATCATCACCTAAAATCAGATCTATTAAACAAACTAGTACAATTATTGTAGACCTTTTTGATCTACTTCAAGCCAATCTCACCAACACAAAATCTTTATCTACTACTATAACTAAAATTACCTTACATGCTAAAGAAACTAATGTGAGACAAATAAATTATAAATGTGATAGTAAAGGTAATCAAATAATTGATCTTGAATTAAATGTTGAATATTATGGACCTCTACCCATTCTTCCTAGTGACAAATCTATACTATAACTCCTCTATGCTATGAAATCTCAATTTCCATGCCAACATCATAAGCTTGGCAACTTTTAGCAAAAGTTTCCTTGTCTAAATAATTTCATTGCTAGCATGGCTCCCAAAACACATCCTATTTCTTCCCTTCCTCCTACTTCATATCATTTCTAAGACATAAATTTTGTGCTTATCGAATAAACTACAAAAAATGATTATGATACACCTACATGTCCTCGACCTAATACCATCTCTAAAGAGATTTCTCTTAAATAACATGATAATTTTAGTATCTTTTTTGACAAATATCATGAAATTTTCACTTGGTCATATGAAGAAATGCCTATAATTGATCCTAGAATTATTTTCCACAATATCATCACATGCCTGGATACCAAACCCGTATGAGAAAATTAACAAAAATTACCTCTTGATATTTATACCTTATGTCATAAATAAATTATCAAAATTTTGGATGTTAAATTTCATTAAACATGTCAGAATGAGTCTCAAACATTATCCCTATTCATCAAAAAATAACCTTGTTTATTCAAATATGCATCAACTTTCACAACCTAAATTTCATTGTCTATTAATTTTCCTTTACCATCAATTAATTTCATTGTCTATTATAATTTTGGTTATGAAATGTTATCAATCAATTATGGTTTCTTAGGATATTAAAAAATTCACTTAACTCCCAAATAATAACATAAAACAACTTTTACCATAGAATGGGGTACCTATTATTATGTTAAAATGTCTTTTGGTTTTAAAAATATTGGAGCTACCTATCAATATGCATTGGCCCATATTTTAAATGATCTTATTCAAAAAATTATCAAAACCTATGAGGATGATATTATTTCAAAATAAAAACATCATCATACTCATATTCATGATGTAGTTATCATCTGTGATTGACTCATTAAATCTAAAGTTAGACTCAACCCCTTCAAAAGTGTGTTCGGTGTTATTTCTAGTAAATTATTAGGTTTTATAGCCTCCCACCAAGGCATTGATGTAAATTAAGATAAAAACAAATATATTTTCAACATTCTTATCACTCTTTCCATTCTAAACATGTGAACATATCTTAGGAAACTTGGGGTAATTCATAATTTTATTCCAGAATTGGCTTAATGTATCTACTCCATTAATTCCTTTATCAAAAAGGGTAATGATTTATAATGGAAAAAATCATGCCAAAAATCACTTTAAATTATGAAATAATATTTCCTTCATCCTCATACTCTTTACCCACCTTAAAATGATCATCCATTAATGTTATATACGTTATTTATCCCTATATTAGTTAGGGCAAAACTTGCTTAACAAGATGGTACTGATAGAGAATATGTTATCTATTATATCAATCAAGGCTTAATCAATTAAAAAAATTCTATAAAAAATTAAAATGTGATTTTTTAGATATTTATTTTATAAATAAAAATCTCTATCATTATATGCTCTATCAAACTACTTAATTCATTAACCATTTAGATACACTTTGTCATTTCTTTTCCTAATTTTTTTGACCTAGAGATAGAATCAGTAAATGTATGGATTTATCAATGGAATTTATCTTTGCATCATCACACAAAAAAATTTCAAAGGTCAAGACATCATAGACTACCTCCCTACCATCTACTAATCACCTTCAAGATACTCTTCCTGATGAATAGATTCTTTAGATTGAAGTTCTTAACCAAGCAATCTCACTCAAATTATATTTCCATAACTTCACCACTGATCAAGAAGTAAATAACCATGAATAACTTGATCCTACACCTTACTATCAAATCTAAAAGTCATTAAAATTTTAACAATTGTTATAATTGACTTGCATGAAGAAACTTGGATAATTCACTTTGATGGCATAAACTGTCTTCAAGGAGCTAGGGTAGTTTGTGTTTTAACAAACCCCCATGGTAAAATCATACCTTTAGCATTTTAATTAACCTTTTATGTCACTAATAATATTGTTTAATATGAATCTCTTATATTAGGCATGAAAGCCATAATTTATTTAGACATCTCATAGTTAAATGATTTAGATGATTCACAACTCATATGATGTCAAGTTAGTGGAGATTATCAATGTGAAAGTATAAAACTTATCACATACCATCAAATTTACACTACACTTATGAAAAAAATCACTTCATTTACCATTTAACCAGCCCTATGAGATAAAAATACTATAATTTATTTACTTGTTTCATCAGTATCATTATTTCATCCTCATCAAGTTCTTTATGATTCCCAATTCATTATCCAAATGAGGAAGTCACATTCTTATATAAATAATAAAAATTATTATTTAATTTGTCACATATAATTTTTCATGATTTGATAAATCTCATGGTAAAAAATAATCATATGTTCATCAAGCATCATACTTACCCTCCAAAATTTGATTCTCATGAAAATACTCAAATTCATAAACACGAATACAAATATGTAATTTGATATAACACCCTCTATTATTATAACATATAAGGTACCCTAACACATTGTGTAATTCTAATATAAGTTACAACTCTTCTTGAATAAGCATATGGGTGCATCTACAGAGCTCACTATTGCAATCATGCCACAACCCAAATGCCTCTGCATGGGTTAGTTTTGGACAACTCTTGAAAAATATACCATCAACTTTACTAAAAATTTTAATCCTTGTTAAATATACAATGATCTAATTCAATATCCTTTGACCAAGCTCCAAACCTTGGAGTCTCCTTGGTCATTCTCTATGTGAGTATTAGATCTCATCGATAAATTACCTAGATCATAAGATGGTTATGTATTCATTGTCACCACCACTAAATATTTTACTAAGTGGGTGGAAGCCATGCCTATTGTTAACTTTACTAGTATTAACATTTTTAAATTTATTACCAATCAAATTATTTTTCATTTTGGAGTTCTTTGTACCATCATTTTTTATAATGGTGGCAATTTCAAAAATAAAGATATGAAACAATTATGTACAAAATTTAATATAACGTATAAATTATTAACACCTTATCATCCTCAATGTAATTTCCAAGTAGAATCCACCAATAAAAATATGAAAAAAATCTTACAAAATACTATTAGATAATCTCATAGGGATTAACATATATAAATCTATCCTGCACTCTGGACTTATTGCACTAGCATATGGACTTCTATTATAGCAACACCATTTTCATTATTATATGAGATTGAATCAATTTTACCTTCAAAATTTGAGCTACCATATTTATGCATTCATCTTCATGGTATTATTCTAGACAATTAATTATGTTAATCCCATATCTATGATTTAGATTCCCTAGATGAGTGACGTATGGTTGCCTTACAAAATAATTTCCAATACAAAGTTCACATTGCTAAATAACATAATAAAAATTCAAAATAATTCTTTAAATATCAGTGACATGGTCCTTAAAATAGATTATACACATTATAAAGAAGGCAAGTATGCCAAAAAAGGTGGGGTCCTTACCTCATCAAGGACATCCTTGGTCCTATTAATTATAGACTACAAACTAGTGGACATACTTTCAAATAACCCACTAATTCTCATTTTTTAAAGAAATGTTTTCATTAAATATCTATTATTTTACATTTTTCTTACATACTTCCATATATTGTAAATAATAACATTTTTTCAAGTTTTTTATAAAGATATCTAATGTATAGTATTACATTACCTTTAGTAGGCTTAGTTCATATCATTGGTACTTTGGATAATCTATATTTATTATTTTACTTTATAAGTTGAAACATAATACTATGGATAGGACCCGGTGGTCCTCATAAATATTTTTTATTTCCTAGTTAAATTTTCATGTCTATTTTATTATTAATTTATCATTTTACAAACTTATTTTCACTTATTTCATTTATCTTTTGTGAGTTATGGTATAAGACCTTCGATAGGACCAGACCTTGCTCACAAAACATTATTATATTAGTTTTCATCTTTTTCACCTTTTTGGTTTCCTTTTTATGAGTTACAATATAAGACCTCAGATAGGACTAGGCTTTCCTCATAAATTTTCAAATTTCTTACACTATATTTAACTAGGTAATTTTCATGAAGAATTAAGGCAATGTTTTAAATATGGTGACTTCATATTCTAAAAATCATTAATTTTATTTTATGGTAACAACTCTAAACAAAACTATTTTTCATGTCTCCCTACACTTACATTATTCCTTATGATATGGACTCATGCTTACCTATCATTGTATCATTTTCACACTTTCAAATATTTTGTGATTTGAAATAACTCAATCATTTCATGTTCATTTTCATCTTCTCCCCTATTTTCATTCCACTTTGGTCACACCAAGGTCAATTTCAATATATCATTCTTATTTAAACATGCAAGTAAAAAATCCTTATACACCATGTTCTCTGAGTTCTTTTCTTTAGCTATAAAGTCTATGTTTTCTAATGATAGCCATTTTCAACACCTATGTTTGGTTTTATAAATCCATATGGAGGGAGAATAGATAAATCCATCAAAAAGTTAAAACATAAATTAGTTAAAACAAAAGGAAATGATAAAAGGCATCTACAAAATCAAAATTCAAAATCACCTAAAAAACATAATTATCAAACACATATCCTATTCTTGTCAAATATAAAACTCCACAATTGGCCTCATGATAGATCCAAGGTCCAGTGGGGTATGGTAGGTCAATATATTGGGATAGGAAGTCTCAAAATTATATATAGTGTTACTTTCTCATCAAAGTGTCTAATCTTAACAATAGACTGATAATTCTATAAGGGGTCCTGAGGAATGGGGAACATGTTGTGAGAAGGTAGATCCATATTAATTTTTATGCATATAGCCTTCATGGGATGATATTTATACTTAATTAGATAACCCAAATGTGTGTGGCTAAGGCAAGTTATCTATAGTTTTTAATGTCAAAAGTCTTATTGTTTTGATAAATTGATTCAAGTGTCTTGTATTTTATAAAGGTTTTCTATCTTGGTAGTGCCTACATTTACCCCACCACCCATTTAAAATCCCCCCTTGATAGTAATTTTTTTTTCTAAATCTAATTCCTAGCTTCTATATTCCCTATTCTTCATCTCTTTCTAGACATTCTCATAATAGGTTTATTTTGATTTAATATATTTTAAGAACAAAAGTTATATCTTTGAGCTACTATGCATTATTTATTGAAATCATTTCCTTATTCTTCTCAAATTTTCCTTGGTTATATTTAAAAATTATGAATTTTGTTTATCACCCTTTTTGCAAATAATTTTGTTCCATTCACTTTTTCTATTGTTGAGTGAGTTTATATTGTTACTTCTCATTCATCAATGTTGTTTTAATTTGAGTTGTTTTTTCATCTTTGTTTAATTATGGTATTTTACTAATTTTACACCAATGTTGGATTTATTATTCCAGTTTTATGTGTCCTTGGTTTGATCTGGTTTGTTACTTTTCTTACTTAAGGTAAATTTGTTTGGGTTTGTTAGTCATTTAGTAGCCTTGGCTTTTTGGTTACCTAATTTACTCTCAGTTTATCCATTTTTCCTTGATATTTTGGTTCTAACTTAACATTTATCATCCTATCTTACCAATTTTATAAGTGACTTATTTAGTTCTATAAAGTTCATTTATTTTAATTTCCCTGTATTTTTTTATTTTTGATCTTTAGTTTTATATCCTTAGGGTTTATCCAAATCAGTTAATTCACCCTCCAAGATCGAGACTATAGATACAATAGATAACCATTCATTGATAAAGGTAATTCAAGGTATGTATATGATACTTTCATTTATTTTTGAAAAAAAATCCTTACAATCATTTCAATTTCAAATTTTGACTTTATGTTTTTTACTACAATGTATTATCCTAGATTTGTGTGTTGTTATGTTATTTGTCAAAGAACCATCCCATGTTACAATTATGTGACACATGATGAGATTTGAGTGGGGCATATGTATACACATGATATTTTTAAACTTTGTCATTTACTGATGCTTTTTCTCTTGCAGGAATCTATCAAGTTTGAATCTCTCTAAGTACACACCATCAAAGGTGAACCAAAAAAGGGGTGGGCAAACCTTTGCTACTTTTTAAGATTTTAGTACCTATCCCATTACCTAAAACCACTTAAATTTAATTTTTTCCAACTCTCTAATTAATTAAAACCTGTTTATACACTCCTCTAAGAAATTCACCTTCCACCCATTTTTATTCATTTTCTAACTATGTCAACCCGGTTGATCTTGTTGGGAATTTAATGCATATTAAAAATATATGTTAGCCTAGTTGACTTAGTTCAATGCCTAAAATCTATATTTCTTGATAAATAAGACTAACTTAACTAACCTTATCGGCAAAATTTATGGGAGGGTTTTGGGTCAATCCATAGCTATAAATACCCCCTTCACTGCATTTCTAAAGAGAGGAACATTCATTTTCACATTGATAAAACCTAAAATTCTATTATTTATACATTTTAGGAGTCATTGCTTAGGGTTTTACCTAAGAGGGAAAAGAATCTTGTCTTGTGGGAAAGTCTTGGATGCAAAAAAGAATATTTTAGCCTTGAGATGATTTCTATAGTGTGATCCTTACAAAGCCACAACAACATCTTACAAAGCACCATTGACCAAGGGAGAGATTGAGGCATGATAGATTCAATTCAAGATAAGTATTCCTAAATTTTACTCTTTCTTTTAGTAGATAGATATTGCACAATGTAATAAGATGAATGCTCTACTCCTTACTTAGTTTATCTCTAGATTGACTTAAGTAGAGTTCTCTTTGCATGTTTAATTTTATTTGTTTAATTTATCCCCCTTTATCCTATAAGCTTTAGTGATCACTAGATTTTATTTATTATATGTATTTTAGGCCTAGGTAGGGTTATTGCATAATGTAATTTGCCTAGAGGCTTTGTAACCCTTTCCTTTGGTATTATGTAATAAGAGATCCCTTAATTAGGTTTAGCAAATATGAATTGGTCATGTATTAATATAAATAGTTATGTAATGAATGTATGGTAATACTACCTTCTATGATCTTGAAATCCACTAAGTCATATAATTTGTAGATCCATCCTAATTTATTGCATATAGATAAACATTTTTTCACACTGTTGAAGGACATTATCTTTAGACCTAGACAAAATGGATTCATGCCCTATAGGTGGGATGTGAGGGATGTTCATTTTGAATAAAAATTTCATTAGATGTTTATGATGGTAAGGAGAATTTCTCATAAATTCTAAAAAAGGAATTTTAGATGGGAGATGTGAAAGTTTGTTTATAATATCCCATTCATCGTATCGTATTAAAATATTATAAGATAAATGTGCATAATGTTGAATTAAATATTTTGAAGGTGTAGAAAAAGTGCATGTAAATTATATTTGGTAAGTTATATTTAATTGGACTTAACCAATATGGGTTAACCAAGTGTGTTTTATTGTTTTGATTTAGATATTAGTTGAACTAGTGGTTGTTTCTTGTGAAGGAGATGAAGAAATCCCAGAAGTAGATAACTTTGGAATTTTTGAGTGAGGTAGTTTAGTTAGATGAGGGTTGGTTGATAATTAAAGGGTATAATTTATATAGATAGAAAGTGAATTAATTTATAATTGTGTCATTTTATTGTACATTTATGAACTAGTAGGTTGTGTTGTTGAATTGGCTGGAATTATTTCCATGTTCACCATTTTTTAAGATGAGATGGTTAAGAGCCTTGAATAGTACAAAAAGTTAGGAATTTATTTTATTTTGAAGTTTGATAAGGATATATATAACAAACTACTCTTGACATATTATTCATATTGATGACATTTTCATCATGAATTTTAAAACTTTTGACATTATTGGTAGTGGGAGGTTGAGTAGTACTACCTTGATATTAGGAAAGGGATCCTTATAAATAGCTAGTGAGCATTAACTTGATTAAGGGATTCATGTTTAACTTTGGTTTTATGAGCCTTAGTTACTGCCTAATAATCTTGTTGATGTGTGCATATGAATTTTTTAAGTTCAAAATTATGCCTAAGAACTATTCCATATCAATGGTTCTGAGTCGGCAACAAGTTTCATCAAAATGGCCCCAACTACATGATACCAATAAAATGTGTGTGGATCATACCAATGTTTGTTAGGGTTGAGTAAGATCAAGATATCATCGTGAATTTCTAGAAAGATGCTTTTAAATCTCTACTAAGGAAAGTGGTTTAAGTATGTCTACATTATTTACTTAAGAAAATGTAGAACTAGGATGGGGATTGTTAGAAATTGATGGTGAAATAGTATGCCTCGTGGAAGCACTAAGAGTAATGGCTTGAATGGTGTGTATGTATTCAAATGTATTTATAACAACATTGTTGGTTGAATGTTTTTCTATCTTTAATACTCATTTAGGTTCTTATGTGAGGGTGTGAAGGCTAAAATTATCATATAAGTAAATACAATAATCATATAGTCATTAATATATGACCACGGTTTTAGGTTAGGTCTAAAGTTTTAAAGTTTAGATATCAAGTATTAATATATGACCACGGTTATAAATCTTTCACCACAATTGGGATCTTAGGCTACTCCTTTAGTAATTCAAACTTTTAAATGTGTTTTACCTATGATTGGTATAGAAATAGGGAAGCCTTGGTCAATTCAATGCTTGATAGAGTACTTTTGATTAGTTTCCTTAGTCTCTTTGGCCTTTTACTAGGTGAGGAATGAATGAGGGTTAATCTTATATTTATATCAATCCCTTTGGAGTAATAACTCCTAGTAAAGCACCTAGGATGACCATTAGGATATGTTTCATTTTCAAATTGGATGAATAGGGTACCGAACACTTACATCAGGCCAGGACACTAATATTAATACTAGTGTCTATCCTAGATTATGTTTTCCATGAAGCATAAAAGTAGGTACATGTTCAAAACATGTAGAGATGGAAGATAAGTACATTTTAAGCATTCTAAGAAATATAAATGGTATATATCATCAACATAAGACTAGTCAGACTAAGAGATAGGTTAAGGGTCACAAGATAGAGCAGATGTGAGACTTGTAGAAGAGACAAAATTGTAAAACTAAGAAGAATAGCCAAGGTATAATTTTTCTAAATGTACAAGTCTAAGGTGATATATAATCATAAAATAGTGTCTAAATTTTCCCCCTTTAATATAGTAATTAAATTGCTAGTTTAAAGTAAATGAATCATACTTGGGTTTGTATTTACACCTTACCTTGGTGTGTGCCCAACTTGAGTTCTTTGTTAGTGATTGACATACAACCAAGAACATGTTACAATGTATAATCATTGTATATAATCAATAATTTGAAAGTATTAAAATCTATTTAAATTGAAAGAGTGAGTTTTAAGAGTACACTTATGTGTTGATTTAACCAATTTGCCTATTAGAAAGTTGATATGAAAAAGATGTATCACTGTAAGGTTCTTAAACTGATAGTAGGACAAATATAGATAAATATTTAAAATTCATATATCCAAGGAGATATATAGAGGTGGGGGAAAGATATTGTAATGGGTATTCCACTGAATTTGAAGAAAAAATGAGTTGCTACCTAGTAGTTGAGATTAGCTCAACTATGCAACCCAATGATACTTATAACCTAGTTAGGTTGGATTAAACAATAAAGTCCAACCTAAAAACTTATAAAGATTAAGTGATTTAATCACCTTAACCATACCAAAATTTGAACCAACTATTGTATTAGATTATCTCAATAAATTACATAAAACTCTACGTGGTATAAGTATGAAAAAGTCTATGATGTGGTAATAGTCCATAAAAAAGTTTTGGAAATCTAAAACTGATTTACATTTTGTAATATTAGACACAAAATGCATTGCATATTCACCTTAGATATGTCTCATGTTTAAATTGTGTATAAAAATAGTAATAGATATAATTATACCACAATTGTGAATCTAAATCATATAACTATGTGCTTTGGCTAATACAAAAAATTGTGTAAGTGTGGAGGACATGTTTCTAAAGCATACCCCCACTATATATGGAGAAATATAAAAATTGATATAAGTACCAATGTGGAGAACATGTTTCCAAAACATGCCCCTACTATAATATGTACATGTTAAATATTGAATAGGTGTGGAGAACATGTTCAGACTAAATCTAAGAATTGTGAATGTGTGGAAGCCTTTGCCCATATGGCATGCCCCCACTAAATCTGAAAATTGATATAAGTACTATATAATGAATGAGTGTGGATAACATGCTTCCAAATCATGCTCCCACTAAACCTAATAATTATGAATGTGTGTAAGCCATGTCCATATGACATGCCCCCATTGAATCTAAAAATTGACATAAGTATCATATACTGAATGAGTTTGGAGATCATGATTCCAAAGCATGCCCCCACTAAATCTAAAACTATGTCAAATGTAGACAACATGTCTCTATGGCTTGCCCCCAATAATATGCCCCACTTTTAGGTGAAAGAAAGATAAAAATTGGTAGTTACCTCACCTCAAAAGGATAAGATAATTGTATAATCTTCAAAAGTAACCATATATCATATATATAGAACATGTTTAGGTAAGTGTATCATTAAAGTGCATAGAACCAATGTGATCACATGAAGGTTTAAGATGCATGATAAGGATCACCAAATTTTTCACCCTAAAATGATCTAGGTAATCTTATTGTTAGCCATGGATTATATTAAAGGGACATATAGAGATGAAATGTCATAAGTGTGATAATCAGATCTATAGTAGCCTAATTGATGTTAAACTTAGATATAAGCATATGTTGAATTCATATAATTTAAATAGTCTAAATATAGAAAGTACAACTACGATATATATGGAAATGACATGGAACTAATATACTTAGTTGATTATAATGATGACATAGTGTTAGATCTAAATAGTAGGAATCAGGATGGAATACAATTCTAGAATAGTCATTAGATTTTAGATCTGATGCTTTTAGAGATCTAAAAACTAATGTCAGCCTGGGATGATTGCATTGACACTATTATATATGTTTGATTTAAGTGTCATAAATAGAATACCAATTAAAAAGGGATGTGACCACTTGGATGCTTCTATGTTTGTTTTCATCTTCACTCTGGAACATTTAGATTTGGGCCATGGACTATCACTCCTTGTGAAATGATAAAACCCTAGTTATTCATCTTCATTATGACCTTGGGAAAAATTGGTTAGTGTGCACATGGTTTTGAGCTAACCCCAAGTACCCCATTATTAGTATGTGATACCTACATAACCAATACTCTATAAGAGGGCCTTAGACAGATTTAGTTCTCCCCTATGTGTTGGATTGTGTGTGAATCATAAAATATGTGGAAATCAAGTACAATAATGACCTAACTTGTAACTTGGCAAATTAAGATCTTGGGATACTCTTTTAGTTCTTCAATCTTTCATATGTGTTATACTTATAATTATTATGGAAATAAGGAAGCTTTGTTCAATTAAATGCTTGATAGAGTATTTTTTGTTAGTTGTCTTAGTTTCTTTGGTCTTTTTCTAGGTTAGGAATAAATGAGGATTGATCTTGTATTTATATCAATCCCTTTGGAGTAATAACTCACATTAAATCACTTAGGTTAACCATTAGCATGCATTTCATTTACAAATTAGATGATTTTAGGGCACTAAATACTTCCATCAGATTAGGACACTAACATTGACACTATTTTCTATCCTATACATTAGTGTCTAAGGAGCAAAATAGTAGGTACATGTTCAAAACTTACATATATGGAAGATAAGTACATTTTAAACATTATAGACAAGAGATAAGGTCTATGTCATCAACATAATACTATTTAGACTAAGAGATAGAATAAGGAGCATAATATAGAGTAGATGTAATACTTATAGAAGAGGGAAAGGTCTAAAACTGAGAGGAACATTCAAGGTATGAGTTTGCTATCTATACAAGACTGAGGTGCTATATAATCATAAAATAGTGTCTATAGTAATTATGTAACCTATGTCAATGTTTAAAATTTGAGGAACTAAGGGATTATTTTGTAAATGGTTAATATCCTTATTAATAAGTGGTGATTAAGGTATAATATTACCATGTAAACCTCTAATGGGGTGGGGGGAATTAGTATTTTTCATCTCTTATTAAGTAGGTTGAGGATGATTTTTGAAATGCATTAATTGGTTTTGCATTTGCATCATTTGATTGGCACTATTAGTTTGAAATTAGATATTTGATTTATAGTTTATAATAAAATTTTATTAGTTTTAATAATGTATTGATTAGTGGAAGCATCATGGGATGCATTAGTGCTATGAGATGCCTTGATAGTTTGAGATGCACTAGTAATTTTAGATGTAGTAGTAGTTGCATTATTTTGAGTATTAATGTGGAAATTTTGAGTGGATAGACTAAAAGTCATACCTATCATGTTTATGGAAATGGTTGGCATGAAAGATGAATAAACCTTGGAAGAGGAGGTCATTTTATCATAGGAAGGCATGAGAGAGGAAAAATGTGTGATGAAATTAGTAAGATGACTTGCCCAAAATCATGTAGAAAAATTTAGGTGAAGGTGAAGGGGGATCCCCAATGTTATGTCCCATCATGAGGTTATAGATGAATATGAAATCATTACCCTAATGTGTAGGGTTTTCATTTATGAAAAGGATCATTTCAATAGTGTATTTAATATCACTTTCATCCTCTACCATAGGTATGAATAGAGGATTAAGGGGAGGAGGATGAGGATGAGTCCCATAATTAGTGGTTCTAGTTGTAACATGAATATTTATAAGGTTTGAATTATCTACTACATGGTAACGTATATACATCTTATAGGTTTTATGAGAATTAGTAAGACTCATCATGTTAGCCTGATTTTATTGTATAGCTTCATCAAATAGGTGTTGCATGATGAATAGATTGATAAAATAAATTTATTCAGACGCATATTAGAGAGGTAAAAGTTTTAATTTTGAAAATCAACAACATCAATTTGGATAAATAGCATATAACAATAGTCTATAAACCTACTAGATTGAGTTGGTCAATCTAGTTAGATAGACAAGATAAAAGAATAGTCTAAAAACCTATAACATCAAACTGGTCAATCTAATTAGACAAATAAGATAAAAGAATAGTTTAGAAACCTACTAGATCAAATTGGTCAATCTAGTTGAATAGATAGGAAAAATGAATAGTTTATAAACCTACTAGATCAAGTTGGTCAATCTAATTGGGTAGACAAAATAGTCAAGAAAGATATTGAATCAAATTAGTTGATCTAGTTAGACAAACAAGATAAAATAATATTATGGAAACCTACTAGATTGAGTTGGTTGATCTAATTAGATACATAGGATAAATTAATGACCTAGAAACTTATTAAATCAAACTGGTTGATCTAAGTAGGTAGACAACATAAAATAATAGTATAGAAACCTACTAGATTGATTGGTTTATATAATTGGGTAGACAAAATAAAAGAGCAGTATGGAAACCTATTAGATTAAGCTGGTTGATCTAACTAGGCAAATGCAATAAAATATCAATCTAATAAATTGATCTATCTAATTTCATTATATAGGTATGCAATAATTTAAAATGTTTAAAACTATATGATCTATTATAAAGATATAAGTAAATCAAACACATAACACATAGTATGTATCAACACTAGTTGATGCAGTCTATAATACAGTAGAGTAGAAAGAAACAAGAAAAAAAATGTAATTTTATAATAATAATCCTCAATAACTACCCAAAAATAAGATTAATAAATTATTATAAAATGTTGTGTTTGACAATGTAGGATTTAAAAGATACTAGCTTCTCTGTTGGATAGTGATGACATAATGTTTCAAAGTGCTAACTATGAAATAAGTGCCATTTTCATAGCCCACTAAATCCAATTTCAAGAGTAATCTAAAATTATGTTCTTGACACTAACTTATAACCGATGCATCACATAATCAAATGGATGGTTGGGTTTCTAGGGTTTAATACAACAAGAAATCCTAGGTGTTTCTAAAATATTGTGAGGTACATGGAAACTAAATACCCCATTTAGATCTATATTTTTCTTATGATTATTTGGGAAAGTAATTCATGAGATAGCATCTATAAATGATAGATAAATACCATAAATAAAATATCATGTACTCCTTTAGGACAGTAGCTAATTAGTTTCAAAATTATTAGTACATCATTTCTAGGGAAAACCAGATAGTAAAAATAAAGGTAGAGAATCAGTTTGTTAAAAACCAAGAAGTAATTTTTTGAAAGAAAATAAACAAATATCAAACTCTTTTTTTCAAAATTAAAATTGATTGTAATGACTATAAAAATAAAGGTTAATTTATTTTGCTTATGCTAAAAAATAAAACAGTTAAAACAAAATCAAGTAGGTCGATCTAGTTGAACAAATAGTAAAGAATAGAATCAAGCTATTCAATATAGTTTGGTAGAAAATTAGAACTAGACAAACAAAATTGAGTAGGTTAATTTATTTTGGTGGTAGAAATTATAGACATAGAACTAGATCGATCTAGTCAATTTAATTTACTATGTGGGTATAATTTAACAGAAGTAACAATTTAGAAAAATAGTAAGGGGATTTTGAACTAAAGATAAAAAATTATAAATTGATTAAAATTGAAAATATCAAAATTCAACACTGTTAAGAATGAACTTTGAAGATAGAACAAGATTGACTATGTTTATTTAGTTGTGTTTCTAAAATATGTTGACAAGGTCATCTAAAACTAGATTTTAAACCTACAAAGGTAAAAAGTTGAAAACACAGTTAATAAATAGAATCAACTCGATCTAGTTGAATACGAATAAAAATATTAGAATATAAACAAAATTGATTAGATTAATTTAATCAATTATTAGTAAAATACAAAAAATATAAAAAATCATTCGATTGACCAGTTTGATTTAGTTAGTTGAAACTAAAAGTTATGAATAACAAAATAAAGTAGATCAATTTTTTAGATATAAAATAAAATACAAAATACCATATAAATGACTAGATTGACCATCTCAATCCTATTGGTTAAAACTATAACCTATAAAGAGAAGATAAAACTATGTCCACCAACATGACCCAATTGACTTAAAACTATGTACCTGCATATAGATAAACTAACTAGATCAACCAACTAGATCTCATTAGATGAAAAATATAGACCTTTTTAAATCCTAAAACTATATCACATGTGGTTCTTAAGTGTTTAATAAACACCAATCATTTCTAAATTTAGAGAATCCAATGCATGAGTTGTATCTTTGGTGGACTAGAGGTAGAACAAGTAGACTGTTTCACAAATTTATATTAGTTGGTGGATGGGATCCACTATGGTCTAATAGTTGATCTTTGATTTTGAATATAACCTATGATAATTAAAGTGAATTATTCTCAAACTTAATTCTAAATCAAAACTAAGATGAGTATTCACAATGAAGCTAATCTAAGGTGAATTGATTTAAAAAAGAGCATAAAGAAGGGTAAGGCAGAGAAGAAATATGTTGTTGATCTTGAACCCAAACATTTTGATAAAGTTAAAGTTTCATTTGAACATGAATTTAAACAATATATGGCATGAAGTAGTATAATCTCAAATACTATCACACATTAAGCAAACATTTAAGGATAGTATGAAGTAGTGAAAACTAGGACCAGGTTCACATTAAGGATTTAGCCCTACAAGCAAACAACAATAGCCCATATGCAAGAAAGGTAAGGAAAACAAAGGAAACCTTAGAACTTTAAATGAATCTAGCATTAGCACAAATTACCAACTCTGCACTTAAATATTCACATCCACAATTCACAAGAACCATTCAAATATAATATTTAAACCAAGCAAATGAGAGAGAAACCATGATAACAATTCACACAGTAAATATGGAAAAACTTTTTATAACCATGCTTTGTATTAATTTTCTCAAAATTTACAAAATAGTTTTTTGGGTCCAAAAACTCTCTCCCTTTTACAATTGGCAATACCTCTTTATATAGACAATCCATGAGGTATGTTAGTTAGTCATGTCATATATTAAGGACAGTTATCCTTTTACAATCTTTTGACAACCTTTTAGGAATTCTATATTAACTAACTTGTAGGCCGTGTGCTTAACAAGTTACACATGCCTTTACAAAAATGATATTCTATTTTCAAATATTATGCAATGTTCTTACATAATGTAATATCCTAATTCAACTGGCTTGACTTTTAGACCCTTATGTTGCTTCAGTCTTTTGCCTTCCTTGTAAGATCTTCATTCTATAATGTTGTTCATTGATAAATTGGAGGTCAGCAATAAGCCTCATGAAGAGATACTTTTATTGGTCTTATAAGTTCTTTAGATCCTTTTCATTTCTTTCTAATGATTGTTTGATGATTCTAGCATCTCCTATCTTCTCCTTAGATGACAAAATCAAGCCCAAGATCTTCTTGTTATTATCCCATATCTTCCTTTGTCCTTGATTTACTACTTCTTGCATGAATTAAGTAGTTATATGCTTGAACTCCTCATTAGTTATTAGACCCAAGGGACTAACTGTGATGATATCTTTGATCAAGTTATCCAATATGTGCAACATTTTATCTTCTAGTTGTTTGAGGTCCTTGGAAACATCTTCCATTTTTTTGGACCAGTTTCTCAGGGTTTGGATTTTATCCACTAATATAGTCATAGCCATGTTTAGGTGGGCTAGGCTGATTGTTTTGAACTAAGGTATTTGATCCTTGGTTAGGGCTTTGATCAAATCTTTCACTTGATAGCTTGAATCCTACCATTGGCCAACTTGGTTTGTAGCCATAGTACTTTGTTTATTTATTGCATCTTGCTTGGCCATGACTATATTTAAGGAATTAAACAAATCATCCATGGTGTCTTCAACTTGTTGGAAACTATCCTCTAGGATTGGTAAGATAGATTGTCCTTTCAAATTTGTGTTTTGTTACATGATGCCCTTGATCACTATTTACAATTACTCTGATTATGTCTGAGCTAATTCATGGACATTTTATTTGAATGTTGGGTCCTCACCAATATTTTATCCTACCACTAGACTCAAACCAACAAAAGGTTCAACTTTTTTGAAAGTGAAATCCTCCCCACCAACCATGGATTTATTTTAAGTTACCCTGTGTAAATTGGTAGTTGTTGAGTCAAATTTGACACCAACCAAAGACTCCATCACCTTTGGAATTAGGGTCTCCATCTATGATCCACCTGAATCTCTTAGAGAAGTCATCCTTTTCTCTTCTTCCTATTGAAATGCAACTATCCATAGCTTTAGATCTTCATTCATAGGGATGTTGTTTGGTTATATCATTGCCCAAGGATGGTACATAGTAGGTATTTTCTACAATTTTCCACAGATGAACCACTCTAGAATGCTTGGACCATGAATCAAGTTTTCTTCAATAAAGAGATTGATTTCACTCAAAGGATGAGTAAAAGTCACCTTGGGATTATTTTCCTTCACTGGAACAATAGCCAATCTAGCTTTTCTCTTGGGGTGTCTATAGGAACTAGATCTAAAACTTCCTTCCCCTTCTCTTCCTTTATTTCTTCCATTTATTTATCCTCACACTCATAGGCTAATGATATAATTTTTAGGGCATCTTCAATGGTCTCATCAGGGTCCAATGCTACTATGTGAACCTCCTCCACTGGTGATGTTTGTTCCTCTACTTGGGATGAAGAAGATGCAATTTCATTAGACCTTCTCTCTTCTAGCCTATGTTCAACTTATGTCTATATTTGGGCACTGACTGATTTGACTGGTGGAGATATAAAATATGAACCACTCATAAAATGGTATTGTCTTAGACCCAATTTCTATTTATCATCTCCTCCCTTTTGCTCCCTCAACATCCACCACTTACTCTACTAGTTTGATGGGTACATGGACAAGCAACCTAAGTGGGGATCATTGTGTTCCTTCAACCTTGATGATTATGCAATCTAGATATAGCCATATATCCCCCATGGCCTTAATTGAATTTTTGATCAAGGGGATAACCCTCATCATTGGGATCCCTATGATGTCCTTAGAAAGAGTTGAGTAAACACAATCACATATGAATTGGATGTGGTCCCTGTATTTGAATATGTGTAACTTTGAATAGTATTGGGAGAATATTTTTTCCCATAATTTGACCATTCCCTAATTTTGGGGATATTATTGGTAGCAAGCAAGGCATCCAGGAGGTATGACATCATGTAGAAATTGGTTCCTAGTTTTCTTACTGACTGTAAAAATATACCTACTTAAACATGTGTTGATTACTTCACCAAGAGGAGGGATGAGTTGTTTCTCAACTATGAAGTGGACTAAGGGCACCTAAATTTTGTCCACATATGTAGTGGTTGAATTTCCACATAACCTATTCATCATAGTCCTGAACATTCTTATCCTAGGTCTAAATTGTCCAATGGGGATGTTGTTATTGAAGTCTAAAAACACTTGATTCCCAAAATTTAGCCATAGGGAAAGGATGCTTTTTAAATCATTATCCTTGGCCTAATTATTGATTTTAGTTTAGTTTTTTGGGGTTTAGGTAGTTTATAATAGTTTTCAAATTTGATATAATAGATATAGGCTATATTTTTATGAGTCTGCTCATTGATTAATATGCCCTTATCAATTTTACCATCCTTAAAAATATTAGAGAGAATGTATATATAATTTAGTACCTTGAGTTTTACTACATCGTAATGGAGACCCATCATTTGAATGGATACTCTATCATAGTAGAGCCTCTTTGCTAACACATTCTTCTCTTTTTCCCAAGTAATGGCGGGTTGTTCTTCAATGGTCTAAAAAATATTGGACCAATTTTTGTTCCTTGTGTTTAGAGTTGTGGCATCAAACTATGTGTCTTTTAAAATCCTCCCTTATGCATATGAAGTCAAATAGAGATACACATCTTCCTTTAAACCACCTTTTCAAGCTATCATGGCTATGAATTTGTTAAATTGATCACTAGTGGTCTATATTTCAATTCTAGATCAAGTTGTTCTCACATGAGTGATAATTTAATTCTCCTTGACTTAGTTTTACTAAGCACATGGTTGAATTAAGGTTCTCATACTTGCTAGGGTTTCTCTAAAGGTATTTTCAGTGTTTTAAAGGAGGTGGCTAGTTAAAATTTACAAGTTTCATACCTTACATCTCAATTAGATTACATATTTATACCATTGTATTTCTTGAGTCCATAAAATCTTTAACTTGGCATATTATGCTTATGTGTCTCCTATGTGGCATCACAGTGGCATCTTACTCATTAATATATTAATAATTAGAACTTTTAGGATAAGGCTTTATAGGCTAAGTCTAGGATATAAGAAAAGGGACCCTGTGATTAGTTAGATCATGTTGATAAACACAACAAAACCTTAGGATAAAAATTAAACTAAGTCTGTGGCTTAATTAATTTTACCTATGCAAATTTGAATTTAATTAAAAGGGGACCTAGGTTAAAATATTAGACTAGGGTTTTAACATAACTTAAAATAGATTCAATTAATCTTTGATAGACCAAATGCTAGTAAAAGTTCAATTTAAAATTAAATAATAAAACCATAAACATGTTCATTCCCAAGTGAGATTCCATTTAACTTGCAATATAGAAACACATGCAATAGTCATTACCAGCATTACAAGGGGTAAAACCATGATCAGTTGAAAACATATCAATTAATCCAAATGAAAACTAGGTGTGGATGATCTTCAAATAAAAATAACATTCAAACATGCTAATCAAGTTATTTTTAAAAATTAAGGTACAAATTTGCATAATTTAAAATAAAGGTTCCCATTTTTTAGAAATGGAGGTATGTTGACCTCAACAAATGGTGAATTTTGGGGAACATTGGAATATATTATAATTTAGAGACTCTAGTTTGGACTAATAATTAGGTTACTTATTCCACTTGATCAGGAACCATTATTAAGATTAATTATTGACTAAAATAAGTCTTGCACATGTAAAATTAAGATCAAACATCAAAACATATATATGATGTCTATGTGTTTTGATTCCACTTACTGATTGCCATAAAATTTAGAGAAAATCTTCCATATTCATGACCTTAACCATAAACATTGACTTACAACATATTTAAATGTTCATTAAGAATCATTATTTAGCTTAGGGATGGTTTGGGAATTGAACTACTTCTATCTATGCATCCATACCCCCAACAAGGATACCTTTGACTTCACTCAGGGCCTTGTTCCACTACCAACTAGGTGTCCATATCCCCAATGGAGATTTCCAAAATCACCTTTGCCTAGAAAGCTTTTTTGAATTTTGTAATAAGGATCTTATTTTTGTGTTTTTCAAGATATTTTAACTTTCTCACAAAGGTTGGCAATGAAATTAGCTAGGTTTTAGGATTTAGTCACATGTTTTATCTTTAGACAATCATCCTTGGTTGTAAACTTCATCATAAGAAATTAATGTTTTTTAAGTACAAAATGACTTTGTTATAATAATTTAAGATTTCACCCTAAATTTTCAATCCATCTTAGAACCAATTTTAAATTAGAACAAGGCTTAAAATCTTAGGGAATAATTAGTTTACTTACTAGTCCTTACTAGTTTCTCTAAACTATAATGTCAGGCTCACATTTCAACAATCCATGATCAACCAATGCTAAGGGGACATACCTACATTCTTGAACTATGATTTTTCTTGAGAAATCATGTGAATCTTGAGCTTAGGGTTGTCTAGAATAGACTTATTAAAACCAAGGAACAAAGTAGGGAAATTAAACACACTAAATAATAAAATCAAACAAACACAAAGCTAACAACTATGTACAAATAGGGGATAATAAGGAAAGAACAAGAAGGAAACTAAACTAATCCCCACCTACACTAACTATAACTAGTCATACAGATCATTCCATGAAGACTTTAGGTGGGATTACAAAGAAGTAATTTTTTAGGTATTACCCATTGGTTGGAAATGTAAACTCTACCCCTTGTAAGTTTTTTAGTTTAAAGGTGTTATCTCCTAGGGTCTCACCAATCTAATATGGGATAATCCATAAAGGTGTGAACTTCTCATGTTTTCCTTTAGGTTCTAAGGCTTTATCCCAAAGAAGGACCAAGTGTCCTTGTCTAAACACCTTTATATTTGAATGCTTATAAAACCACCTCTTAATTGTGGTCTGATGTGTGCTTAAATTGGTAAAATCTTCTTCTCTTACATCTTCCATCTATATGATGTCAAGAAGCCTTAAACTTGAAAACTCTTGATCCTCCTCCATGTAATCTTACATATACTTTTAGGTTGATATCTTGAGTGTTATGGGAAATATAGGTTCTTGACCATATACTAGCAAGAATGGTGATGCCTTGAGATCTTGCTCGACTATTATTCTATCTGTATAAAGGGCATACTTAAGTATATTGTACCATGTTCTTGGTTTACCAGCTATAGACTTATTTATGGATTTCATCAAGTTTATATTCATTAATTCTGACACTCCATTACCTTGAGGATAATAGTTTGATGAGAACATAAGAATAATATTGTTGTCATATTCCCACTTAGTCATCCCAATGGATACAAAAGCAAATCCATTATCTTAGATTAGAGAAACTAATGTCCCAAACCTTGTGCATATGTTATCATTTAAAAATTTGATCACTTCTTCAGTATTACACTACTTGGTTACCATTACTTCAGTTGATCTTTTGCATTAATCAGTAGTAGTCAAAACATACTTATGACCATCAAATGAATTAGGGTTGATGACCCCTACAAATTCCAATCCCCATTGGGCAAAGGATTTATCAATTATCATTGGTTTTAATGGCATGGCTACTTTTGGCTCTTTTATGTTGAATACATAAAATGTATCACATTCTCTCACATGCTTGTGAGCATCCTTGAAGATATTAGGTAAGTAGTAACCAGATCTAAGGATATTATGGACTATAGTCCTTCTAGATGAATGCCCACTTCCCAATTTTTCATGAAAGGTCCTCAATATCTCAGTTGCTTCTTCCTTGGACACACACCTTAGGTAAATGCCTTCAAATTTATTCATATACAATACTCCATATTTAATTAGAAATTGGGCTACCTTGAGCCTCAAATCTCTTTGCATCTCTCTAATTAACCTTGAAGGACAAAAACCATTGATTAGTAAAAACAATAGGATCATACCAATCATTAGGTTAAAAGCTTTGTTGGTCTACTTGCATAACTCTCAATTTAGGATTAGTATTAGCAATTAACTGAATTAAACCTTGGCATCTTACCAACTTGGCAATTTTCATCTCTAGATCATATTTTTGAAGTACAGACATCCACTTACCTCTCCTTTATCCAAATTCACATTGACTCAACATTAGCTTAGTGGCAGGGTCTGGTAGAACTATAGGCACTTTATTTCTAAGGATATAGTGTCTAAGCTTATTCACTACCTTGACTAAATCAAATGCTTGTTTTTCAATCAAAAAATAGTTCAAATTAGTATTTTTAAGGTTAATACTCATGAAATAAATAGGGTAATCACACTTACCTATCTTATGAGTTAGAAAAATAGTGATTGTATGATCAGAGGCAAACAAATAAATATGGAAATATTTAGTGAAATCTAGACTTATCAGTCTGGGATCTTGTCCAATTATTTCTCTGATACCTTTGAAATATTTCTTGGTCTCCTCATTCCATGTGATCTTAACATCTTTCTTCAACATGTCAATCAATGGTTTCACACTCTTTCCAAAACTAGAAACGAACTTTCTTGCAAAGTTGATTTTACCAAAGAAATACTTTAGTTCTTTCCTACTATTAAGGGGTTCTATCTTTTATATTATATTTAATCTATTTATATCTATAGATATCCCCTCCTTGGTTATGACATGTCCTAATATATTACCCTCAATAACATAGGAAATATTCTTCTTAAGATTGAGGGAAATTTCATACCTTCTGCATCTCTCAAATACTTGTTGCAACTGCATAATGTGGTCATCCCTATTCTTAAAAAAGATAGTCAAATCATCCATGTATATAATAATTCACTTACCTATGAGGCCTTGGAATTCATGATCTATTTCTCTTTGAAAGGTTTCACATGCATTGATTAATCCAAAAGGCATTCTTTTGTAGGGAAAAGTGTCCCACTTAGTATTAAATTCAATCTTCATTTTGTCTTCCTTGTTCACTTGCACCTAATTATACCCTAAAAATCCATCAAGAAAAGACATCATAGCAAAAACCATAAATAATTTGGATGACTTGGTTAGGAGAAGGTAGGGGTAATTATCCTTTTTAGATGCTTTATTTATATTTTTAAATTCAATGCATAGTTTGATTTCACCATTTTTATTACTAATAGGTACTAAGTTAACTACCTAAGTGGAGTGTCTAATGGGAAACACTATCTTAAAATCTAGTGACTTCTTGACCTCTTTGTATATCATTAATTATAGGATAGGATTGATTGGCCTTTGTTTTTACTAAAAGGTTTATACGCTTCTTTTAATGGTATGGTGTGGGTTATGACCCTAGGATCAAATATCCTTAAGTCATAATAAGGCCATGCTATTACATCTTTATACTTGGTCAGTAATTATTTGGCTCTCTTGGTTTCAATGCTTGTGTAAGTTGTACCAATGTTCATCAATTGAGGTTGACCTTGGGGACCTCGGTCAATTACATTGTAGTCTTTCCCATTTACCTTGGGAATCTTGACATCCTCAGCTAGTTTGTCCAAATCAAACAGTCTCTCTAAGGCTATCATTATTTTGGGGATCTTATTGTCATTTAGATGAATGACTTTATTTTCAAGCTTACTTTCAACTTTGTCATCATCAAGGGTATTTTCATTGATCTTTTCAATGATGTGGGGCTCAAATACTCTTGAGCTAACCATAAATTCTATGATCTATTGATTATCACTTAATACTTGTAAGTGGTCGACATTATCTCACACTAAGGAACATGGGACTAATTCAATGGTAAGTCTCTATAACTTATAACTTTGATTAGGAATAAGCTTTGTTGTAGTTGAAGAAAGTTCATCATCAACCTTATTTTCTTCCCTAGGAATTTACATAATGTTAAAATCATTAAAACATTCAATTCAATCCCATACTCTAAATTTATGCTTCTTAAGAAAAGATAATTTGTATTGATATTTACTTTTGCCCTGATTAACTACTAGTTTAGAGTCATCCAAAACCAATAGTTCCTTGACCTCATCTTTTATTAAAAATTTTAATCCAAGAATAAATGTTTCATACTCAGCTAAATTTTTAGTTCATAGGAATTAGAGTTTGTAAAAGGCATTATATTCATTCCCAATGGGATTGATTAACACCACCCCTACTTTAGAACTTGATTTACATCTAACACCATAAAAATACAACTTTCATAATCCAGGCATAAAATGAGAAGTGTTGGAATTACAAACCTTTGTGGTGTCAAGAGTGTAAACACCCATATATAAGTTAACCATGTTGACCCTATCATTGTTTGTATTATACTCGGTGATCATATGCTTCATATTGGACTTCCTCTCTTTCTTGATCTAGTTGGGAACTCTTTTCTAGGGAAACCACATGTGTGAATAGTCAGTAGACATGTAACCATTCAGATGTCTGGTCCAGTCTCTATTTAGAAATGCTATATGCATCAAGAATATCCACCACTTGGATGTCAATGAACTATTAGATCCTTGGTTCAAAAGTAATCTTCATGTGAACATTAAATAATTCACCAATTACATTGACTTGTAACTTATCTAATTAATCTAAAACCCTATTAGATTTAATTAGAGTCAAACCTAATTTCTCACAAATAACTTTAAGCATAATATTTATAGATACATCAGAGTCTAATAAACAATTATTCAAATTCTTACCAGATATCATAATTATAAGCAAGAAAGGGGGAACATCTACCTTACTTTTGTGTATTGCAATGTTAACATGTGTAACCTTTTGAAACTTTCTAGGATTCTTAGACAAAGATTCCAACAATATATCCATTTGTTCTATAATGTGAGTTAACTCATGCAAAGTGATGTTAGATTTTATCCTTTTCATGTCCTTCACAATATTATATCTAGTCATATTAGAAGAATTAGATGTATCAGCATTAGGTTTATAGGTACTTCCCATAAGAGGCTCTATATTGTTGTCTGATGTAGTATTAGGAGGAGTTTCAAAATTATTTAGTGGATTTTAGGTAGTCAAAGGTTATTTATGACCCTATTCCTAAGAGGATAGGTATTCTTCAGATATTTATGAAAAGCATGGATCTCTCCAGGGATATCCTTAGGCTCATTCTCTTTTTAAATGGGAACTCAAATGTCTACAACATGAGAGTTCAATTAGAAGATTTAGATGACCTTGAAGAACCTAAGGTATATGCACTATTATCTTTATTAGGTAAAACTTCAAAAGTGTCCAACTCTTCTTAAAAAGCTTCAAAAGCATTGCAAAATTCTAGACAATCTAATTCACCATGTTTTGAAGTAAAATGAACACTACAATAATCAGGGAAAGCTTCATCACTAAGATTTATGTCAGGCACATTCTTATTAGTAGATGACTCATTGTTATTGTTGTTTTTGTTGTTATTTGGGAATCTATTTGAATGACTATTAAATATTTGGAAAGAGAAAATATTATTAGAGCTTTCAGTAGTATTGCCAAATTGCTTTTGTAATTAGAGAAAGTCAGTACTCAATTTTTGAACCATCTTTAAGAAAGTGTAATTTGCATTCTTTGGGGCCTCAAAATTATGAATTTGGGTATTGCTACTAGTTGTAGGCATCAAATCTCTTTGGTCTTGCATATGAGATCCAGTAACATCATTGTTCAAGAATCCTAGGTTTTGACCAGGATGTGCATGACTTTAAGGTAATTGGTTCAGAACTAGTAGGTTGTTTAAGGTATGCATATTTTGATTAGAATTGGGAATGAAAATTAGAATAGGAAAATTTAGACTAATGTTAAGAATATTATAAGCCATTTGGCCTTTTGGTTGCATCTACTCATTAATGATCATAGCTTCATCATAAACTAGGGCTAGTGTATTAATGACCTAAGTAGATATTTTAAGAAACACAAAAGTCATGGGATCCAAGGCATCTTTTTAAATTTCTAAGTCTAAAGCCTCATTAGGTCTATAAATAGATGTGGTTCTACTAAACATTTTATAAAATCTAGCATTAGGAAGGCGCTTATGGGCTCATTTAAATCTCTTTTAACTCTAGTAAATTATTGATATAAAATACAAGGACTAATGATTTTACCAAATTGATCAATAAAGATTTTGGTAAAATTAGTCTAGTTATCTATGTAGTTTTTAGGAATGTTTAGGAATCATTCATATGTAGCATATTTGAAAGCAAATGGAAAAAATCTATATGCTACATCTTCATGAATAACATTCAAAAGTCTTGAAGTAGCTTTAAAACTTTTAATGTGTTCTTCAACAGTTACAACACCATTAGGACTAAAAATAGGCAACTAATTTTTAGGATTGTGAGGAAGGTCATGTACCACACCTAACACATTTATTGAATAACCTCTTATCCAAGCCATACCTTGATATGGATTGAATAAAAGATCACCCTAAATTGGTGAAGTTGGTTGAGACTTTGAAATTCTATGCTTACCTTTGTCTCACCTATCTCTCATATGAACTTCTAATGAAATAAGAGGAACCTTTATCTTTAAATGTGACCTAGTCCTTATCCTTGGCAATCTATCTTAAAATCTTTGAACCCTTTTTGAAATATTATGTGTAATTCTTATCTTTTCAAAGAACAATGATCAAACTTACACATTATGAAAAGTTTACACAAATACGCATGAAAAATAGTAAAGGACATGAATATTTAAGTAAATTAGCTCAAAGATATGTCCAAATATGTAAATACGAATGATCTTTACATGTTTAAGTTCAAATAAACTCAATTTTTTAATGGATCTATCAATATTTGAACAAAATAACTATTACTAACCTTAAACTCATTGGATTCATAAATCTCAAGCTATATTTACCATAATTACTCATGAATCTTCAAAGAATATCTATCTTTATCTAAATAAGAATAAAATTAGGTCTAAAACCACTAAGATCAATGATATTTACACAAATATTCTAAAATAAACACAAATATGCAAAGAATACATCAATATTTGAACATAATTCACCAAAATTAGAAAAGATGGTGCAAAGATTTAACTAGGCCCTCATTCTAGCACTAGCAAAATGCAGTCCCTATTAATGCCTGAAGGTGTATCATAAGTGGTTATTAAGTGTTTAAGAAAAACTACTTATTTTTGAATTTAGATAATCTAATGCATGAGTTGTAGGTTGTGATAATCCTATTGTCTTTGGTATAATAGAGGTAGAACAAGTGGATTATTTAACAAATTTATATTAGTTGGTGGTTGGGAGCCATCATGGTTTAATATTTGATTTTTAATTTCCAAGATAACCTATGTTATTTAAAGTGAATTATGATCAAACCTAAGTCTAAAGCTAAACTAAGATGAGTTTTCATAATGAAGATAATCTAAGGTGAATCGATAAAAAAAGAGTAAAAAGAAAGGTAAGGCAGAGAAGAAATATGTTGTTGATCTTTAACCCAAACATTATGACAAAGTTCAAGTTTCATCTAAACATGTATTTAACCAATATATGAAATGAAGTAGGATAAGCTCAAATCCTATCACACATTAGGCAAACATCTAAGGATAGTATGAAATAGTGCAAATTAGGACCAGGTTCACTTTAAATATTCACCCTTGCAAGTAAACAACATTAGAAAATATGAAAGAAAGGTAAAGAAAAAGAAGTAAACCTTAGAAATTTAAACTATCCTAGAATTAGCACAAATTATCAACTCTTCACTTAAAAATTCACATATATAATTCATAAGAACCATTCAAATCTGATATTTATACTAATAAAATGAGAGTGAAACCATGGTAGCAATTCATATAAGCAAATATGGACAAACTTTGTAGAACTCCTTGCTTTGTATTAATTTTCTCAAAAGTTACAAAATAGTTTTTTGGATCTAAAAACTCTCTCCCTTTTATAGTGGGAAATACCTCTTTATATACACAATTCATGAGGTATGGTAGTTAGTCATGTCAAATATTAAGGACAATTGTCCTTTTATAATCTTTTGAGAACCTTTTAGACATTCTAAAATGACTAACCTATAGGCAATGTGATTTACAAGTTGTCCATGCCTTTACAAAAATAATATTCTATTTTCAACTATTATACAATGTTCCTACATAATAGAATATCCTAAGTCAATTGGCTTGACTTTTACAACCTTATGTTACTACTATTTTGTGCCTTCTTTGTAGGATCTTCATTCAATAATGTTGCTTATTGATAAGTTGGAGGTCAACAACAAGCCTCATGAAGAGTTCCTTTTCTTGGTCCTATAGGTTCTTGAGATCCTTCTCAGCTCTTTCTAATGCTTTCTTGATACTTTTAGCATCTCTTATGTTCTCCTCAAATCATAAAATCAAGCCCATGATCTTCTTGTTATCAGCCCTTATCTTCCCTTGTCTTTGATTTATTACTTCCTACATGAATTGAGTAGTTCTATGCTAGAAGTCCTCATTAGTTATTAGACCCAAGGGACCAAGTGTGGTGGGCTATTTTATTAAGCTATCCAATATGTGTAACATTTTATCTTCTATATATTTGAGGTCCTTAGAAACATCTTCCATTTTATTGGACCAGTTGCTCAGGGTTTTGATGTTATCCACTAATATAGTGATAGATATGTTTAGGTGGGCTAGCTTTATTGTTTTGAACTCAAGGATTTGATCCTTGGTTAAGGTTTTGATCAAATATTTCACTTGATAGCTTGAAGTGTACCATTGGCCAACTTGGCATGTATCCATGGTACTTCATTTATTTATTGCATCCTACCTAGCCTTGACTATCTTTAAGGAATTGAACAAATCAGCTATGGTGTCTTCAAATTATTGGAACCTATCCTCTAGGATTGAAAAGATAGATTGCCCATTCAAATTCTTGTTTTATTGCATGATGCCCTTGATCACTGTTTCTAATAAAACATATTATGCCTGAGCTAATTCAAGGACATTTTCTTTAAATGTTGGGTCCTCACCAAGATTTTTTCTTACTATTGGAATCAAATCAGCAAAATGTTCCACTTTTTGGAAAGCCAACTCCTCCCCACCAACCATGGCTTTCTTCTTAGTTACCCTTTGTAAAATGGCATTTGTTGGGTCAAATTTAACACCAAATAACACTTTTGGAGCTAGGGTCTCCATCTGTGCTCCACTTGAACCTCCTAGAGTAGTCATCCTTTTCCCTTCTTCCTTTTACAATGCAACTATCCATGGCTTTTGATCTTCATGCACAGGAATGTTGATTGCTTACATCATTGCCCAAAGATGGTGCATAGTAGGTATTTTCTAAAATTTGCCATAGATGAACCATTCTAAAATAGTTGGACCATGAATCATATTTCTTCACTGAAGAGATTCATTTCACTCAAAGGATGAGTGAAAGTCACCTTGGCCTTCTTAGCCTTCACTGGAACAATGTCCAATTAAGGTTTTCTCTTCGGGGTGTCTATAAGAACTAGATATAACACTTCCCTTCTCTTCCTTTATTTCTTTCATTTCTTCATCCTCACACTCAGAGGATAATGTTAACATTTTGAGGGCATATTTAATGGTCTCATTAGGTTCCAATGATACTACGTGAACTTCCTCCACTGGTGATCCTTGTTCTTATGCTTGTGCTAAAGAAGATGCAATTTCATTAGGTCTTCTCTCTTTTAGCCTATGTTCAACTTGTGTCTCTATTTAGGCACTGATTGATTGGGCTAGTGGAGGTCTAGAAGGTACACCACTTAGAAAATGGTATTGTCCTGGCCCTAATTTCCATTTATCACCTCCTCCATTTTGCTGCCTTAGTATCCTATATTTTAGTTTCATGTTGTGCCTTTTCAATCTAATGATGACCTCAGAGAATGAAGAGGATTTTATGTACATTGGGTCAAAAGGACCAAGATACTAATCATAGGTTACATTTATTCCCTTATTTTTCAAATGTTCCCTGACTCTTTAATGAGGATCCCACTGTCTCAGATCATCAATTTATAAATTGAAGGATGCTCTATGTTAAAATCAACCTCAATATTATCCTAATCTACAAAAATAGTCCTTCAAATGGTTATGCGGAGGGTGTGAATCAGCCCCTTCCTTTTAGTTTTTTTACAAACCATCTATCCCATTGCATATTTGATAATCTACCTCATACTCTACTAGTTTGATGGGTACATGGATAGGCAACATGAATGGGGTGCATTGTGTTCCTTCAAGCTTGATGATTGTGCAATTTGGATATAGCCATATATCCCCATGGCCTCAATTGACTTTTTTATTAAGGGGATAACCCTCATAATTGGGATCCCTATGATGGCCTTAGTAAGGGTTGGGTAAACACAATCACATATGAATTAGATGTGGTCCCTATATTTGAATATGAGTAACTTTGAATAGTATTGGGAGACTATTTGTGTCCCATCAAGTGACCATTCCCTAAGGTTAGGGATCTTTGAAATAGAAAGCAAGGTATCTATGAGGTATGACATCATGTAGAATTAGTTCCTAGTTTTCTTTTTGACTATAAAAATATGCCTACTTAAATAGGTGTTGATTACTTCACCAAGAGGAGGGGTGAGTTGTTTATCAACCATAAAGTAGACCAAGGGAACCCAAATTTTGTCCACATATGTAGTGGTTGAATTTCCACATAACCTATTCATCATATTCATGATCATTATTATCCTAGGTCTGAAGTGACCAATGGGGATATTTTTATTGAAGTGTGAAAACACTTGATTCCTAGAGTATAGCCAAAGGGCAAGGATATTTTTCAAATCCTTATCCTTGGCCCAATTATTGATTATGGTTTGGTATATTTTGGGTTTATGTAGTTTTTAATAGTTTTCAAATTCTATAACAGAGATATAAGATATATTTCTATGAGTGTGCTCATTTATTAACATGACCTTATCAATTTTACCATACTTAAAAATAAGAGAGAGAATGTCTATATAATGTAATACCTTGGGTTTTGCTACAACATAATGGAGACCCATCAGTTGAATGGATACTATGTTGTAATAAATACTCTTTGTTGACACATTCTTCTCTTCTTCTCAGGTAATGGTGGGATATTCTTCAATGGTCTATAAAATCTTGGATCAATTATTGTCCCCTATGTTTAGAGTTGTCGTGTCAAATTGTGTGTCCTTGAAAATCCTCCCTTCTACATCTAAAGTCAAATAGAGCTCCACATATTCCCTTGAAACACCTTTTCAAGTTTCCATGGCTATGAATTTATTAAAGTACTCACTAATGATTTACAGTTCAATTTCGGATCAAAATTTTCTTGCATAGGTGATAATTCAACTCTCCTTGACTCATTTATAATAAGAACAAGGTTAAATAATGGTTTTCATACTTACTAGGGTTGCTCTAAAGGCTTTCTTAGTGTTTTAATAGTGGAAGCTAGTTCAAATTTACATGTTTTGTGCCTTAGATCTCAAATGGATTACATATTTATACCTTTGCATTTCTTATGTCCATAAAATATTCAACTTGGTATATTATGTTTATGTGGCATCATCATGGCATACTGCTCATTAATATTTAAAATATGACCCTTTGTCACTTTTGGATACGTGCTAATATTTTATTGGTTATGGGCCCTTTGAAAATTCTACCTCACCTCGCACTATTAGATCTATTTACACAAATCAATGTGACCAATTGATCTTGATCTAAGAAATCAAACACCATTGGTTGATTTGTCATAGTCCCCATGGTTATGACACTTGTCACTTTTACATTTGTCTTGATCTTTGTTAAAATGTCAATGTCAATTTCTCACCTTTAGATCATCTTTACCTAGATGAATATACTTTATTGATCTTGATCTACTAAATTATGTCCCCTACTCTATGGACCATTGATCAGAATGTGAATGCTCATTTATGTATCATCAATCTTTGAAATATTCTCAAGATAATTTGTGTATTTTGATTGTGTCATGTGTCATCTCTATGTTCATCCTGAGGGATTTTAGCTTTTTAACCTTCATCATGTATCATTAGATCTTATTTGGCCAAATCAATTCACTCTATCAAATCTTGATCTGAGGAGTAGAATGCCATTGGTTGATCAATGTTCTATCATTAAAAGTGTGACACTTGTCACCTTCTCACTAGTCTTGGGGTCTTTTGAACTATCAACAATGATCTTGCACCATCAGATCATCTTCATCTGATCAATCGTACTCCATTGGATCATCTTTTATTATGTAGCATTGGATCTTTGGTAAGGTTCTTGTGATGGTAACACTTTTCACCCTCTCACTTATTTTGGGGCTCCATTTAATTCTTGACTTAACACGAACCATTAGATAAACCTTACCTGAGCAAATCCATACCATTGATCCTACGGTTAATAAAATAAAACTAAGTTAGGCTCAAGGAAAATAAGGAACTTATATTAAACCTTTTAGACTAAGGTTTTATTCCTATTGATAAGCATGATAAAACCTTAGGATAATTTTTTTATGTTGAGTTCTAAAACATAATAAAGGGACCCTACAAATGATATAATACATGTCATAAAGTTTTAGCCCAGGATTTTTGCTGTATTAATAAATATAATTAAAACTTTTAGGATAAAGCTTTGTAGGCTAAGTATAATATATAACAAAAGGGACCCTATAATTAGTTAAACCACATGAATATAAAAGGCTAAGGGGCTTGGGACATAAAGGACCAAGTGTGAATTTTTAGATTAAAGTTTAGTCATGTTGACAAACATGAGTAAACCTTAGGATAAAAATTAAACTAAGTTTATGGCTTAATTAATCATTCCCACGTAAATTTCAATTTCATTCAAAAGGGACCTAGGTTAAAACATTATACTAAGGTCTTAACATGACTTAAAATAGATTCAATAAATCTTTTATAGACTAAAGTCTAGTAAAAGATCAATTTAATATTGAAGCACAAAACCCTAAGCATGTTCATTCCCAAATGAGATTCCATTAAACCTGCAATATGGAAACACAAGTAAAAATCATTAGAAACATTAGTAGTGGTAAAATGATGATCAATTAAAAACATGTCAATTAATCCAAATGAGAACTAGGTGTGGATGATATTCAAATAAAAATAATGTGCAAACATGTTAGTACTACTTTGATCAAGTGATTTTTCAACTTTAAGGTACAAATTTGCATAATTTAAAACAAGGATCCCTATTTTTTATAAATGGGGGTATGTTGACCTCAAAATACCTAAATATATATAAAAGGACTAAATCAACTAGATCAATCTAGTTAGATGATAAAGAAACCCATATTAATAAAATGAAACTTGATCGACCAACTTGATATAGTTGACTATGAATAAAAAATTAAGAATGCAAGGGGTTATATTTCCATTGGGTTCACTAGATTATATGAAATTAATTAAGATGGATATGTAACTTATCCTAATTAGTGAATTCTAAGATCAAATAAGGTAATATTATCATAAACTCATTTTATAAACATGGTATATTTAGATATGACCAGTTTGGATATGTTAAACTTACCTAAGGGATCTCTTATCACACAACACCACTAGAGAGGGTTTAAAAGCCTCTAGTCAAGTAGCACCACACAATAACCCTAGATATACATATAATACACAAATAAAAATCAAAACTAGTTCTCACTAAAGCTTGTGGAACAAAGGGTCATACTTAAAAACATATAACAAGCAAAAAAAATTCTACTCAATAATTGTAGAGGTAAACTAATCAAGGAGTAAAACATTCAACCTATCATTTTATGAAAAATATATCTACCAAATGAAATAGTAAAATTTAGGAATACTTACCTGTAGATAAACTTGTTGTGCCTCAATCTCTCCCTTGCCCAATGGTGTTTCTCAAGAGATTAGTGTGTCTTTGTAAGGATCACACTATAGAAATCAGATCTAGGATAAAATACTTATACTATAAATCCAAGAGGTTTCCACAAGACAAACTTATTTCTTTCCAAGGAAAAACCTTAAGCAATGACTCCTCAAGTGTAGAATTTATATAATTATGAGTTTTAACAATGCAAATGAATGTTCCACTCCATTTTATCGAATTGAAGGTGGTATTTATAGCCAAGGAATAACCCTAAACCCTCCAAATATTTTACACGACATGATCAACCCGCTCGATCTTGTTATGTGGGAAAATTAGCCATTAAGTGTCAAACAAGTTCAACCGGGCTAACTTAGTTATATAACATGCATTGAGTCCTTTTTAACATGATCAACCTAGACGACATAGTATAAAAGTGAAGTAAAAGGGTTTTTTATTAGTAAGGGGCTATCTTGAAATAGAAATTTCCTAGAGGATTGGATAAAATGGGTTGTTATTACTTAGGAGTTAAATAAAAGTGATTTGTAGTGGTTTTAGGTAATGATATAAGGACCAACAATATTGTAAAGCACTAAAGTTCTACCCACCCCTTTTCTCATACACACTTTAAGGTATGCATCTATAGATATTGAAACTTGATTGGTTCTTGTAAGATAGAAATTATTAGTAAATGATAAAGTTTTAAAATATTGTGTGTATACACTATGTCTATGATTATGGATTATATGGGTGTGGGTATTTATATTAAAAGTACAGTTGGAACATTATTGTATAGTTGGTAGGTATGAACTACCTTCCAAAATAAAAATTATTTTTCATCTTCCTCTTCATAGATGTCACTGTTGCTATCCTACAACAATGATCTTTAGACCTCGTATGGCATAAATCCTAGTGTCTATAATATATATTATAATTTAGTCTTTGGTATCATCTTATCTATGTGCAAGTGGGATGAGCTACAAGTCTTGTTATGAGGTTGAGAAGATTTAAGATCAGGATATTTTCACTTTCCTCTAACTAATTGTGAAGATGAATCAAATGGTTCTAATTATGATTCTAATTGATCTTATGATTCTATTTCAATTTGTGAAAATGGTTTATTTATGTGTTAGGACGCATATATCATAATGTTACACTAAAATTATAAAAATATCCTTCTACCTCTTTACCTCCACCTTCACATCATTCATGTTGATGAAGAAGGAGAGACGAATGACTCTTGTCTTGGTGATCTTGTGGATCCAATTTTGGACTACATTATGAATCTTTGTCACTATGGTGAGTGGTCCCTGATATTGGAGAACATCTAAAGGCACTTGATGGTGTGAGGAAATCAACCCTTAAAAATAAATTTACCACTATTAAACCACCTAAACTACACATATTATTTCCTATTTATTATCCATGTGAGGTTCACAAAGGATTTTTCATGACTATAGTTAATATTAAGTGTGTTCAAATTCTCAAGTAATTTAAATTGTGTGAAACAAAATAATGATACTAAAAATTGGTATTAACATTCTTTGATGTGTTTAAGATGACCTTCTCTATGTTTTTAATTATCTTTTATACTAAAAACTCCTACCAATTGAAATTTTATCTTATTTTTATCATGTGATATACAATGTCAATGATTCCTTGTATTGTTTGTCATGTGATCTTGGTAGTCTTAAATAATCTCTTCATAATACATTCATTCAATGATCTCATAATGTTTTCATCCAATAAATTGATGATAATCCCTCTTGATACATGTGCATATTTCTCCTTTATATAAAATTTTATCAGAGGACTCTTTTTGTTGTAAGCTGTTAATGATTTCCCCCTTACTAGTAAGTCAGTAACCTATGCCATGGTGTTGGTGTTGGTGCTGATGTATATCATGATAACTTTGGAAAAATGGATATCCATTTCATTATATCAACTTAGGATAATCATCTCTACTTAATATAGCTACTTAAATATAAGTACTATTACAAGGCATTCCACATCCAATTTGAGTAGCCTATTTGCTAGGGTTAAGGCTCCTTGATGCAAACTTGTCACTTGTGCTTAGGGGAACCATTTATAATTATCTTAATAAATTAATTCTAATGGATTTGAATCTTGGTATCTCATTTACCTTAGTGTTAACCCAACACCCATTTCTTCTTTCTATATATTTGATAATGGCATGAAAATTTGAGACACCCATTTTTCTCTATGTTATTATGGTAGAGTCGATAGATATTTGCTTAGTTGGTTTTATAAATATCAAGTCTTAGTGTAGGAACTATGTCACCTCAATATTTTACACATATTTTTTGACCTAACACATATGTTAGAGATAAAATCACTGAGAGGGGGGTGAATCAGTGATGTAAGATAATCCAATTCAATTCCCAACTCTTAAACATTCAACATACATCAACTTGATCAAAAAACATAAACATGAAAGAACATACATCCAAAGCATACATGAACACATAATATATGTGGGAAACCCACTTGGGGTATAAAACCCACTAAACCCTAAAAGATGTAGTACCTTCCTATAAAACAATATCCAACATTTAAACTAGCACCAACTGATCAAGGAACACCCATCCCTTAGTTTAGTGAGACACCCATCCCACAAGGAGAAACCAAACCCCTAGGTAACCAAGCACATATTCAACTACCTTAAACTTATCTCCACCTCTAATTTGATGTCTTATACACCTGATGATGGACTTCTCTTACATTCACTCTTTCCCCTTTACACTCTCACAAACTTGCATATACAAGTAATGCATCCAAAGCACCCTTTTGGATCACTCTTCACTTATTAACACATAAACAATAAAAAAAATCAACAAAAAATCTGTCACAAAATCAAAACCATGACTTTTAGGTCTTACACACACTCCTCAACCTACTATGCACTTCAATCCATCCACTACGTACACTCACTCAATCAGCGTCTAGGGCTTACTCGCTCAATCTACCTCTTCTAGGCATATTAGGTCTAATGACCTATGTGTTCACCTTCATCACCTTAATCAAATAAAAATGAATGATCCTCTTTGATCTCTGATGGTACTCACTAACATGTACCTTTTATTTCAAAGGTTCTCTCCTTTTCTCAATATCACATCTGCTCAACACTTCTCTCTCAAGTCTAGAAACCATCACATTTATTTTCACCATTTATAGAGTCTTCATAAATATCAACTTCTAGGTAAGCCATAATACTTTCCTTAACCCTTAATATATATAAAATGCTAACACAGCTCAATATCATCCTCATATGTCAGCCATAGCATCTATTGGTCACACTTAAGCATCTACGCCTTTCAATTAGGCCTTAATATCCCTTATAGGTCTCTTAAAGACCTATTACCCTTTTAACACTTCATAAAGAAAAAAATAACATAAGATCACTTTAAAATACATGAGTCCACTCCATATGAACTCTAAGACATATTCAGGTGATTACTCCTACCAAAACAGTCTTCTCCTAAATTTACTCAAATAATATTTTATACATAGTAACACCATGAATGAATAAATAATAAACTTTTAAGCTCAATAAATTTTATTGTACAAACATTTATACCTTCTAACTAGGTTATAGGATGCACCTTGAAGTCCTATACAACTTTAATTTTTACTCCATCATGAAATTAATCTTGGATCAAAAGATATAGCTCAAATACTAAGCAATGGTTTTCCCTCACAAATTTGAATATTTAAATTCTAATGGTCACTATGCAAATGTTAAACATCAGACACTTTGACCACATCTCATTCTCCTTGGAAAATTTGAACAAATATGCATTTTTAATCTCTTTAGAAGTAGCTTGGTCTTTATCTTTCAATGCTCACCATCAATTTTAGATCCTTGCTTCCATGATCATGCTACTTAGTAGCTTTGTGTGCCTTTTATACACATTGACTATTTGACTTAAATAACTCCATCAATCTCCAACTATACAAGCACTCACATGCCATTGATCTTATATCAAGTTATAGATATTGAGACAATTATCACTAGTGCATGTAATCTAAGAATCCTTTGATAATTTAATTTCACGCATGCCATTGATCTTTGTCTAACAAGATCACATGCTCTATTGGATTCTTATCTATATAGATAAATTGATCATCATTAGATCTTTGATCTGAATCATTGTTCACCGTAGATCTTTGATATCACAAATTTGGCTATGGGAACTTGGTAAAATCTATCTAAGAAGTCAAATTTTCACCTTAATAACTTTTGCTACACTCCATATCCAAACCTAAAATTTGAACCACATAATCTCCTCACATAGGGGAATCCATCCATATATCAAACTACTCTTGAAACCTTCATACATGTGAAATATGATGTCATCAATATACTCACTTGACTTTATCTATCAAGTTGACTATTTAAACCTAGATCTTCATATGATTATTTTGATGAAATACATTCACTTCCATAAGCACTCAAAGCACTCATAACACCCCATAAGGTCTCTACAACACGTATATATCATAAATATCATTCATAAATTTCCTCACTAAGCTAAACACTAAAGAACCATGTAGGAATACTGAAGCATATTGAATCACACTTTGTCATTATCAATCTAACACACATGACACCTCATCAATAACCTTGGTCACCTTGGATACATCATTAACAAACCTCCAACATTCTCCCCCTTTTTAATTGATGTGAACACCAATACAAATCTTATGCATATAATATGTCTCTTTCTTTAAGTACTTTATCCCCCTTTGACATAATGACAAAATGGGCTCGACTCCTAATCTTATGGACCTAAAAATACTTTAAAGACCAAAAATAGGAAAGGAACAACTCAAAGAGATGATACAGACTCCCCATAAAAATTTGAATACCTCTTCTCACCTTGAGCTTTTCAAACATGCTCCATGACTACACTCTTCTTTGATTATTCAAAGCTTCTATGAAGACAAAACATATAAGAACATTATAACTTGCATGAACTTACCTTGAAACCATTAATAGGGACTCCCCCTAAGCCACCTAAGCTTCTGCACCCTTTGAAAACCTTCAGACCATATCCAAACATGAAAAAATAACACAAATGCCTCCATACCTTCTCTCTTAGATTCAACTACACATTTCTCATATCCTACAACTTGACCATCTAAAAAGCTCCTGACTTGGTTTGATCAAGTCATGCTTGAGTTCATATCTTTAGAAAACTTATTTATATCTCCACTATGACTAGAACCTCTCACATATGCACCCCCTCATATCATGCACAAATCTTCAATCCTTTCAAACTATCTGAGTTAACTCCCTCTAACTAAATATTTCACGTAGATCATGACATCTTCAAAAAGTCTTCTCAATGAGCTAGGTCCATCAGTAACACTTCAACATTGTCCATACTTTAGTGAAAAAAATTTATGAAAACATCTTATCTTCTCACTACCCTTACTTAGAGGCTTAGTAGCCCTACCTAGAAAATACAACACCCATAACTCTCTGAGTAGATACCTTAAAGATTTTAAATACCATATCTAAAGCATTCTTATATGCCCCCTCATGCATGCCAAAAATAAACACTCAGCTCTTCCTCTACAATATACTTCTTTCATGAACTTACTAGCCAATTAGCCCTCCATTTTCATAAATCCTCCTCCATATAAATAACCATGCACTTTAGAATACTTTGAAAGACTTTTTGAGCACCCATTTGGCCATTTCAACTAATTAAGTAGACTCAGACCTCAACTTATTAGGCAAACCATTTTTCTATGCCACTTGGTAGCTTTATGTGTCTTCTATACACATTGACTATTTGACTTAATACACTCCATCAATCTCTAATCGTATGAGCACTCACATGCCATTGATCTTCTATCAAGTTATCGAGATTGATACATTATCACTAGCATGTGCAATTTGAGCATCCTTTGAGAATTTGACTTCACGTACGCCATTGATCTCTATCTAAAAATATCACGTACTCTATTAGATCCTTATCTAGTTAGATAAATTTCTCATCATTATATCTTTGATCTGAATCAATGCTCACTATATATCTTTGATATCACAAATTTGACAAAGTATGGGAACTTGGTAAACTCTATCTGAAAAGCCAACTTTACACATTAATAACTTTTGATACGCTCCATGTCCAGACCTAAAACTTGAATCACATGATATCTACATATAGGGTAATCCGTCCATCTATAAAAATACTCCTAAAACCTTCATACGTATGAAATATGATGTCATCAATTTTCTCACTCAATTTTCTCTAAAAAGATGACTACTTGAACTTAGATCTTCATATGACTACTTGAACCTTCATAAGCACTCTAAGAACTCATAGCACCCCATTGGGTCTCTGTAACATGTCCATATCATCAATAACATTCATCAATTACCTCACTAAGTCAAACACTGAATAACCATGTAATAATACTGAAGCATATTGAAGCACACTTTGTCATTGTCAATCTAACACACATGACACCTCATTAACAACCTGGGTCACCATGGAGACATCATTGACAAACCTATAACAACATACACCCCATTTTAAAATTTAAAATAGGGACCTATTATTTTTGGAAACATCTATTTTGGGCGACCTATAAACCTTAAAGTCTATACTATAATGTTATCCATTTATAGTCAAAGGTTTCTTCTTTTTTCACCTGGGTCTAATTTTTGTAGAAGTGCAAGTCATGAAAATCAAATCTTAAACGAGTAATTTGATATTTTTGAACCTTGGGATTCATGATTTATTTTTAAAAATGATGCTTTGGTTTATTTACTAATGGAATTAATATCTTACTATGTCCTGGTGTCCTTTGTACTCTTTATGATTTTAAGACTATTCACCAAGACTTGTTAATCACTCATGATTAGGATGCATCTTCATCATGCGAGATAGTGATAAGTGCCACCATCATTCCATCCAAATATTTTATCCTTTATGAAATTTCAAATTCCTTAGGTAGTCTCTAGACTATCTAACAATGATAGGTAACATCATGACATCGTATGAAACTTAAATAGTCAAAGAAAATTCTAAGTGTTTTAAACTACCAAGCTTTAGAAACTCACCATGTGGCTCATTCTCATGAAATAAAAAGCATGAAAAATATACAAAATGGTCAATTATATAATGGTTCTAAGCTATTAATAGTTAAATTCTCTCAAAATTTCATAGTTTTAAGTGTTTAACACTCATTAATTATTCATCTAATGGAATAACTGAAGCATTAACACAATTCAAAGGGTACATTTCAATGGTATTAGGACTATTTCAATGGTTTGAGAACCCATAGTCTAAGGGTTTGACACTCATCACACCCATGATTAAATGTAGCATTAGGGTATATAAAATAAAAGAATCCAATGGTCCCTACCCTCTAGGTTTATAAACATCTAGCTCTTTGAAATCATACCACAAGGCAATATTCCATTAAATGGACCCTTTAGAGCATACATAGTTAAATATGTAAATGGTAATAGATCCAACATTATTAATTCTTGATGAATCTAACCTCTTGAGTACTCAATGGCCCAAGATCATACCACATGTCTTGATCATGTTATATCACAGCCATATAGCCTAAGAAACACAATAAAGAATATAAAATGTCAGTGGAATGAGGATTAGACGCGTGTTGTGACCCGAAAGAAACATAGCTTGGATATATATTATTAATGTTGATATAAATGGGAAAATAATAGTACATGAATAATTGATAAATGTCTTTAGAGGGATGACTAGAAAGTTAAAGTTAATGAAATGTTGTCATTTAGTAAGTGACTAAAACTACCAAAGTTGACTGACACATTCAAATTGAAATGGTAATTCAATCATAAATTTGTTACATGCATTAATGACACATGAATTCATTCAAGACTTGGGATTTGGAAATATATATGAAAAATATAAATGAGAGAAAGTCACTTCACCATTTTTCATTATCGATCTCTTACATATCTAAGAAGTCCAAGCTTTTTTAGTGTGCTCATAAATTTAAAACTAGTTGATCTTTAAAGAGAATTGTAGTCTTGTAGTTTAAATAATGGACTCTTATTCAAAGTAGAATCATATTAATTCCCCTTTTATGTACTCATTTACTCAAGGACCTAAATATACATATACCATGTTCAAGAAGAGCACCTTGGATTTCTAATTTCACCATTATTCAGTGTTATGGGAAGAAGCAAAATCAATGATCCCATATGCAGCTTAGGGTCAAATATTTATAAAACATAAGTAATATATAGAAAAATTGTTACCCTTAAAAGTGTAAGGCCTCCATCAAGAAGATATAAAACCATAGGTAATGCCTTGCATTGACCTACTTAGAAATTTATTTACAAATGGAAATTTTATTGGGGATTGCTTATACATTATTAAAAAAAAATGTATCAACTTATATTTTTCATAAGATTTTCAACTGGTACATTATACTCCCACTCCTTTAATTTGTATATAACCAAGTCTCATCCAAAGTGTGACTCAAGTAGAACATTATGGAGGGAAAGCTCAAATAATGGCTAGCAATAGGCCAAAAGATGAACCCAAAAGGGGAATATTCATCCAATTACATAATCAAGTTCAAACAGAGAATAAGTATATCCATGGATCTAATCAACTAATTTTATATTTTTCCAACCATTTCTACATCTAAGTAAAATGGGTCCCCTTGTTAGACATCCTTCTAACATCCAATCAAATAAAATTCCAAGGAGAAATCATAGGCACCAAGCTGAAGGTACAAATGTTCTACCATGACCAGAGATCATTTTATGGTGGTTTATATATGATGTCCTATCTACTATATTCATAATGGTTAATATCTATAAGATTCATGGGGAATTATGGAAACCATCAACTAAATACCTGACAAACATAATTGGGGAGGACCATTCTTCATGTTTATAAGTAGGTATAGGAATGAGATATAAAGTATCTATGATGAGGTGTACACTTGAATATTTCAATAAAATAATAGCACTCAAATGCTTAGGTTTTATAATAATATCTTTAGAACCCTTAATAAGTGTGGACACGATTGGTTTTAACCTGATGTCATTATAATAAGGATAGAAGGCACTAAGACTTCACCACTTTTTATACCACATTATGTTCTAGATAAAATATCTAAGAAATAAATAGCATTCCAAATTTATAATGGTATTGATTAATAATTGGGTTCAAATAACTTATCTCATTATTTTAAAAATCCATTGAGTATTATGCAAATACAATATGTGATCTGATCACACTTCATCCAGACAAATAAAATCAAGACTAGTTATAACCTAAAGGTGGCACCATTCAGGGAATGGGACCCAAGACAAAAGGTAAGGGGGTATCTCCAATACCTTAAGGATAATAAAAAGTTAAACATTTATTATGATCACCAAGAGTATGATCATGACGAGGTCTTATTTAATTCCTTAGATGACACCAAAGTATGGACAATAATGAGAAATAAACCTATGTCTATGATCTCATCTCAAAACATATAGTATGATCCTAAGATGATATAAGAAAAGGATAAAATTTCATAGAGATATAAATGGCCCCAAACCAAACCACAATATGCTCAAATAAAATATCGACCCCTTTCTCTAATAAAAGAGTAATTAGATGAAGAGGAAATTGAATTAAGCAGTAAAAGGGAATCAAACCCTCAAATCAAAAGAGATATTCTAATAGGCCTTTTAGGTCCTTAATTTCTCCTTTCATTTTTTGTTGATGCTACTTTGGCCTTGTAAATAACCACCATAATATATAGATCAATGGATCTTTTAGGTGGATATATGAAGATAACTTTTGTAATAACACCTCTATCCCCTTTGAAAATAGTCACTCAAGCAAGTCTTCCCAAGTTTTGTAAGCTTCTTTTAAATATATTTCAATTGTTATATATTCCCCTTAGTTTCTTTCATAAGGTCCATCATCACCCATGTCTATCAGTGAGGATACCTCTCCTCAATACCTCCCTACCATGTCATCTCTAGTAACCTTCCATCCCACCACTATTGTCACACAAACTATTCCTTCTCCACCACCTCTAGTGATTTATTTATCCCTAATGTTCATTCATATATTTCACCCTATTGGCCACCTTCCATTCCCCCCATATTGAACTATTAAAGGAAATCAAAGGACTCATCTGCTTCCTCTAAAGGTAGGAAACTGGAAGAAAGACCATCAGTTGGTCATCCTACTATAAATGAGTCCCTTAAAGTAGATAAAGTAGGAGGAGTAGGGAGAAAATGGTTTGAGCCAATCGTATACTTGGGTGTATATTTAAATGATGATGATGAAGAGGATGTAGAATTAATAAATGGGTCATAACCAAGTAAAAGTGAAGAGATTTTTCTAGATGATGAAGAGGTAGAATTTGAGAAATAGAAAGCCTTGCATTTGGGATAAAAATAGGTAGAAGAGACCCTAGCCAATGCCTTAAATAAACAAGTCCACATAGAAGATCAAAATCAAAGTATCAATTAGGTATTTTCCTCTATTGTTTCATCTATTTCTAGTTTAGAGATTCTAGCCACTAGTTTGTCTATAGTTATTCCTAAGAGTTTTATATGTATGTCTTATATGGATTGATTTATTCTTTCTTCTAAGCCAATAAATGCTCCTAAGAAAGGAGTCCATTTTGAAATTTTGGTTACTATGTCCATTTTTAACCCTAGATTCCCACTAATATCAAATAAAAGGTTAGCTCAATTAGAGTTACCAATTCCATAGTCATCACCCATATCATTAGCTATAAATATTGTAGAAAGAACCCCAAGATTGATCAAATTTTTTGTTGTCATCACTCCAACAAGGGAGCCATCCCCATGGGAGAGGGTTGTCCATTCACGTATCTAATTTCCTATTCAAATAAGTGACTAATTGTCACCCCAAGAATTTACACCCCCTCTTATGACTCCACCTTCCACATTAGAAAATCCAAATCAAGATGATGAAATAAGGGTTCTCATTATTCTCTAATAAATGAATGAAATGCAAGATACTATATATGAGAGAAAAAATTTAGTGGTAACTGAGCTACCTACAATCTCTACTAGATTTGATAGGAGTAGAACTATTCAAAGACTAAGGAAGAGGAAGGTGGTGAATCCAAAGACAAAATAAGAGACATAGTTTCAATAGAGGGAGAATATTTTACTTTTACCAAAGAATCCCAAAATAAACCCAAATTATCCTTGTATTAAATGGAAAAATTTTGTACTTAGTGCACACCATGAGGGAGGCATAAAATAAATATATCATAGTAAGGAGGATGCCTTGAAAAGACCACAACAAAGGCAAATCATACAAGCTCTTTAGGACATTATTATTGATGTACAAAGTGTATCCACCAAGTTATATAATATTTTGTATAATATTAGGATTTATAGGATAGGGAGCCAACCCACTAGGGTAATTATTGTTAAATTTTGGAATCAGATGAAGGAATTGGAAATAAGACTAATTTTTTTGGTTCAATTCTCTAGGACCAATGCATTCCAATAATTGAATCTAATGACCAACAGACATGCTTCTTGGTGCCTAAATTATGTATTTAAAGAAGGGATGCTTCCCTTAATTGGCACAAGTAAATGAAAAAAATGATGGGAAATTTTTCATTCATGAAATTATGTCCCTAAAAATTTTGGTAGATATAATGGTTACCAATGTGATCACCCCTACAAGAGAATTGGTCAATAAGACTAATTTTGATAACCTTCTCTAGATAGCTACAAACAAATTCAAAGAAGAAGTTGAGGGCACCATTTGTAGAGATAATGAATAAATATTTTAGTTGGATAATTTTTCAAAGGGTAGATTAATAAGATCATAAGATTTAGGAGCTAAATTTAAAAGCTCAAAAGTTGAACAAGAAAGGTTGATGGATGAGGCTATCAAAATACTGGATCTTTCATTATTCATTTTTGATATGATAAGTAAGGAGTTTTATATAGTATATAAATTGTTTGAAGAGATAAAATCCAAATAAGTAGCTTTGGTTTTAACACCAAGCACACAACTAGTTTTTAGTACTACCCCAGCTTCATAAAGCTCTCAATTTTATAGATTCATAGTTTTTCAAACTTTGATGGGCCCAGTTCTGATCCCATAAGGACATCCATTAGTTATCTCAGTAGAAACTATAGATAATTTACTAACTCCTTTAGTTAATGGTACCACATCAGCAACATTATCTTAAAATAACTATATATTTGCATAATATTATCAAGTTAGAACTTTAGTTCCCAAACTCATTCACTTTGCATGCATATTGTATTTGTAGTTAAAGAGGTTGTTCTAAATATGATTACAATATAGGCATCTTTTGCATGTTTTATTTCATCAAATTTTAATTTTATATGAAGAATAAAGATATGAGGCCTTCCCCATCCCAAGCCTATATATATTTATAACCTCTTAGTCCCAAAGGGAGGAGAATTTTGGTTGCTAATATTAATAAGAAATTCTGAGAATATCTATTTAACTTGATCTTTGTGTGTAAATCTTCCTTATTCTCAAGTATATGGATTATGTAAGATAGACCATCATTATATTATCTTAGTTATTTATTTTTTACATTATTTATCTTTTAATACAATTATTAATTTTGAGCTACCATTGATTTAAAATCCTTTTACATACTAATCATAATCCCCCCTTGTGGATGTGAAAAAGCAATCTTAAAAATGTGGAAACCTTTGATAGTTTATGTTTGATTGTATTGTATTATTTTATTTTGCCTCTTTAAATATGTTTGGTTGTTCATGTGTTATAGTAACTTGTATCAAGCATTAGTTTGTTATTTCTTTTCCAAATCTTGGTCAAATGTTGATCTAGAAGGGTTTTATCTTGGGTAGTCTATAGGTTTTTTCCTTTTTACCTTCCCTTTTTCAAGTTTATTTTGTAGGTAATACTCACCTTAGTTAATACCATCATCCTTCCACCCACTTCATGTAGATATATGTTCACCCATGAGCCAACCCATCCATGGTAGACAACATGTATCACTCTCCACTATTCCATCAATAGGTTATCATAAAACTAAATACCCTATCACTCATGCCTTGGAGTCATATATTTCACCAATCCTAAAATTTTAGAGGCTAACTCATAATAATTTATAGGGGTGTGCATAAAACACAAATCAAATGGATTTTTAAATTGGCACTAGGAGGGATTAAACATATGCCTCTATCTCTTTGAAAGATTACTTGAGTTGCACTAGAAATTCCCAAGAAATTAACATGGTCTACCTCAGATGATAACTTGATATACCCACCTTTGTAAATCTATAAAAAGGTTAGGTCTGACAAGGGTATACCTAAAAGATCCCAAGCCCAATCATTCTCTCTAGGTATACAACCTTGTCTTCCTGTACTTCCTTTTACCCATCTACAACAATAGCAATAATTGAATAATCCACTCATGAACAATACTCCACATTTGAATAATCCTCCACCCCAAAATCAAACATGGTTGATTCACTTAGCCATCAACATTGCCAAGGTTGTGCATGATTTACCTATAAACCCATAGAAAATGTCTTCCTTCTCTCCCTTGGCAAGATTGTTAAAAAGCATATAAAGGCTTTGAAATCTAGTTTATGGATCTTGAATGTAACTCACAAAGACATGGCTCGTAGACTATTTCCCCTCACTTTAGAAGATATAGCCTATGACTATTTTATAAATATTCCATAAGACTCAATTACAGTCAAGATGATGTATTAGGATACTTTCCTGGCATAATTTAGCCAAGTTACCAGTGTAAATGTTGTTTACCAAGACTTTTCCAACATGAGGTGAGATCCCAATGAACCCATTTGAGATTTTAATACATAGTTTCAAAAGATGTATAGCATGATTGAATCTTCTTACTAATTAAATGACCTATTAACCTTTGAGATGTACAAAAATACCCTGAGTCCCATGACTAATGTATTTTGTGTAGGATTTTTAGTATTGATACCTTACCACTAGATTACACTGAATCTATCAATGTGGAAAAGTAATTGTACCCTTAGTTACAATATCCCCCCCCCTTAATCTTGGACCTATTTACCTAGATTTCATCCTAATTCTAAATATAAATAAGGACATTATTGTATAGAAACAAAACCAAGCACACAACCAATTACCATTAACCCAAGTTGCCCATAATCAACATCTTAGCTTCTTAAACAATTTTTCCCCTAACTATCAAAGCTAGAGTTCACCCTTAATACCAATTAACACCAATACTACATAAGTTACTACTCCTAACTCAACCAATATAGAATTAGATGACATATATAAAATGGTACAGAAGCTGAGTAATGAATTCATTACTATGCAAAAGTATATGGGTAGTAAAGGTGGGTAGAATACCAACTAGAACAATCAGAACTTTAGGTTCCAAAGGTAAGAAAAATATTTCAATAGGTCTAAGAAAAATCAAGATCAATAACTTCCATATAATAGAATGCCAAAGATCAACATCATGGAAGTATCCCTTCCTAATTGGTGTAGGGTCCATAGTAATTCACAACATGGTGAGTTAGATTGTTTTAAATTTTTTACTACATTCAAAATATTTCAAAAAGAAATGGAAAAACAAGAAGGTTCTACCAATCAATTAGAACCATCCATGTATAATGCTTCAAGGCATCCCAGCATAGTTATGGTCTTTAATACTTATGAATTAATTTTCCTAGTGAAATATGATAATGAACCTAAGGATTACAATGATGAGATCCATGTTTTCCAATAATACCATCAGATTGGGAACTATAACTTGAGAAGAAATCAACCCACAATCACTTTGACACCTCCCAAAAAAATTTCACTACTCCTCCTAATCCCAATGCCAACAAAAATTCACCTCTACCTAGGAGGGATAATCTATCTCTTACCAAGGATAAATATTAGTTGTAAAATTTTTAACATTAAATAAAATTAGGGCTTAATATTATCAAAGATATGATTAATATTAAGGCCAACATTAGTCTTTGTGAGCTAGCCTAGATTAATGGATAAAGAGAGTTGTTTTTAAATGCCATGATAGGGAGGGATTTTGAAAATTCCAAGGTGTCATGATGATGTATAAAGATAAAACCTAGCTATAACCATTATTTTTAATTATCTGAATGTTTAGCAAGAATGTACATAATTACTTCGTAAACTATGCATCTTCAGCCAATGTGATTCTTACATTTATCTACAAAAAGTTACGTTTGACTCCAAATAATTCAAATAAGGTGGTAATATATATAGACAAGTATTTGATTCCATGTGTTAGATAATTGAAAAATGTTTGCATACAACTAAAATCTAAACCACATGTGTATCAGACTATAAAAATATTGGTCATAGATATTCCATAAGCATACGGCTTGATACTAAACTAAGACTAGTCAAAGATGTTGAATGAGTACATGGCCATGAATTTATCACACATGTGGATGCCATGAAAATAAGTGTAAAACCAAATTAGGGTAGATAGATAACAAAAAAATAGAGTACTTGATCACTAAGTATAATGCCAAGAATGAACAAATTGACTTTATGTCAACACATGTAGGGGTGTATGCTTTTACCACCAAATAAGAAATGCATGAATAAAAATTTGAAGGTCCTTCTTAGTTTTGGACTTTAAATTTTAAAATATCTCAATAAAAATAAGGTTAGGGTGTGGGTGTTGTATGCAATGGGAAATGCAACAAATCTATAAATCAATCCTAGCTCGAAGAAGATAGATTCTACTTATACTTGTGATTGTGGATATATTAGATATTTGGGGTCATGACCAAGAAGGATCCATTAAACCTATCCAAAGGATATCCTACCATAATAAATTCACTAGGGAGGGTTCCAAATACTCCAATTAAGAAAAACTATGCAATAACCCTAACTAGGTCCTATGTTTTCATATTCACTAAACTAATAACAAGTAAATCAAAGTCTAATCTAGTGCTCACCAAATCTTGTGGCACAAATTCGGGGTAATAAACATAAAAATTAAACATTAATAAAATATATATACTCACATCAATATATATGTAATCCTAATGCATGGGAGAGAAGTACAAATGCATATCTATCTACTCTTACAAAATAAGAACAAAGTTATGAATACTTACCTTTGAAGACAAACCTGTCAAGCCCTAATCTTTCCCTTGGCCAAGGTGCTTCATAAGAGGTTTTTGTGGTATGTAAGAATGATAAGGATAAATCATCTCTAAGCTACATAACTTATCAATGCATCTAACAGACTTCTTCACAAGACAAGATCTCTATCTCCAAAAAAACTATGAAACCTTAAGCTATGGCCCTCAAGTAGAATGGTGGATTAAAAGATGTGAAACATATATATCTTCTTATTCTCTTATATTATAAATGATGAAATTTATGTGTTTATAAAATTGGATCTAACCTAGTCCTTTTTGAAAGTTTAGTCGATATGGTCGACCCAGTTGACCTAGTATCATTATTGACAAAACAAATTAGGTCACGATATATCCTAATAAGTTTTATCGATTAGAGTACAAGGTTGATGGAGATAATAGTTTAATGTAAACTATAAAAAATGGTTTTAAGTTAGGAGAGAGTTAATGAAAAGGAACAATAATATTGTTAAAGTACCAATGGTCTGCCCACCTCTTTCTTGGTTCACTCCTTAAGGCATGCACTCAGAGAGATTGAGACTCAAAAGGTTCTTTCAAGTTAGAATTCAAAATATTATGTGTATACATATTCCCCACTTGAAGATCATTGTGTGTCATGTGAGTGTAACAAGGGATGGTACTTTAAGAAACAACATGGCAACACATGAAAATGAGATAGATTAAATTACGTAGAGAATGTGATTCTAAAAAGAAATTTAAGTAACTAAAATTACATATACATACCTTGACTTACCTTTATGATGAATGACTGCATGCAAATATCCTAGTCTTGATCATGGAGGGTGCAATACCTACATTTGATAAACCCTAGGGATATAAAACTAACAATATAATCAATACATGCATACGTAGGATGGTTAAAGTAGTAATGAATTACTTAGAAAAGTTAGTATATTGTGATTGCAAGGCAGGGTTAAAACCAAAAGATCAGGTATGTAAATGACAAAATGATGAAAAATGAAGGATAAATGATTGTAGAACACACTAAATCACATTGGAAATTATGTAAAATATAAATGGAAATAAGGAATGTAGAACATATAAAATCATGTTGGGAAGCATGTAAAACATAAATGGAAAAAAGGAATGTAGAACATACTAAATTACATTGGGTAGCATGTAAAACATTATGGCAAATGAAATATCAATGAAACAAAACTCCAACAAAGATATGTAAGAAAGTGCAAAGTAACCCTATGTAAGATAGGCATGTCAAATCAAACATAACAAAAAACATGAATGATTTAAAATGAAATATAAGTCAAGATGTGATAAAAATATGAAGAAATCATACATAAATAGAAACATGTAAGAATGTAAAATTTCATATGTACAATAAGTGAAATCCATAAAAAATCAAAAGTTTTAAGGGATGAAAACTCAAACTTAGTGCTTGGTTTAAGATACAATGTAAGAAAACACAACCACCTAATGACATGACTAATATTATAATGAGATGGTGTGGAAAATAAATCGTGTAATGGTGTTTGTGATGAAGTCTTGGTCCTATCCAAGGTCTTATAATGCAACTCATAAACTATAAAACAAGCTACGTAGGTAGGTAGAGGGGATCAAGAATGTGATCAACTAAAATCAATATCCAATAATGGTAATATAAGAAAAATATGATGTAAATAAGGAATGTGAGGCACCACATGGGTGATGTGAACATCTTTAGTAAGAAGGAGACACACTAGTCAAGTGAGAAAGGCTAATAACTATCAACACCAATCAACACCAAGGACTTATGACACTTTTACTAATGAACGCAAAGTTTGGGATAACAATTAAAGTACATATATCAAACCTTAAAGGCTATATGCATGAAAATTAAAATGGACCTACTTTCCCACAACGTGTTCCCTATTCCTTAGGACCCTTTATAGAACCGTCAGTCTACTATAAAGATTGGGTACTTGTATGAGAAATTAGGTGGCACTAGATAGTATATGATATAATGGGACCCCTACCCTATTATAATACCCTAACACACCCCAATGGACCTCAGATCTACCATGAGGCCAACTTTAGAATTTGAGCTTTGATTAAGATGGGAAATTTTCCAAATATAGATCATGTCTTTTGGTTTGATCTGACTTCTAATATTATTTTTTTCTTCTATTTCTTTTATGATTTGGCCTTTAATTATATTGTATTTTTATATTTCTCCTCCTCCATATGGATTTGGAGAACCAAACATGAGTGAAATAGGTGAAAAACACAAGAGAGATTGCACTTGTTCACTAGAGAAAAGGACCTAAAGACCAAGGTTCCTAAAGACTCCTAGACTTGCCCACAAGTAAGTGTGCACTCTCAAAATCAACCTATGTGAGCTTCAAATGAAAGGAAATAAGGGAAATATGGGTATCATAAGAGATCCATCTATGTAATAAGTGATGCAATGATGAATATGCTTGTATCTAATCACAAGGAGGTAAAATCATGTTATGAAAGGGGCAGGGCTATGTAATGATATTAATGTCACTAGAGAAGCCATAATAACCTACAACAGAACTACCATAAGCACCAATGAAAGTAGCAGTCATCCCAAAAATTGAACTAAATATATTTTTTTGTGGTAATTTGTGAGTATATTCTGGTCCTATCTATGGTATTACACTGCAAATCACAAGGTGAACACCAATGAGGTGAATGTTAAATATGGGGGATGTAATCATAAAGATAATAAGGCAAATAATGGCATAAAAAAAAATGAAAGAGATATATAAGAAAAAAATGAAAATAAATGTCAAATATGATCTTTAATAAAACCAAAGAACCCAAAGGTGATAATGATACTAGTAAAGTGTGTTTTTGATGAAGACTTGGTCATATCAAAGGTATTACAATGTAACTCACAAGACATAAAGTGAAATAAAACCAAATAATCTAAAGGAGATAGTGGTGCAAGTAAAATGAAATTAAAATCATTAAAGTGCACAAAAATAAATAAACATGAGACAAAAAATAACAAGTAAGACTTATGTTAACATATTTATCAAAGATGAGCATGTGTAGTCATATAAAATGTCCAAATTGATAGTTTGAGTGTGGCCTGTGACACCCCATCCATTGGTCCTTTTTGCATGATATTACGACCCTTATAGACACCTTTTTGCTCATTACCAGTCATCTAGAACTTTTTCCCTGATTCTAGTTCAGCTAAATAGTATTCCTGATGCCAATCCTATTTCCCTAAGTTCTAAGCCTATATGATAGGAGTGTCCCATTTAGACTATAGTGTTGGACACCAAAGTGTCTCATTTTAAATGATCCTATATTTTTTCACTTTGAACCCCAATGGTCATTTTAATTCAGTCCTTATCCTTAATTGGGTCAACCTAGCATGAATAAATATAATGTATGACCAATTATTCCCTTTAAAATCCCACATAAAGATCATTCACAAAGGGGAGGTGATAAAAATTACAAATCAAGCAAGAATAAAAATAAAGCACTAAGGCAAACTTCCCTATTATTTACACACAATTACCCAACATAGCAACAAACATACTCAAACCCTTATACCAGTCCCTAGCCACCTTAAACACTATCAAATTGGTATTTGCATCCACATCAAACTATTACACAAAGCACATTAGGTGGGACAACTACATATGGATTGATCCCTCTTTGGAGTATTGGTATGTAGGCGATGGGTGTGGATTGCACATTTAGTACATCTTCCACACTAATCCCCCCTCTTTCTCAAGTGGCTCAAATATCATTTTATCAAAATGATGGAGGGTTAGGTTTTGGAGACAAAATCATCTCTATAATGAGTTCCATCAATAACCAACACTCAATTTTTCATAGACAGGCTCACACAAACACAACACAACTACCTAGAAAGTTTTAGGTCTCTTTGATTAGTTTGGATAATAGTGGCAAGAATGGAGAACAGTTTTAGACACCAAAGCATCCACTTTTTGACAATCACATCCTTTCACTAAATGAAATCTATATTTAAGTTTATGACACCTTCTTAGTCCTTTATAGCCATTTTTAATCTCTATATCATCCATCTCAATCTATTTTCTAGCTAAGTTATATTTCTTCCTATTTATTTCTATTTTTAGAAAGGTGAAAAAGATAAACAATTGTAGAAATCAGGACTATAATTATTGTTATATTATATACTAATTTATTAATCTAGAACCTTAACAAAAATAGAAATAAAACTCCATTATTCCCTAATAAGTTAAATCATTTGGTGAACCTGACTTACTTTGTTTTCACACAAAAACCCTAGAAACCCTAGGGAAAATTCTTTACTTATTTTAGCAATATTATTTTGATTTTTATTTCATATATAAATCAAAATTTCACATTAAATTTTTAAAATTCAATATAGTAAATTTTAAAAATCATTTCTTTCAAACCCTAGTTGAAAATACTAGGTCCCTATGCTTTTGAGGTATCACCTTACATGTTAGTGAGCTTCGTATCCTTTTTATGCATATTCTAGTTTGTTTTAATTAAATTATATTTCACATAAAACCAAAAATGGATCTCACTTATTTCAAAACATTTTTTTCAAACATTAAGGAGTCCATACTTGATCCTATCATGTATATGAATGATGAAGTTTACTATATTTTAATGCAAAGCTTCATTCTTTCCCTTTCATGCTTAACTTTTATAATATTGGATGATATTAAGAAATTTATTGCTAAACATGTTAAGATCCATTTCCTTCAAAGCAATTTTTACTTTTATTTAATACAAGGTTTCATTTTTTCTTTTACATACTCTCTCTCTCTCTCATGCATAATAATTTTCAACTCTATCTTACTAAACATTTTAGAAATGTCATGTTACAAGTAAAAAAAATTATCCATTAGTACAAATTTCCATGCTCTCTATCCTTTGTTTTCTATCCTTCATGTGGAATGCTCTTTATAATCATATTGTTATATAACTTATAACTCAAATTACATGCATTTCATCCCACAGACATGGTTTCTACCTAGATGTATATAAATCTTTGGCTACTTTTAAGCATCTTCTTATCATTACTAGACACAAGAAGACACTAATAGTTATATCTATCCCTCCCCTTCAAACTTGGTTCACCTAGATCTTATCCCATACCTACTACCAACTCCATGCTTATAGTAGATCATGTGGTACATGTTAGCACCCAAGTTTATGAAGATAGTTAAGTTGATTACACCAATGGATATAGCTTTGTCACTTAGTTTAGCACTCCTTTTGATATAGTTTTAACTTCTCTACTAGTTAAATTTCTTCCTCTAATTAAAATTTAGACACAATCAAGGCCTCCCTTTCTAGCATAGAGAGTTCATACACTTCCATGGAGGCCTCTCTTAGAGTGACCGCTACATCAGCGATAGTTTTAGGACTCTAGATAGTTTCTAGCTACAGTATTCACACCCAAGGTAGTATCATTGAGGTCTCATGGCTCTACACAGAGAGCACATTTTCAAAGAGTTTTCTACTACCAGATGGGTCCCTAAGATAACCATAGTTGCATCCACTTGTCAAAGTTACAGGGGGACCCCATAATTAGTTTCCACTATAGATATTTTAGATTACTTTAGCATATATAGATTTTAGAGTCATAGTCTCAACCCTTCCATTATGCTTCATGATCACACATGATCCCTTTCTTTGATATAGGATACCATGATATGGAGTATCTTATGAGACTCATCAGTTAGTATCATTTCTTCTCAGTCTTTCTTGTACATAATTTCTCAACATACTTGTACATAATTTCTTGGCTTACTATCTTGTACATAGTGTCTTTTTGCTTACTTGTACATAGCTTATTTCAAAATACCAAAAACAATACAATATTTCAAAATACCAAAAACAATATAACATATCAAAATATAAAAACATTCAAATAACTTAAAAGACCAAAAACTTTTCAACTTTATGCATTATCCATGCTTTACATTTATACTATCACGTTAGACTCACATTTTTCTATTCTATGTTATTATTTATCAATTTATCTACATTACCATGCTTCACTTGATCTTCTTTGAGTGTGTGTAGTGACACCTAGATCCTTGATTATTTCTCTCTACCCATTGAGGAGGCATCCTAATTTTATATTCGAGGCATACATCAACATATCTCCCCACTGAGGGAAATTTATACATGACTACACCATCTAGGTTATGTCATTCCTACACCACACACTCTAATTATCATGTTGATGTACATTAATTACTAGATTACATATATTATTCTATTGACTCTCACTAGTATATAACACTTGTATATTTTTTAGCATCTACCTAGTCTTGTACTACATGTTTTGCATACTTTTACTTCTTTATTTGATTAGTTATTTGTGATAACATTTCCAACATTTTCATGACTTCCTTTCTTGATTTGAGTAGGTAAATGTGATTGCATTTCTCAGTTCTTATTTTTTTACTTATGTGTACTTTAGGACATTTACCAATGTTCTCTACTTTTACTCTTATATATGTTTTTGGCCCTCATGCCAATCTTGATTGTTTGTAATTATATGTGTATATGGCCATTTAAACATGCCCTATATGCTTACTTTTCCTATTTTGAGTGACGTGTGCCCATGTCCCTTGTTTTCTTGGCCCCTTGGCCTCTTTTTTATGTTTCTTTCTTCTTGCCTTGCATGTTTGTTTGCTTCTTAGTTACTTATAATTCCATGATCCACATCATGCATTATCTTGCCTTCTTGGATGCCATAATGAACATCATGCTCCATCCCTCCTTAAAAACTAACCAGATTTCCAATTTCATTTCAGTATACTACACATGTTATTACATCGTTACATCTATTTAGGCATACCCTTGTTGATCTAACAAACTCCAATATAAACTATGCTATATCTTGAAACATATTTGCAATCATCATTTCTATATCATGTATTTCAAAACATAACACACTTGTAGGTCTCTTTTTTCTAAGGGTAGTCATTGTAGGGTCTTCATTCCTACCCTCGGAAGAGGGGCCAACAAATAAGGGTTTTGTCACAAATCAGAGACCTCTATCAATCAAAATCAATTTTCAAAACACTTAAAACAATAATCAAAATTCAAAACACATAGAATAGACTAGAAAAATAGTGATGAATATAGAATAATCATCAGAAATAGTAAAGGACAAGAGTGCCATATTTGGACTATAGTGTTGGACACCAAAGTGTTCACTTTTTGGATCTCTTGTCCAAACAACCAAAAACCCACAAAAAATTAGAAATAGACAAAAATGTAATGTCAATTACAATTTTGTCAACTATAATTTAGTTAAAATTGGGTATTTTTACTTAGATTATCTAGATATATGGGGAATCATGCACGACATGATGACACTCACTTCTAGTTTTAGATTGGGTAGTTGGTACAACTTCTAAATCAAAATCCATGTTTTAGACACCAATAATTAGGAGCAATATGTCTGGCAGATTTTCCTTCTTTTCTTTGTAGTTCATTATATTACCTATGTATTCATAATATTTCTATTCCTTATTCCATTTCTATGTGATTGGCATCATTTTAGAGTGCCTTTCATATAAGCCTAGTTCTCAGTTTTAGAGTGGCTTTCATACAAGCCAAATCTCCACCTTTTGGAGTGGCTAAAATTGGCTTAGTTCTCAATATACATTCAAATATCCATGCCACTTTTTTATATTATAATGCATTCATGGGCTTCATGAGCCATCTCATATGATATACATTCATACCAATATTAGTTTATAGTTCACACATAGTGGGTAATGATGGAGCCAAAGGAATAGCTAGCCTTGGTATTCTTGAGCCACCTACTCAGAGGGATTAGACACATAGTCCAAATATTAAATAACACACACATGATCATATAGATTCATTACATAGTGGGTGATGATGGAGCCAAACTGACAGCCTTTGTATTCTTGAGCCACCTTCAAGGAATATAGCACTCATATCTATTCATGATATTACTCTTGGTACAACACATACCTAGCATCAATCAGTATCACTCAACATCAGTCAACATCAAAAAAATTATCTTGGTTCACGTACCTAATTTATGCTTCATGTTTTGATCTCTCTATGCACACTCAGCATCACACATATTCATGGGCTTCACCCTTGCAAGTAAGTTTAGGTACACTTTTTATTTTTCTTTTATCCTGGTATTTCACTTTGATGCATCACTAGAATAAAGGGGGGGAAATATAGTCATATAAAATATCCAAATTGGTATTTTGAGTGTGTCTTGAAACACCCCACCCATAAGTCCTTTTTACATGCTCTTGTGACCCTTATAAACACTTTTTTCTCATTATCAATCATCTAGAACTTTTTAAACCCTAATTCCACATTAGCTAGATAGTATTCCCCATGCCAATCCTATTCCTTGAGTTTCTAAGCCTGTAGGAGAGGAGTGCCCCATTTGGAATATAGTGTCAGGCTCCAAAGTTTTGGTGCCCCTGTCCTTTTGTGCTTTGAGCCCTAATGGTCATTTACATCTAGTCCTTATCCTTAATTAGGTCAGATTATCATGAATATATCTGACCCATGACCAATTATTCCCTATAAATTCTCATTCAAATATCATTTACAAAGGTTAGGTGATAAAACTTATAAATAAAGTAAGAATACAAACAAAGCCCTAAGGCAAAATTCCCTATTCTTTACATATAGTCACCCAATGTAGTAGCAAACATACTCAAACCCTCATACCACTCCCTAGCCACTTCAAACACTATCAAATTGGAATTTTCATTTATATCACACTATTACACAAAGCACATTAGGTGGGAAAACTACATATGGCTTGATCCCTCTTTGAAGTATGGGTATGTAGGCAACATACGCACTTAAATGATGTGGATTGCATGTTTATTACATCTTACATAATAACCCCCCTCTTTCTCAAGCAGATCAAATATTATTTTATCAAACATGATGAAGGATTATGGTTTGAACAAAAAATCATATCTACAACATTTTTTGTCAATGACCAATGCTTAATTTTTTATAGACAGGGTCACACAAGCACAACACAACTACCCAAAAAGTTTTAGGTCTTTGTGATTAGTTTGGTTAATAATGGCAAGAATGGACAAGAGTATCAGACACTAAATCATCCACTTTTTGGTTCTCCTATCCTTTCACTAAATGAAATCTAGATTCAAGTTTACGACACCTTCCTAGTCCTACATAGTCATTTTCAATCTTTGTATCAGTTGTCTTAATCTATTTTCTAGCTAAGTTATATTTCTTCCTATTTATTTATATTTTTAGAAAGGTGAAAAGGATAAATAATTATACAAATTAGGACTATAATTATTATTATATTTTGAATTAATTTATTAATCTATACCCTTAACTAAAATAGGAATAAAACTCCATTTTTCCCAAATAAGTTAAATCAGCATGTGAAATACAAGACTATGTGTCTTGGAATATTTCTTGAAGATGAATTTGTTTGTTACTATGAATTATAAAATAATACAAGGAATCATAATAAGCCCCAATGGGTAAGTGTATGTATGGATGGGCATCGCAAGATACCCCAAGTTTTTAATTCATATGTGGATAGGCATCACAAGATGCCCCAACATGTGAGATTATTTGAGGTGAAATTCAACCATTAGAATGATTTACATTGGGTAATAGGTCCATTTGGAAATATTTAAATGTGTTGGTTTATTATATTTTAAGGATATTAAATTTGACATAAGATGTGTATGAGAGGTATGAAGAGGTAAAGGAGGACCATGTATGATATGATTTGGAGTAGGCATTGAACTAGGTACTCCTTTGGTTCATGTGACGTAGGAGGTTAAGGTTCAATGGATGTAATGATGTGTTTAAAGTGGTTCATATTATCTATACTTTCCTTATTGGTTTAGGAAGAAATATAAACTATAGTTTGAACAATATTAGTGGATGAGGTGTAGGTATGGTATAATTTTTGTTGTTCATTAATTATTTGATGTTGATGTGATTGTGATTCTTTAGATTGAATTTATGAGCCTTGAAGATAGTCTTGATAGTATTATTTTATAGAGTATTAAGATTGAAATGTGAACCAAGAAAGGAATCAATGAGAAATCTATGAATATCATGACAAGACTCATGAGAATGACCTATAGTAGCATTCCACCAATAAAACTTATCAACATTGTACCATTCTGGAGGAGGTGTAGAAGGATCAAAGCTCATGGGTGTAAAGGGTGGTAATTTATTCTTAAGTTATTCTTGACACAAGGGAGGGTGGGTTGGATTAAAATTGGTTGAATTATATGCTTCATTTTAAGGTTTTGGAGGCTTGTATGAATCAATGTTATGATAAAATGATTGGAAAGGTTCTTTAGTAGTTGTTTGAGGTGTTTCAAATTGATTCATAAGAAATTATTTCCTTTTTTCTTGGTCTAAGGATTCTTTTGAAGTTTTAGGGGAAATTTTTTTAACTTTATATTTAAGGGGAGCTTTAAGAATAGTAACAAATAGTTTTAAAAGAGTGTCATCATTTATGTTATGGTCCAATTTGTGAGCTAGATACTTCCATCATTTGATGAAAGTGTGAGCAGATTCATTAGGAAGTTGTTTGACATTGATGAAATGTCTAAAGTAATTTTATATAAGGTAATCATGTTGGAATTCTTTCACTATAGCATTAACTAAATACTCTAGTTATGAGATGGAATGTCTAAGAAGTTGGTTGTACCATTCAAGTGAATCACCAAAAAAGGTTTTGGCTAAGATATTGGTGGTAGCAAAGGTGTTAGTTTGGAACCATTCCTTTTTAGTGATTACTAAAATATTTAATAAATATAGTATGGTTCTTAGTCCCATCATATGAAATAGTTGGATAAACGTTTCCAATATCTATGGATGCAAGTAATGGAGCTAAAGGTCCATTTTGAAGATGTTGAAGATTTTTATTATGAAAAGTAGGTTAAGGAATTATGTTCCTATTGGCATCTCTAAGAGGAAGGGGGATAAAATTATGATTTAGTTGAGACATGATGACTTGATGTGGTTGAATAGTCCTGTGTAATAAATGTTATTGCATATGCATCATTTTTGAATGATTAGTTGTTTGCATGATGTTCATTTATTGATCTATTTGTGCAAAAATTTGAGTTATGTCAATTTGTGCATTAGTATTTGAAGGTAGGTTATTAGTGTCAGTGTGAGGAGGTTTATTGGGTGGAATATTTCCAACATTGGTATTAGGTGGATGACTAGGATGAAGGACCTCAACTATATTACATTGTGTAGTGATTGGTTTTGAATTAGGAAAAGATAGAGGAAGAAATTGAATAGTTTCATTTGAATTAATAAAATAAGTGAGTTTCTAATTTAAATTCTTAATTATTAAATGTTATTGACTAAGTATAGGATAAAAATATGACATAATTATGAAATAAGACTCGATAACCACACACAAAATAGTATTGGCCAAGGTGTACAGAGTCGATAGGGTTGACTATGTACTATTTAGATAGGACACAAAATGAAGATAGAATCAACAAAACACATAATAGAGTCAACCCACATGTACTAAGTTGACTGGGTCAACTTATTATTATAAAGAGAAATTTTTTATTAAATAACAAGAATATAGATTCAAACAGGTTGACTATGTACTATAGGCATAAAAGGTGAATCAGTTAGTGAGAGATTATATCAACATAAACAACAGTGTTTTGAAAATAATAAATATTATTTCTAAACATATGAAAGCAAAAATACAAGAAATTGAATCAATGTGGTTGGTCTGATTGGAGCACACAACACAAATCTTACACCAACGCTAGATAGTGTAAGTTTTATAATACAAAATATAATGATCAGAGAGTAAGCATTAACTTAAATTAAAATATAGATAAATGGTCATTCCTAAGTATTGTTAAGTCATAATTAAGTTTGTAATTAATGTGATAGAGAGTTGGCTGTAAGAAGGAACTAAAAATAAATCTAAGGTTAGTTTTAGGTAGTTTAGATAGAAAGGGATCTATATTAGTAATGGTATTGGCTTAATACTAAGGCCTACCCCCTCACTTCATAATCTTATAGTGATATGGGTGTCAAGTGCTTTTCCAATATATACCTTTAACCACGTATTTATACTTATCTATAAATCCAAGTTGGCTTCCCCCTTAGTGATAAAATCCAAGTAGATAGGCCTTGGGAAAACAAGTGTTTAAATGTGTTTTAAATGTTATGTGGTTTGGTAGTGTGTGCAAAAGAGTAAAATAGTTTAAATAAAATTGTAATTATAAAAACCACCTATTTAGACTACATGAGTTATTCTAAACATGCAAACAACTAAAAAGGAAATGTGAATTAATTACTATCAAATAGTTGTTAATTCCTTGATTAAGAATAGTACAAAGTTGGTTTAGGTAATGTTTTATGTAAACAATACCAAATAGATTTGACTAGGTTGATACTATTATATAGAAGCAAAGTCATTAATAATGGAGTTGAATAGGTTGATTATGTCTCTTAAATAGAAGATAAACTATATAAATAAGTCGACCAAGTTGACTTAGTTAGCTGTAGGGTTGCAATTTTAAAGACTGGTAACTTGTGAAAAATAGAACTAAAATAAATACTAAAATGATAGAGAGAGGAACGAGAGGAACCTTGGTGGTCTGGGTTAACTTGGTAGAAATTTACTAAAAAATAATACTATGTTGACCAAATTGATCTAGTTAACTATGTTTGGGGAAAAATTATATAAACAGAATGAAGTCACTTTGATATGGTTATGTGTTTAACCTACATAGAGAATATTATAACTATATTGATAGGTTCAATATAGTAATTCAATTATTTTAAAATATACTATGTTAATAAAAATGATGTAGTGAAATAAAACCTATAAGGGTTAGATTAACATTGAGTTCACTAGAATTTATGTAATGTGAAATGTAGTAGATCTATAAATCAATCCTAGCTCAGAGAAGATAAATCCTACTTACACTTCTTATTATGGATACATTGTATGTTTTGGGTCATGACCAAGATGGATTAGTTACGCCCAGCCAAAAGATCTCTTACCATAATAAATTCACTAAGGAGGGTTCCAAAGCCTCTAGTCAAGCAAAACTATGAAATAACCTTAACTAGGTTTTGTGTTTTCATATTCATTAAACTAACAAGTAAATCAAAGTCTAATATAGTGATCACCAAAGATTTTGTCACAAAGTGGGGGTAATAAACATGAAAAGTAAGCATGCATAGAAGACATATAATCACATCAATGTATATGGAATCCTAATGCATGGGAGATAAGTACAAATGCATATCTATCTACTCTTACAAAGGAGGAACAAAGTTAGGAATACTTACCTTTGAATACAAACCCATCGAGCCTCAATATCTCCATTGGCCAAGGTGATTTATAAGAGGTTGTTTTGGTATGTAAGGATGACAAGGATAAATCATCTCTAAGATATATAACCTATCAATGTATCCAAAAGAGTTCTCCATAAGATAAGATCCATATGTCCAAATAAACTATGAAACCCTAACCTATACTCCTCAAGTAGAATGGTGGATAAGAAGATGTATAATATATATCTCTTATTATTCTCTTCCCTTATAAATTATGAAATGGATGTGTTTATATAAGTGGATCTAACCCTATTTCTTTTCTAGATTTTAGGCTGATAAGGTCAACCCAGTCAACCTAGTATCCTTATTAACAAAAACAAATTAGGTCATGATCTACATTGGCCAAGGGCTGACCTAGACCCTAATAAGTTTTATCAATGAGAGTACAGGGTTGATGGGTCTAATGGTTTAATATAAACTATCAAAAGGGGTTTTAGGTTAGGGGAGAGCTAATGAAGGTAGTAAATGACTAGAAGAAGGTAAAAAATAGGAGGTAAATATTAGGGTAATGTTTTTAATAGATGGGTGTGTAGATAATAAGTGGTAATAAGGAACAATGATCCTATGAAATAACTAGTGGCCTACCCACCCCTTTCTTGGTGCACCCCTTAAGGCATGCGCTCAAAGAGATTGAGACTTGATGGTTTATTGTAAGATAGAAAGCATCAATAATTGATAAATTTTGAAAATATTATGTGTATACTGGTGTATCCCTTATAGATCCAAAAGTTAAATCATACCTATCTAATTATAGGTTTAGTTTTCATGCACCAATAATATAACTGAATATAAAGCTCTAATTCTAGGTTTATAGTTCACATTAAAGCATTAATTTAAGAAACTATAAATATTTGGTTATTCAAGGCTAGTTGTATACTAAATGTATAATAAGTATCAGTGTAAACTCACCTAAATAAAAAAGTACAAGAAATGAGCATGGGACTTGATCTATTCCTTTGAAACATTTAACATGAAGGCCATATTAAGGGAAAATAATTAGATAAAAAATTCATTAGTAGCTTTTGATGCCAATTTGGTATCACTCCAAGAATAAAAAATTCATAAGTTCTCAGTGGAATTGGTCCCATGCCCTTTTTTACCAAATAATTTTGATAATATGCAATTATTCCAAGATGATCAGTAGATCATGAAATTATTGAATAATTATGGGGCCTTTGAATCCTAAAAAATAGATTAAGGAGATCTTTATCTTATGCAGATTGAGGATAAGGTAAAATATGACATTCTATAGCTAAAGAATAATTATATTCCTTTGGGCATGGTTTCTTTAGAATGATTTTTTGATGTGGATGCTAAGGCTCAAAGGTGGAAATGACTCAAAGCAACAAATTAAGGCTTTATCAAAGATAACTTGGGAATTGACCAACATCCCCAATTAGTGAATGTAGGTCTAAGTTACACAAAGGAATAAAATCAAAGGTTGAAGAGGTTTATTAAAGACTAAAAATATGTCACTACATAGACATATGTTGACTTAAAAATATTTGATCCAAGAATTATCACTTAGACCATTCCTCTAAAGCTAGAACACAAACCTTTTTGGCAAAGATAGAGACTAGTAAACCCAATCTTGAAACCCCTTATAGAGAATGAAGTACATAATCTCTTAAATAAAAAAATTATTTTCTCAATTAGGCATTCAACCTAGGTAGATAAATTTGTACTAGTCATAAATAAGAATGGAGAATTCAGAATTTATATTGATTTTAGGAACTTAAACAAACCCTTAAAAAAGGACAATTACCCTCTACCCTATTAGGAAGGCAATATATATGTTGGATGGTTTTAACGGGATGTCCTCGTATGGATTCTTAGGTTACAATCAAGTGTTGGTCAAAGCATAAGATAGAATGAACACTTCCTTCACCACCAAGTGTGGGACATTTGCATATAAAAGGATGTCATTTGGCTTAATCACTACAGGAGCCATTTTCTAGACAGTAATGGATTTTAACTTTTAGGTATTTTTGGGGAAGTGTATGATCATCTACATGGATGACTTCATAGTATTCATTAAGAATATAATTAACCATCTAGACCACCTATATAAAGTCTTAGACAAATGCAAAAAATATGGAGTCTCATTAAACTTTAAAAAGATCATCTTTGTTACTAAAGGAAAGTTATTAGGGAATATTATCATTAAATATAGGATCTTCATCGATCTAGTGAGATTCTAGGATATCTCCAAGTTGACTCCACCCAATAACAAGAAAAATATAAAGTCCTTCTTTGACAAAATTAATTTTGTAAGAAACTTCAATTATGGTTTTGTAGAAATAATCAAGCCATAAAATTCAATGTTGAAATAAGATGCCAAAATTGAATGGAAAGTAGAGGCTAAGAAATATTTCCATGGTATCAAGACTATAATTGATTAGGCCCTAGTCCTAATTAGTTTAAATTTCAACAAATATTTTTAACTTTATTTGTTCATCTCAGAACACATTACTGTTGATTTATTGACACAAAAGGTAGAAGATAATGAACATCCCATTGCCTTCATGAACACCAACCTCAAGGATGTAGAGTTGAATTACTCCATGATTGATAAGTATATATATGCCTTGATCAAAGCTATCAATAAATTTAGGCATTATTCTATGAAATAATACATGCCATCATTCTATATCTTGCTATCAATCTCACACTTAACTAGAATGAGTTGGGAAAAAGGAGAGGAAAGTGGATGTTAAAACTTCAAGAGTTTAACCTTGAGATCAAGTTGGACAAGATGGTAAGAGGCCAAGGCATTATTCAACTGATTTTTGAGACTAATCCATGTATGTATATTGAGTAGATCAATGAAGCCTAAGTAACTAGTGGATAATATTACTCATAGATCATCCACTACCTACTTACAAGAACATGCCCTCTATAACTAAACAAAGAAAAAAATTGATCCCTTAAGCTCAAATCAGCTAATTAAGGCATCTACCTAAGATGTATCTCAGGAGAAGAAACTAAGGACATACTAGATAACTTACATCAGAAGATTGGTAATGGGCATCCCTCTACCAATACCACAACCCATAAATTTATGAGAATGGGATACTACTAGCCCACAATCTTCAAGGATACACATAATCATGTTAGGACTTATCAAGAGTGTCACAAATTTGTCAAGAGAGAATCGAATGATGTTATGCCTTTATAATTAGTTATAAAGGGATGCCCTTTTGTCCAATCGAGCTTTCATTTTATTGACTTCCTTAGCATGATAAATTTTTATCCCTGTAGCTACCTACTACTGTATTAGGTGGATAGAATTTGTTTCTACTAATAATTCTGGATACATTGATTTCAACATTTTTTTAGAGGAAAACATAGTGACAAGGTTAGATACACCCATTTCCTTGGTCGATGATAATGGTCTAGCATTCTAGTCTCTTGAATTTATATAATGGGTCTATAAAAATCATATTACCCTCAAGATTTCATCAATTTATTACCCTCAATATCTCCTCAAACTTATTACCCATAAGGAAATGGATTAGTTTAGTCCACTAAATAAAAACTTTATGGATGCCATTAATAAGTCTACATAACATAAACCAAGGGATTAACATCTCTTATTAAAATACGCATTGTGGGGAGATAGAACCAGGCACAATAAATATCTCAAGACTTCACCTTTTATGTTGGTATATGGATGACATCCCATCTTCTCCATTACTCTCAAGCTACCAACATACCAATTCATGCAGGAGTATATGGGTGAGGATAAGAGAAAAAATCTAGACTACTTGAGATAATCCAACAAGAATATGTAATAAATAAAACATTACATAGCTTCAACAAACATTAGGATATTATCAAGCAATGATTTTATAAGAGATCCAAAATCAAGGATTTTAAATTCTTAAACATAGTGATACTATAGCATAAATCACATGAAAATAAGGGATAGCATGACAAGTTCACTTCTTTGTAGATTGGACCATATCATGTATCAAAAATCATTGGTAACAATGCCTTCAAACTAAAGGATATCTAAGGTAATGACCTTTTATTTCTAATAAATGGGAAGTTTTTGAACACCTACTTCGCGATTGCTCCAACTAGAAATGCATTAGAGTGAACTATGAGTGGAGATTTAGGATAGGAGTATATTAGATTTCTTACTTTATAGATTAAATTTCCTATTTTTTCACTTTGTTTCTAATAATTTAGTTTTTTTTTACTTTTTTTAGCTCAGTTCCCTCCTTTCTAGGTTAGTTTTCTAAGTTGCATACTTGTCTCACCAATTTCCTAGACAGAAATAATAAAAGGATATGCCACAAAGTAAGGGGATGATATATAAACAAACATAAGTAGTTCTCACAAGGATTTATTTTGATAGTACAAGAGTGTCTAGGACTGAGGTATGTATAATGAATAAATTAAACTTTGCTTAAATTGAATAGGTTTACTAGGATTTTTTGGGATATTTGATATACTCATGAAAATTTCAAAAAAACTTTCTATTTTCAAGGGTTTATTGCACCATTACATGAAAAATACTTGAATAAGAGATAATGAACATAGAGTTGGATATAAATTGATAGGGACATATTGGAAAATAATATTGCTTATTCATATGTCCAAGCAATGTTGGTTCCCAACCCTTTTCTATATGTGATCAAAAAAAATTTATACAAACTAATAAAGGATGGGTGATTCAAGTAATCTCTATCAGGGCTATGAATTCCTAGATAGAAGTAGAGAAAGGATTTGAGTAGAACTAGAGGTATATTTATTGGTGATATAGACACCTACATGGTATTAGATCAATGCCCATGCTTATTTTATTATTTGGTTATAAAATTAGAAGTCAAAACTAAACCTACAGTGTTTATTCATGTCTTAGCCAAAATATTCATAACCAAGGGGAATTGATTTCATGAGAACACACACACAAATCTAAGGAATGGGAAGGATAGTATGTTTCATGAGGAATTAGGAGTTTATTCTAGAGTTTTCATTTCCTTATTATTTCTTTTTTTGAACTAAGGTTTTCTTGTAATACATTTATGATATTCTAGACTTTCAAAATATTTTTGAATATTTTCCCCTGTAAGTCACCATTTGTTATGCCTTAACACACACACACACACACTTTTAAAATTTATATAGGGACCCATTACTATTAAAAACATATATTTTTGAGGATCTATAAACCTTAGAAGTCTAGACTATAATGTTCTCCATTTATAGTATAATGTTTCTTCTTTTTTCACCTAGGTCTAGATTTTAGAGAAATGTAAGTCATGAAAATCAAATTTTGCACAAGTAATTTAATTTGTTTTAAACCTTGGGATTTCATGATTTAATTATAAAAATTATGCTTTGGTTTATTTACTAATAGACCTAATATATTGATATGTCCTAGTGTCCTTTATACTCTTTTTGTTCACAGGACTATTCATCAGGACTTGTTAATAACTCATGATTGAGAACAATTTTCATAATGCAAGATGGTGACAAGTTTTTCCATCATGCCATCTAGATAATTTATCTTTTATGAAATTTCAAAGTCCTCATATAGTCTCTAGACTATCAAACATTTACATGTAGCATCACAAAATTGCACAGAACCTAAACAGTCTACAAAAATTGTAAGTGTTTTTAACTACTAAACTCTAGAAACTCACCCTATGGCTCATAATCATGAAATAAAAATCACAAAAACTCTATAAAATAGTCAATCATCTAATGTTTATGGGATCTAAATAGTTCAATGATTTTGATCTTAGGTAGTTCTAAGTTTTTAACACTCAGCAGTTCTTCAACTAACAAAATAATACAAGGATTAACATAGATCAAAGGGTATAGTTCAATGGTCTGAGCACCCACACTTTGAGTGTTTGAATCTTGGCACAATCATAATTAATTTAGCATTGAGGTATGGAAAATCCAAAGAATCCAATGGTCCTGACCCTCTAGGTTTTCAAACATTTGGCTTTATAAAATCATTCCATGTGGAAATATTCTATTAAATAAACCCTTTGAAGCATACATAGTTAAATATGTAAATGAAAATAGCTCTGGCCTTCTAATTTTCCAATGAATCCAACCTCCTAAGTACCCAAAGGCCTGAGATTACACTACATGGCTCTATGATGTTAGCTCATAACCATAAAGCCTAAAAAACATAGTAAATAATATAAAAGGCTGATAAAATGAGGATTGGATGCATGTCATGACCCAAAAGAAACATAGCATAGGTATATGTTAGTAACTTTGATAGTAATGTGAAAAATTATAGTACACAAATAATTTATGTTTATCTCTAAATGGATGACTAAATAGGTAAAGTTAATGAAATGATTCCATTTTGAAAGCAACTAAACCTGTAAAAGTTGACTAGCACATTTAAATTGAAACATGAATTAAATCGAAAGTTCATTATGTACATTGATGACACAATAATGCATTCAAGACTTTAGATTTATAAAGATATATGCAAAATATAAATGAAGGAAAATCACTTTGCTAGTACTCATGATTCAAAATTTTGTTCTCAAGCTCTTGTATCTCTAGGTTGCCCTAGTTTTCTCAGTGTGCTTATGAATTAAAAACCAGATGGTATTCAAAGAGAATTGTAGTCTTATAGTTCAAAAAATGGCCTCCTTTTCAAAGAAGATTCATCCTAATACCCCTTTTGTGTATTTATTCATTAGAGGACCTAAATGTATCGACACTATATTCGTAAAGAGCACCATGGATTTTAAATTTCACCATTATTAACCATTTTAGAAGTAGTAGAATTAGTAATACCATATTCAACTCAAGATAAAATTTCTCAAGAACACAAGTAATATATGGACATCTTGCTATCCATAAAATTGTAAGGCCTCTATCAAGCAACTACAAAACTAGAGGTAATGCCTTACATTGACTTACTTAGAAATTTATTTACAAATGAAACTTTTACTAGGGATTGTTTATATATTAGAAAAAATAAAAATGTAGCATCTTGTATTTATAGTAGAGATTTTGACTGGTACCTTAGACTCCCAAGCCTTAAATTCACATATAGCCAAGTCTTGGCCAATGTTTGGCTTAAGCAAAATACTATGGAGTGAAATCTCAAAAATGGATGGTAATAGGCCAAAGTATAAACTTAAAAGGGGTAATTTCATATAATTGCATAATCAATATTAGACTTAGAATAAGGATATTAATGGCTCTCCTCAACTAGTTTTCCTATAATTTAGTATGTCTAAGTAAAACGGGTTCCCTTGTTGGACATCCATCTAACATCTAATTTAATAAGGTCCACAGGAAAAATCATAAGCACCAACCTAAAGGCATAGATGTCCTACCCTGACCTGAGGTCATTTGATGGTGGATTTTATATGATGTCCTATCTACTAGATGCATTAATGGTCATGGTATATAAGGTTCATGAGGAATTATGGTAACCATCAATTGAATACATGAAAAATAGAATTGGGGAGGATCATTCCTTCATGTTTATATGTAGGTATAAGAATGAGATACAAATGATTTATGATGAGGTGTAACCTCAAATATTCTAGGAAATTCATGGTAATCAAATGCCTAAGTTGTCTGAGAATATCTTGAGAACCCTTAATAAGTGGGGAGACTATTGGTTCTATCTTATTGTCACTATCATCAGGATAGAAGGCACTAAGACTTCAATGTTATTACTAACACACTCTATTCAAGAAAAAATAGCCGATCAAGAGATAGAGTTCCAAATTTATAGCAATATTTATAAAAAATTGGTTCAAAAACACTTGGCTAATTATTTTAAAACTCCATTGAGTATCAGACAAATACAATATGTGATCTAGTCACACTTTATCTAGACCTACAAAATTAGGAGTAGTTATAACTTGAAGGTGGAACCATTAGGGAATGGGACCCAAAAAAGAAGGGAAGGGGGTATCTCAATTACCTCAAAAAAAAAGAAAAATGTGAACATTTCTTATGATCACCAAGATTATGATCATGGTGATGTCTTCCTTAATGCCTCAAATGACATTGAGGTATAGAAAAGAATGATAAATAAACATATGTCTATGATCTAGGCTCAATCTATGTAGTATGATCTTGAGATGACATAAGAAAAGGCTCAAAGTGTATGGAGATAGTATTGGCTCCCAACCCAACCACATGATGTTCAAGTGAAGGATCAACCCCTTTCTCCAATAAAATAGTAAGTATATGAAGAGTAAATTGAATTAAGTATCCATAAGGAGTTAAACCCTCAAATTAGAAGAGAGATTATAAGAGGCTTTCCAAGTCCTCAATTACCCAGGTCCTCAATTACCCCTTTCATATACTTTTGATGTTACTCTAGCCTTGGGAAAAACTAGCAAAATAGATATATCAATGGTTCTTTTAGGTGGATAAAAGAAGAGAATTTTTAATGACACCTCTCTCCCCTTTGAAAATAGTCAATAGGGTAAGACTTCTTGAGTTTTCACATGCTTATTTTCAATCTATTTAAACTACTCAAGATTTTATTAAATTTCCTCTAGCAAGTCCACCATCTCTGACATCTATTAGTGAGGAAACATCTCCTCAAGACCTCCCTACCATGTCATCTCTGGTCACCTTCCATCCCACCATAGTTGTCACAATAATTATTCTTTCACCACAACCTCCAGTGATTTATTTCCCCTACTACTCATTCATCTATTTCACCCTCCTTCCACTCTCCCCATCTTCACTTACCATAGGAAATAAAAGGACTCATTCACTTCCTCTAAAGGTAGGCAACTAGAAGTAAGACCATTATTTGGTCTTCCTACTATAAAAGAGTCCCCTGAATCAAAAGAAGCATGAAGATTGGAGAGAAAAAGGGTTCAATCTAGTGGTATCCTTGGTTATCTATTTAGGTGATGATGATGATGATGATGATGATGATGATGATGATGATGATGATGATGATGATGATGAGGATGTATAATTAATAAAGGGGTTAGACTAGGTAAAAGTGAAGAGATTTCACTAGATGATGAAGAGGAAAAATTTGTGAAATCAAAAGCATTGAGTTTGGGAGAAAAAAGGTGGAATAAACCTTAGATGATGCCTTAGATCAATAAGTCATCACTGAAGATCAAAGTCAGAGTATCAATGAGGTAGTTTCTTTTATTGTTTCATCTATTGCTAGTTTATAGATTTCAGCTACTAGTTTGACTTCAATTAATCCTGAGAGTTTTGTATCTAGGTCTTATATGGATTCATCTATTCTTTCTTCTAAGCCAATAATAATCCTAGATAAGGAGTCCATTTTGAAATTTTGGTTACTGTGTCCAATTTTAACCCTTAGGGCCCACCAATATCAAATTAAAGGTTAGATTAATTAGATCTACCAATTCCATAGTCATCACCCATATCATCAACTATAAATACTAAATCAAGAACCCTAGAATTGATCATATTTTTGGTTGAGGTCACTCTAACAATAAAGTCATCATCATCAGAGAGGTTTGTCCATTCACCTCTCCAATTTCCTATTAAAATAAGTAACTCATTGGCATCACAAGAACTTACACCCCCTCTTATGACTCATCTACCTTCCACATCAAAAAGCCCAAATCAAGATGATGTTCTCATTATTCTCTAATGTGTGAAATAAATGAAAGATACCAAATATGAGAGACATAATTTAGTGGTAATTGAACTACCTATAGTCTTTACTATATTTTACAGAAGGATTGGAAATATTCAAAGAGTAAGGAAGAGGAAGGTGGTGAATTCAAAGAAAAAAAAGAAGAAAGAGAATTTGAATAGAGGGAAAACCTTTTCCCTTTATCAAAGAAACCCAAATGATTCCTCAGAGTAAAATCTATGTACTTTTGTGGACACCACAGGGGAAGAAATGAGAGAAATATATCAAATTAAGGAAAATTCCTTCAAAATACTATTAAAAAGGCAAATAATATAGGCTCCACATGAGATTAGTATTGATGTATAAAGTGTATCCACCAAGCTGCATAATATCAAAATTTCTCGGTCAAGGAGCCAACATAATAGGGTAAATGTTGTTAAATTTTGGAATTTAATAAAGGAATTGGAAAGATGTCTAATTTTTTTGTTTCAATGCTTTAAGACCATTTTATTCTAATGATTGAATCTAATGACCAACATAGATGCTTCCTAGTGCCTGAATTATGTGATTACAAGAAGGGATGCTTGTTGGAAATATTGTCATTGATGTCAAAGGTTTAGTATTATTGGTGATAAAGGCCCCATTGCATTTAATGTTATTTATCTTGGCTAATATGACTTAATATTTATTTAATATTAACGAATATATTTTTGGTTGCATACGAGACAAAATAAGGGCCCATGGAGAAGTCGAAGAGTCACGGGATAAAGACAAAAGAAGGATGGGATGCATTTTCCCATGAAGAGTCATCTTGGAGAATACCAAGAGTCACCAAGTGAAGACAAAAGAGTAAAGGGCGAATTTCTCATGAAGGGACGCTTAAAGGAATACAAAAAGTCACCAAAGATAAGGACAAAAGTGGGAAAGACATTTTTGGTCACGAAGGGTCACCACATGACTTTTCAAATGCTTGGATATGAAGGGTCATCCAAGCTTGGTGCCATTTTCCATGAGGAATGAAAGGTCACAAAGGGGGAAGGCCAAAGGTCATTTGGAAAGCTATAAATAAAGGCTTGAGTAGCCATATGTAAATGTGGAAGTGAGAGGTTGATTTGATATTGTAATATCTAGCTTAGAAGAGCAATTACGAGAGATGATTTGTATTTTTTATATCTAGCTTAGAAGAGAAAAAGTGAGAGAGAGGAAGGTGATGTTATATTGATCTATCATTTGTTGAGATAGAAACATTGAGAGATAGGTTTGTGGTATACACAAAGGGGTTGGTGCTCCTGTGAGTTGGTGCTCATGAATTGTTGCTGAGTTGGTGCTTAGCAAAGGGGTTGGTGCTCATGTGGGTTGGTGCTCATGAATTGTTGCTAGGTTGGTGCTCAAAAAAGGGGTTGGTGCTCTTGTGGGTTGGTGCTCATGAATAGGTGTTGGGTTGGTGCTTGGCAAAGGGGTTTGAAGCTCCTGTGGGTTGGTGCTCATGAATTGAAGCTGAGGTTTGTACTTGGAAAAGGGGTATGGTGCTCCTGTGGGGTTATTCTCATGAATATATTTGAGATTGATTCTCCATGGTTTTTCCCACATTGGGTTTCCACATTATATCTGGTGTCTCTCTTTAACTTGTGTGGATGTTTATTGTTTGATTTTTATTACATATCTTGAATGTTTGATTAAGTGAAATATGGTTAAAGGAAATATTTATAAGATATATAATATACTGATTCACCCCCCCTCTTAGTATATTCTGTGCTTAACAATTGGTATCAGAACAGGTTCCTTCAAAAAGGGTTTAACAGCTTGAAGGTAGATCAAAGGAAAAGCATAGATGGCTAAGCAGCTAAAGAAGGAGAATCAAGAGTTGAAAATCTATGGTTGAGGCTCTTAAGTAAAAGGTGTGTATCTTGGATTCTAAGTTGGCTATATAAGTAAAAGAAAATAAGATATTTATTCAGGATCTTAAAAATCAATTAGAGGTTGCAACTTCAATTTTAACATCAAAAGAAGAAGAGTGTAAATAGTTAAAGGTTGAGTTAGATTATTTAAAGGATAATCATAAGAAGTTTATAATCAAGGTTGAGAAAGATCATGAAATATTAGTCCAAGGAAAGAAGGATGCAGGTTTTGAAGGCAAATCAAAAAAGTTGATCAGGCAGCCCAATGCTTTCAAGTTTTCAAATTCTTTTCATGGTTGTTGTTTTATTTGTCATCATGTTGGTCATAGGGCAAGATATTATATGAGGAGAAGCAATCAGTCAAAGGGAGATCTTAATCGCATTCAAGAAAAAGGTATGATAAATATTGTTTGCTTTTGTTGTCATGAGGTTGGACATATTGCTAGATTATGCCAAAATAAAGTAAAGAGATATTCAAAGTATGTCAAAGGTTACAGAGCCCCTAAAAGATATGAGAAGAGTCAAATTAAGGTTTGGAGACCTAAAATAGTAAAGGTTGATCAGGTTGAGTTTAAGAGTGAAAATGAATTACTTGTTATAGTAGATAAAGAATCAGATAAGAAGGATTGTAAAGAATCTCTTGTTACATTTGAGCATGAGCTTTGTCAAAATAAGAAAGTTGGAAAAGTTGAGAAGATGAAAAACATCATAAATGATAAGGTTAGTAGGGAAAAAAGGTTAGATATGCTTAAACGGATTCTAAAAGAAAAACACAAGAAGATCAAGGAAGAAATAGAGGAGATGTGGGAATCTCTTGAGATTTATTTCTAGAACCCTTCTGTGTGGGGGTGTCTCTTTTAGGCTTCAAAGAGACACTTTTAAGAAAATTGAAGCATGGTGGGTGTTATTGGGTCTTGGATATTTTGCATGACAAGAAGTTTAATTGACAGATTAATTTGTATATCTTTTGAGGGAATATATTTTTGAAGAAAATTTTGCATCATTATTATGGTTTGAGGCTATTAGAATGATTCTTGCATATGCAGTGTTTCAAATGATTATGGTCATAAGAAATTAGAATGTTGAAAAAGAGCTAATAGTTTTAGAGAGAAAGAAAAGGATACTCATTTAGATTCAGTCAAGAAGGATCAAAGTTTCAAAGCTCCATTCATTAGGAAGAAGGTTCAGTCGTGTTCATGGCAGAAGAAACAACTTGAAGATTCTATGTTGGTGCAAATAGCTTTGCATGTAAGAGATAAAGATTAGCCATGGTTCCTTGATAGCAGATATTCAAGGCATATGATAGGAGAAAAGAGTAAAGAAGATCAATGGTGGTACAGTGAGATTCAGAATAAAACCACTACCAGGATAGCCAGAAAAGGTACTTTATTTTTGGATAATGGTAGAACCAAGACTAAAAATGTTTCATAAGTATAATCTATTGAGTGTAAGGCAAATATGTGATCAAGGATACACCTTAAATTTTCATGTGGAAGGTTTTGAGATTAGAAAGAAATATTTAAATGAGTTGATTGTAGATTCTCAAAGGACAGGTAAAATCAGATATTTCTCAAAGATTAGCAAGAGGAGTTGGGAGTAATTTATTTTACTTCCTACCATTGATGTTCAGCATCAAGTGAGGGAGAGCTAAGTGTTAGCTCCAGGTATGCCCTTTGCCATTGATGTCAAAGGGGGAGAATAAAAATTATAGGTACATGTGTAGAAAATAGGTACAGGGAATAGGTATAGGTTGCTACAGTAAGGGGGAGTTACTGTATGTTTTCAGATGATGGTATGTGGAAGTGACAGGATGTGGTAGTTTCAGGATTGAGGTTTCCATCAATGACAAAGGGGGAGATTGTTGGAAATATTGTCATTGATGTCAAAGGTTTAGTATTATTGGTGATAAAGGCCATATTGCATTTAATGTTATTTATCTTGGCTAATATGAGTTAATATTTATTTAATATTAATGAATATATTTTTGGTTGCATATGAGACAAAATAAGGGCCCATGGAGAAGTCGAAGAGTCATGGGATAAAGACAAAAGAAGGATGGGATGCATTTTCCCATGAAGAGTCATCTTGGAGAATACCAAGAGTCACCAAGTGAAGACAAAAGAGTAAAGGGCAAATTTCTCATGAAGGGACACTTAAAGGAATACAAAAAGTCACCAAAGATAAGGACAAAAGTGGGAAAGACAATTTTGGTCACGAAGGGTCACCACATGACTTTTCAAATGCTTGGATATGAAGGGTCATCCAAGCTTGGCGCCATTTTCCATGAGGAATGAAAGGTCAAAAAGGGGGAAGGCCAAAGGTCATTTGGAAAGCTATAAATAAAGGCTTGAGTAGCCATTTGTAAATGTGGAAGTGAGAGGTTGATTTGATATTGTAATATCTAGCTTAGAAGAGCAATTATGAGAGATGATTTGTATTTGTTATATCTAGCTTAGAAGAGCAAAAGTGAGAGAGAGGAAGGTGATGTTGTATTGATCTATCATTTGTTGAGATAACAACATTGAGAGATAGGTGTGTGGTATACACAAAGGGGTTGGTGCTCTTGTGGGTTGGTGCTCACGAATTGTTGCTGAGTTGGTGCTTGGCAAAGGGGTTGGTGCTCCTGTGGGTTGGTGCTCACAAATTTTTGTTGGGTTGGTGCTCAGCAAAGGGGTTGGTGCTTCTATGGGTTGGTGTTCGACAAAGGGGTTTGAAGCTCCTGTGGGTTGGTGCTCACGAATTAAAGCTGAGGTTTGTACTTGGAAAAGGGGTATGGTGCTCTCGTGGGGTTGTTCTCATGAATATATTTGAGATTGATTCTCTGTGGTTTTTCCCACATTGGGTTTCCATGTTATATCTGGTGTCTCTCTCTATCTTGTGTGGATGTTTATTGTTTGAGTTTTATTGCATATCTTGAATGTTTGAATAAGTGAAATTTGGTTAAAGGAAAGATTTATAAGATATATAATATACTAATTCACCCCCCCTCAGTATATTCAGTGCTTAACAATGCTTCCCTTAATTGGCACAAGTAAATGAAAACATTGCTAGAACATTTTTTCAGTCATGAAAGTGAGGCCTTAAAAATTTTGGTAGTTATGAGGGTTACCATTGTGATCACCCTTACAAAAGAATTGGTTAATATGTCTAATTTTGAGAACCTTCTCTAGGTGGTTGTAGACAACTTCAAAGAAGAAGTTGAAGGAGCCATTTATAGAACTAATGAATAAATATTTCAATTGGTTAGTTTTATAAAGGATATAGTAACACTAATAAAAGTTTTGGAGATGAATTTAAGATCTTGTAATTTAATCAATAAAGGTTGATGGTTGAGGCTATCAAAATCCTAAAGCCTTCATTATTCAATTTTGATATGATAAGTAAGGAGTTTGATATAGCCTATACATGTTTAAAGAGATAAAATCCAAAGAAGAAGCTTTGGGATTAACACCAAGCATGCATCTAGCTATTAGTACTACCCCAACTTCATAAATCTCTCAGTTTTCTAGATTCATAGTTTTACAAATTTTTATGGGTCTAGTTCTAATCCTATAGAGACCTCCAATAGTTACCTCAGTGGAAACTATAGTTACTCTACCAACTCCTTTAGTTAGTGGTTCCAAATCAACACCATGATATAAATATAAATATTTATTTTCATGATATCATCAAGTTGGAATTTTAGTTCCTAACCCATTCACTTCACATGTATATTATATTTGTATTTGAGGAGGTTGTTCTAAATATTATCAGGATAAATGCATCTTTTGCATGATTTTGAATGTAATGTTTTATTTTTGAAACTTGTAATTTTATATGAACCTTGAAGAGATGACACCATCCCCATATTAATCCTATATATATTTTTAACATCCCAATCCCAAAGGGAGGAGAATTTTCACTGCCAAGATTACCAAGAAATTTTGAGAAGTTCTTTTTGACTTGATCTTTATGTACAAATCTTAATTTTTCTCCAATTATATGGATTGTGTAAGATGGACCATCATGATATTGTCTTAGTTATTTATTTTATGCATTAGTTATCTTTTAATACCTTTATTAATTTTGAGCTATTGTTGATTTAAATTCCTTTTATATACTAATCATAATCCCCCCTTGTGGATGTGTAAAAACAATATTGAAAACATGATGACCTTTGATAGTTTATGTTTGAGTGTGCTATATTTTTTGTTTCCTTTGACTCCTTAAATATGTTTGGTTATTTTTTGGATACATTATCTTGAATCAAGAATTATTTTCTTATTTCTTATCCAAATCTTGGTCAAGTGTTGGTCTTAAAGGGTTTTATCTTGGGTAATCCATAGATTTTTATCTTTTTCCTTCCCTTTCCCTTTTTGAGTTTATTTTATTGGTCATAACCACTTTAGTTAATAAAATCATCATTACACACACTTCAAATACAAATAGGTTCACCCATGATCTGACCCATCCATGGTAGACAAAATGTATCACTCTACACTATTCCACTAATAGGTTATCATAAAATTGAATACCTTGGAACTCATGCTTTGGAGTGATATATTTCATCAATCCTAAAACATTAGAGGCTACCTCATAGGAATTTTTGGGGGTATGTATAAAACACACATCAAATAGAGTGTTATATTGGCAATAGAAGAAAGGTTTGAACCTCTGCCTCTATCTCTTTGAAATATTACATACACTCAAAATGACTAGGAGATTAAAAAGGTCTACCTTGGATGATAACTTACTATACCCATCTTTATAAATCCATAGAAAGGTTAGGTCTAATAAGGGTATACCTAGAAGATCCAAAACCCAATCATTCTCAATAGTTAGACAACCTCATCTTCTAGTACTTCTAATCACCTATCTACAACAACATCAAAAATTGAATAATCCACCTATAAACAATCCTCTACTTTTAAATAATCCTACACCCCAAGATCCAACATGATTGATTTGTTTGTATATCAAAAAATTTGGGGTTGTGCATGATTTACCTATAAACCAAGAGAAATATCTTCCTTCTTCCTCTCCCTCAGGAGGCAGGACTATCTAAGAGCATATAAAAACTTTCAAATATACTTTGGGGATCCTAAATTTAACTCACAAAGATGTGTCTTACAAACTATTTCCCTTCAATTTATAAGTTACAACCTATGAATGATTAGTAAATATTCTATAAGGGTCAATTACAACTTGGTTGGAGTGCCAAGATACTTTCCTATCATAATTTATCTAGGTTACCAATGCAAGTGTTATTTACCAACACTTTGACAGAATGAGGTGAGATCCCAATGAGCCCATATTATCCTTCATTGCTTAGTTTTAAAATATGTATATCATATTTGAATCCATTTACCAACCAAAAGAGTTGATATCCCTTAAGATGTACAAAAATGCCCTCAACCCCATGATTTTTGTATTTTTATGTAGGCTTATTAGTATTGATACCTTACCACTATATTACATTAAAGCTATCAATGTAGATAAATAATTGTACCCTTAATTGCAATATTTATCCCCTTAATATTTGACCTATTTACCTAGCTTCCATCACAATTCCAAATATAAATCAAAATATTATGGCATACAACCAAAATCAAGAATATAACCAATTACCATTAACCTAGGTTGCTCAGAATTAATATCTTAGCTTATTAGACAATCCTATCCTTAACCATCAAAGCTAGAGTCAACTTTTAATACCAATTAACATTGCTACTACATAGGTTATTGGTATTGACTCAACCAAGATAGAATTGGAGGCCATCTAGAGAATGGTATTGAAGCCGAGTAATGAATTTCTCAATAAGAAAAAATTCATAGGTAGTATAGGTAGATAGAATACCAACCAAAATAGTTAGAACTTCAAGTTGCAAAGGTACAATAAACCTTTCAATAGGGATGGGAACAATAAAGATCAATAGGTTCTATGTAATATAATTTTAGAGATCAACATCATGGAAGTAACATTTCCTAATTGGTATAAGGTCTATAGTACGACATAATACAATGAGCTACATTGTATTGAATTTTTTACTACATTTGAAATATTTTAAAAACAAATAGATAGATAAGAAGGTTTTACCTATCATTCAGAACCATCCACATCTAATGCTTTAGGGCATCCTAACATAGTTATGGTCTTTCAAACCTATGACTTCCCTTTCCTAGTGAAAAATGGAAAGAAAATTAAGGATAACCTTAATGACATCCATGATTTCTATTAGTACCATCAAGTTAATAACAAATATAACCAAAGAATTAAGCAACCCATAACAACTTCAACATCTCCCAATAATATTTCCACTACTCCTCTTAATCCCAATGCCAAAAAAAATACAGCTCCACTTAGGAAGGATAATCCACCTCTTCCCGAGGACAAAGATAATTTATAAAATTTTAATCAAGGCAAATCAAGGTATAATATTTTCAAAGACATAAAGAAGATTAAGACCAATATCAGTCTTCATGGGCTGGCCCAGATTACTAAATAAATAAATTTTATGCTTAATACCCTGACAAGAAGTACTTTTGACAAGTCAAAAGTGGCCCACATAAATGTGGTGATGTTGTATAAAGATAAACCTGAGGTACCACCATTCTTGTTAACTATCAAAATGTTCAAAAATAATGTACATTATTGTTGAATCTATATCTTCAACCATTGTGATGCCTAAAAATATATGCCAAAAGCTAGGTTTGACTTGAGATAATTCAAAGAGAGTGGTACTTTAGCTAGACAAGCCTTCAATTATATGTGTCAAAGAATTGACAAACATGTACATAAAACTAGCATCTGAACTACGTGTTAAATAGAATATTAACATCCTATTTGTAAACATTCCATAAGCATATGGCTTGTTGTAAGCTAAGATTATTTTAATACATTAAATAGATACATTTCCACATATTTCTCACATATGTGGCTACTATGGAAAGGAGTGGAAAACTAAATCAAGGTGGATAGAGAGCCTAGAATGAAGTACTTGATCATAGATTATAATGCCAAGAATGAATAGATTGACTTTATGTCAACACATGTAGGTGTGTATGATTTTACCACCAAATAAGAAATTCATGAATAATTTGAAGGTCCTTCTTAGTTTTGGATTTTACACTTTCATGGAACTTGATAAAAATAAGGTTTTAGTGTGGATGTGTCCCTAACGGATCCAAAGGTAAATAGTACCTAGTTTTTTTATAGGTTTTAGCTTCCCTACACCAATAATAGAGATAAAAATTAATCTTTACTTCTAGGAATATAGTTTGCTCTAAACCACAAAGTCAAGCAACTATAAATATTCAGTGATTTAGAGCTAGTTATATACCAAATAGATAATAAGTATCAGTGAAAACTCACCTATCTAAAAAATTAAAAACACTGATCATGAGACATGATCAATTCCCTTGAAGTTTTCAACATCAAGTCTCTTACATGGGAAAATAATTAGATAATAGATTTATTGGTAGCCTCGACTGATAATCTAATACCACTCCAGGAATCAAAAATGTAAAAGTTCTCAGTGGAGTTGGTCTTGTGTGCTTCTATCCTAGATAATGTGGAATTTTCCAAGTGTTCTAAGATGATCAACATATCATGCATCTCCTAAATAATTATGGGTCCTTTAAAGCCTAAATAATAGATGGATATATTTAGCTTATACATAGTGAGGACATGGGAAAAGGTGGAATTATATAGCTAAAGGAGAACCATATTCCTTTATTCATGGTCTATTTAAAATGAGTTTTTAATGTGTATTCCTAGGTTCAGAGGTAGAAATAACTCAAAACAACAAATTCAAACTTCATCAAAGAAAACTTATGGATTGACTAGCATCCCCAATTGGTGAACGTGGGTTTGTGTTGCATAGAGTACAAAAATCAAAGATTGAATAGGTGTATTATAGACTAAAAAGATGCCATTCTATAGACATATAATAACTTGAAGATATTTGATCTAATTTTTATCACTCATACCATTCCTCTAAAGATTTAACACAAACCTTTTAGGCAAAGACAAAGACCAATCAACCAAATCCTATAAACCCTTATAGAGACTCAAGTATAAAAGCTCCTAGAGACCAAAATTATTTTCCCAATTAGGAGTTCAACCTGGGTAGCTAACCTTATACCATTGAAAAATAAGAATAGATAAATCAAACTCTATGTTGATTTTAAGAACTTAAATAAAGCCTCAAAAAAGGATAATTACCCTATACCCTCTTTGGATGAGGTAATATAGATGGTGAGGGGTTCGGATATGATGTCCTTCTTAGATGTATTCTAGAGTTAGAATCAAGTTCTAGTCAAAGTATAAGATAAGATGAATATTATTTTCACAACCAAATGAGGGACTTTTGCATATAAAAGTACATCATTTGGCCCAATAAATGTAGGAGCTACTTTATAGAGAGTAATGGATTTTTTGTTTCAATAATTGGTGGGGAAGTGTATCATCATCAATAATGATGACCTCATAGTATTTCAAAAGAATAAAGATGACCAAGTAGACCACCTATAGAAAGTCTTGGATAGATGAAGAAGATTTGGAATCTCCTTGAACCTAAAAAATAGCATCTTCAGGGTCACTAAAGGAAAGTTATTTGGGTATATCATCATGAAAGATAAGATCTCCATTGATCTAGAGAGAGTCCAAGATATCTCCAGGTTGAATCCACCCAACAATAAGAAAGAACTAAAGTCTTTTGGAAAAATTAGTTTTGTAATAAAGTTCATTTCTAGTTTTACAAAAATCATCATGCCATTAAATGTCATGCTGAAAGAAGATGCCAAAATTGAATGGATAGGAGAGGCCAAGAAATCTTTCCAGGCTATCAAGACTAAAATTATTCAGGCCCCAATCCTAATTAGTCTAGATTTTGGTAAAGAATTTTTATCTTTATTCATTTGCCTCATACGACACTTTTACTTTTGTACTAACACCAAAAGGTGGAAGATAATGAAAATCCCATTGCATTCATGTGCACCAATCTGAAGGATGTAAAACTAAATTAATTCATGATTTATAAGAAGATATATGCCTTCATTAAAGCTATCAAGAAATTTAGACATTATATTTTGAGAAATAAGACATACACCATCATCATAGATCGTAATTTCAAGCTCACACTTAGATAGAATGAGCTAGGTGAAAGGAGAGGAAAGTGGATGGCCAAAATTTAGTAGTTTGACCTTGAGATCAAACCAACCAAAATGGTAAGAGGCCAGGGCATCATTGAACTAATGGTTGAGATTGATCCATGCATCCATATTGATTATATCAATAAATCTCATGTAACTTGTAGAGAATGGTAATCATATATTAGTCACTACCTACTTACATGAACATGCCCTCTTGAACTAAATAGAGAATAGAAGCTAGCCCTTAGGCTGAAATTGACTCATTACATGATCAAGAAAGGATTCCTTTATATTAATAACTATGAAGGCATACACTTGATATGTGTCTTAGGATAAAAATATAAGGACATTCTAGATAACTTACATTAGAACATTGTTAGTGGGCATCCCTGTGGCAATACCATAACCCACAAGATTTTGAGAATGGGATACTATTGACCCATAATATTAAAGGATACACATAATCATGTCAAGACCTATCATGAGTGCCAGGTATTTTCCAAGAGAAAAGTGAATTTTGTTATACCTTTATAGCCATTTATAGAGGGACACCCTTTTTTCTAATGGGGCCTTGATTTTATTAGGATAATAAACCCAAATTCCTTAGTAAGACACAAGTTTGTCCCCATAGCTATACAATAATACACTAGGTGCATATTATTTGTTGCTAAGAATTCTATATGTATTGATGTCATTAAATTTATGAATGAAAACATAGTGATCAGGTTTGGTACACCCATTTCCTTGGTCTTTGATAATGGTCCAACATTCTAGTCTATTGAATTTATAGAATGGGCCTATAATAATAAGATTACCCTTAAGTTATCCTCAAATTATTACCCACAATGAAATGGAGTAGCTGAGTTGACTAATAAGAACTTGATAGATACCATTAAGAATTCTACACAAGATAAGCAAAGGTAATGTCATATCTTACTAAAATATGCATTATGAGAAGATAGAATAAAGTACAAACAAACTCTTAAGACTTCACATTTTCTATCGGTATATGGATGATAACCCATATTCTCCATTAATCTCAAGATAACAATATACCAATTCATGAAAGAGTATATGGGTAAGGATAAGAGAATAAAATCTAGACTACTTGAGATAGTCCAACTAGAAGATGTAAGAATTGAAGCACTTCATAGCCTAAATAAAGATCAGTATATTATCAAGTGATGGTTTGAAAAAAGATCCAAAATCAAATATTTTAGGGTCTCATACCTATGATCAAGTAATCCAAGAAGGGTGCTTAGATCATGTGTTAGAACAAATATGAAAACTTGAATAAAAACACATTAACATGCATAACACTTACTTGCCTAGATCATAGGGGGAACTTAGTGAATAAACAACAAACGATAAAGCTTAAATAAAATGAAAATAACTTACAAATTTCCTACCTTCATTGAATGTTCCAAATGATTTATTCATTTGCCTTGCTTAGCTTATGCTAAAGAAATCTTTGAAAAATGGAGTTGTGTGTCTCTTTCTCTCCTTGGCACCATTATTGCCTTATGCTTTCTTGATGTAGCTTGGTGGCTTGGCTTTTGATTTTGGCATTATAACATTATAGCTTTTAATCATGCACCAAATCCTACATTACAACGTTACTATGCTCAAGCTCTCTAAATGAAGAGGTCTAGGCTTGTATTTATAGGTTTAGAAACTAACCCCAACTCAAGGTGAGTTAGAGTGTAGTTATAGCTTAGAATGGGTTAAAACCTAACATTAGTGAGTTAATTAACTCTAGTAGAGTTAAAAAGTGTCAAATGGTCATGATTAGCAATGAATAGGCATGTTCGAGAAATTTTAGGATATTTGACAACTCAAAAAAAGGTAATTATGAATTTTTAGGATATTCTTTGATTTTTAAATTTCTTTTTTTGATAATTCATTAATTTCTCATGGATAATTCAACTAGGCATTTAATTAGGTTTAGCATTTTAATTAATTTTATTTAGGATTTTTAGAATTTTATAATATTTTATTTAATTTATGGGTGCACTTTCCCCATATAATAGGTCTATAGGTAAAATTGCATGTTATGAAGCCAAATTTGAGACATTTAGTGATTATTAGGCTTGATTTCTAAAGGTTGGTAAGAATCAGTCTAAAATCTAGTATGAAGCCATTGGTAGTTAGTTTTAGGCTTCTATAGTTTGCCCTTATTTGGGAAGGCATTTCATGTTGTAAGTACATTAATATCTTCTCAAAGAATGAAAAGGTCATGTATGCTTATGAATTCAATGGAAATAGATGAACTATATGTGCCCCTCGACGGAGCGGTTGGCAAAGGGGTTGGTAAATGATCCCTCAATAGAAAGAAATAAGTGGACCAAATAGATGCAATGGGGTGAAAGGGATTGATTTTCCCATAGGTAGTCATAATTAGTGGCATATGGAGCTACCCTAGCTGGGTAGATAAATAGGATGATTTTCTCATAGGTGGTTATAATCATCAGCAAAGGTAGGATATAAAAAATGTGATGATTTGTCCAAAGGTGGTTAGAATTATCAAAAAAGGCATAGGGTAATAAGATATTGATTTGCCTAAAGATAGTTATAATCAGTTAATGGGAAAATAATTATTTGCCCATAGATGGTTATAATCATTGGTAGAATTAAAATATACACCAATTGGGAAAAAGAAAGACAATGATTTTCCCAAAGGTAGTTATAATCATTAACCCTCAAATTGATTAAAATGCAATGATTTACCCAAAGACATTATAATCATTAAGAATACAAGTGGGATGGTATACAATTATTTACCCATAGGTGTTTATAATCATTATACCCTGAGTATGAAAAACATGATGATGGCAATTGGTGGAAAATTGATACAAAGGAAAAAAATGAATTTGGGTAACTTATTAGTAGGGAGATTCTCATATGAACTAACAAGAAGAAAATTCTTTTGTTGTTTAATTATTTTGTTTAGGATATGATTTGAATTTGATCGAGAATGTTGTTGGTGTTGGTTCTAAGGAGATATCATCATTGCATTACCATGTAGACTCTTCAAGCTATTTTTTTATGTAGCATGTGATAGTAGGCATCATGATATAACACCATGAGGACTTGACTAAAATATGCATAAGGACTAACTCCTGATCCAATACTCAATTGTAAATAATACACAATTAATAAAAACCATGATGATAATGTTGATGTATGAATATGGATGGATTCAAGAATAATGCATAAGGAATAACCTAATAAATGCACATATGATAAATCAGGGCACAACAAGAAAGCAAACAAATATATAAACAAACAAATAAATGAATAAAACATCAAAACAAAGTAAAAACAAAATAAAGAAAAACAACAAACAAATAGGGTTTAATCATAATGTTAATATAAACATCATGTCACAAACAAGATGATAAACATTGCCCCTAAATAATTGGTGACAACTTAACAAACAAACAAAATGGGGAAAATAGAAGAAAAGGAAGGGGGTTGCTGAGTTTTCTCCATATACACTAGGCAAGTAGATGTTGCCTACATAATTCCTTGCATGTAAGATCTGACAAAAACTTCATGTCAAATGTAGTTCTCTCAGTAAATAGGATAAAATAAAATGATGAGAAAGAAAATATGATGGATGTGATAGAATAATGTGGGAATGAGCTCACAAAATGATGAGAACATGAGACAAGAGGGCCAACAAGGATGGGGAAACTAAATGATAAGTGGTTTCTTGTGACTTAGTGAGGGTTCCTAGAATCCTTAAGGCAAAAAAAGTGGTCAATTTTTTTGAATTTTCTAAATTGATGTTACAAATATTTTTGGAATTTTCAAATCATCTCAACTTTATCAAGAATGATAAGACACTAAACAATCCAAGCTCAAAGAATGGTAAAAGCATGGCTAAGGCTGACTTAGTTGACCTCAACATGAATCAAGTGTTGCCTACATAGTCCTAATATGGGACCTCAAGTCATTATAGTTCTACCTTACAGCATATAAATATGACTAGTGTAGCAGCCAATTTAAATAAAATAGGCATAGTTGGCATAATGGCACAATATGGCATAGGAATTGCAAGGTGGTATATCATGGAACGATAAATAAGTATTTCCACTAGTATGACCATAAGTGGTTATATTTAGGAAATAATAACACAAATAAATGATATTAATTTGCCCACATGTGGTTATAATTAGTAACATAATCATGGGACACTAATTTTCTCATAGGCAGTTATATTCAAGTCGATAATGATATAAAATGGAACAATAAATGAAAGATGCAACTGCCAAACCTCTGATATACTACTCTAAACTATGGCCTCTATCTAGAATACTTGAAATAACTACTAAAACTTATCTGAATCCTTATGTTGAAAGTGAAACCAATGGAATGGAATGAAGGTCAAATGTGCTAGGTAGGGAGGATCAAAATAACTTGGTCGATAGAAAAGGTATGGTAGAATGGAATGGTGGAATGACAAAGTGATAGAATGGTATAATGATATGGTATAGAGAAGAAAGTAAATAATATGGTAAAATTAAAATGGTCCTCATAAGTAATACACCAATTTACCTAATGAAGTAATGCTTGAGGTGTATAATGTCATTGGCTCATCAAGTTCATCCCCCTTTGGTGTGGTGAGCATGTATGCTCCAATGCCATAGTTTATAATAATGATGAAAGGACCTACCCAGTTGGGTTTGAACTTGACTTTATGCTTCTTCTTGGTCATGGTATTCTTTTGGTTTTATTTAAGAACAAGATCACCAAGCTCAATTTTTTTGTGTTTTACGTGTTAATTGTAGTGGCCACAGGTCGATTCTAATATGCTTGAAGGTTATTTACTACCTCGATGCATTTATCATCAAGTAACTCTATATCTTGTAGGTGAGCTACTCAATAGTCTTCATTGTCTAAGATATGCTTCAAATATATGCATAAAGAAGGTAACTTAACCTCAATGGGAAGAATGGCTTTAGTGCAATAAATAAGTATGGAGTGGCACCCGTTAGAGTGTGGTGATTGGTATCGTATGCCCATAGGGTGTAAAATATTTGGAGGTGCCAATCACAATCGACATCATTGATAATATTTTTAAGGATATTGACAATGGTTTTATTAGATGCTTTTGCTTAGACATTACCTTATGGGTAATATATTTTAGAAAAGTGTTGTGTAATTTTGTACTTGACATATAGTGATTTGACATCCTTGTTTTTGAATGACCCTCCATTATCAGATATAATGTCATGAGAAATACCATAACAAAAATGAGATGGCTAAAGATGAATTTAGAAATTTGACTTCTAGTCACATAAGTGGGGTATAGCTTCAACACACTTAGTGAAATATTTTGTAGTGATAAGGATATGTTTATGGCCATTGGATGAGGTGGGTTTTATCTACCCAATGAGATCAAGGCACCATGTAGAAAATGGCCATGGTATCAACATTCATTTTAGATTCTTGGCTAGGGCATGAATGAGATTGGCATGCCATTGACATTTATTGCATCTTTTCACATATGTAGTTATATTTGCATCCATCATTGGGCAATAGTACCTAATATGCAAGAGATGTTTGGATATAATGACACTACTGGTGTGGACACCACATGCCCCTTTGTGAAATACCCATAAGTCTTAGTATTCTCCTTTCAATTGGGTAGAGTTTCACTTTTGTAAAATGAAAATTCCCCCTTCAATAATGAGAGAAATTATAATGTATAGCAATCACGCAAGACTTGGTGCTCTTTCCCATGGGACAACCCATGTTGCAGTTAGCATCTTCAATGCACCTTTAGTTTTGTTTAGAGGGACCATACTGGGAACAGCGCATTGCCTTAACTATGGAGTGTCCATTCATCTAATATGCCTCTTCTTTGGTATGGATTGTCTGGTCCTTTTCTTGATGTCTGCATAGTTGTCCAATTTGTATTTTGCTTTATGGAAGAAAAATAGGCCGCGTCCTTGATTTGGTGTGCTCAAAAGTCTACTTGATCCACTATTTCACCTACTGGAAATAACTCCCTTAAAGATATTTCTGATCTTTTTCATTGATATTCTCTCCCTGTAGTAATTTGAGTCTTTAGGCTCTCTTTTCAATCAGTCACTTGGTTCTTCCTTTAAATTTCATGTTATATTTGAATTTCCATAGATATTCACTTAGTTTAAATTTGACGTTTGTAGGGCTGTCAATGGTCGATAGCCATTTGAACCATGTTAAACCTTGAACTTGTGAACCCATTGAAAGTACATTGGTTCACTGGTTTATCAATCCATTCTACCTCTTTTGTTCCATCGCTTCATGGTTCAATCGCTTTCCTGCTCCTTGGTTGAACCATCTGTTAAACCACTTGTTCGTTACTTCTTTCTTTGACTGAGGCTGCCTTTGAACCTTTAAACCTATGAACCATTAAACTTTGAACTCTTTTAGTTTAAAGTTCAATTGGTTCATTGGTTCATCCTTTGTCCCATCACTTCCCTGCTCTTTGATCTTCATCGCATTGGTTAAACCTTTAAACTTGTGAACTTGTTGAACCTTATGGTTCAACAGTTTAATGGTTCAATCGGTTCATTCTTTAAAGCCCTTTTTGTCTAAGTCTTTGAAGGTTCCTTTATGCATCTTTGTTCAACCTTTGGAATATCCTAAAGGGAAGGTATCCCTTTGGGCTTTTGAAATGGTCCTTTCTCTGTCGTCAAGCGCCCCCCACAAGGGTACCTACCCTTTGAGATTTTTTTAGTAGCCTTTAGGCTTTAACTTCCCTGATGAGTTCTTGCTTCTTCAGCAAGCTTTTGGCTTTCGGCCTTTCTCCATCGAGATTTTCCTTCGAACAAAAATTCTGAAGGAATTCCTTTAGACAAATGTCCAAAGGAAAGTTTCAGTTATTAGCCATTTGTTCTTTTCATTTTCTTCAGGCTTTCTTCCTGAGTGAATTCCTTCAGACAAAATGTCTAAAGGAATTTTGCCTTGGTCATTTTCCTGCAAAAAATAATTTTGAAAGAATTATTTCAGCCTCTTTTACTTAGTCATTTTCCTGAGGGATATCTAACTTTGTCTACTTTTGCTCACTACCCTCCGCAAGGGTACCTGGCCTCGGTCCACTGCACTTCGCAAGGGCAGTTGTTCCTTTGGCTTTGGGTCATCCCCTTGAACCTATTGATTGAACCAATTGTTCATTGAACCCACTTTGGTTCAATGGTTCATAGGTTCATTCTTCATTATCTGGCTAAGTCTTTTTTATCCTTTGAACCAAGCGCATTGAACCAATTGGTCATTGAACCCATTGAACCATTGAACCAAAGTGGTTCAAGGTTCAATGGTTTAAGCCTTTGTTCTTTAAAGCTTGCCAATTAAACTTTTTTGATTAAACCAAGGTATCAAGCCAATCCTGGAAATTACTAAGTGTTGGAAACTCATTCTTTTGATTGAACTCACCTGTAGAAGCCTTTGAACCTGCTAAACCTACTAATTTCAAGCATGTTGAGTCCATAGATTTTTGGAAAAGCTTTGAAAAATGAAGAATTTGAATGCTCAAAAAAAAATTTGAAAAGGGGAGAGAGGATTTTGGTCTGTTGAACCAAAATAGTTCATAGGTTGTCCCAAAGATGTCATTCATTTTTGGGGACAACAGGTAGCTCTAGTTGGGGAACTTCCTTCAGTTGAAAACTTGGAACATCTAAGGGGAGTAGAAACCAGAATCTCCAGTGCCTTTGAAGTATGCCATTGGGATATGGAGTCATGCTACCAAAAAAAAAGAATCTAAAAAATGAAAATGAACAACACAAAGTAGAAATAAAGACTATATAGATATACATATGTACAGGTGAACTTATCTGACACTTCAAAAATTAAAGTGTTTCAGATGCTACCTATGTGAGCCAGAGAAAAGAGCGTGCCATTTTGATATTTCAAAAGGAAGATGTTATCACCATTTAGCTGATGACTAATAAATGGGCCTCTCCAAAGAGAATCAAACTTTCCATGCATACCCTTTGGCTCTCTCCTTTTGTCCCACAGTAGGACTTGATCTCTAATCCAAAAATCACAATTTTTTGCTTTCTGGTCGAAGAGTTTCTTCACTAGACTTTAGTGGGAAAAATTTTAGTCTACCACCATAGTTCTCTACTCATCTAGCTCAGTCAGGCACATGATCCTCTTGTCAAGGGAACTTTCATACGTTTGATCCTCAATTGCCTTAGCCAATTTCAATGCTAGCAATTCCAAGGTGATTGGTATCTCAGCATTGATACCATAAAGAAGTCAAAAAGGAGACATACCAATTACTCTCTTTGGTGTAATTCTATTTACCCATAGAGCATCAACCAATGCTTTATGCCATGTCCTTTAGTTATCATCCACCATCTTCTTGATTATAGTCACCAGGTTCTTATTACTTGATTCAGCTTGTCCATTCCCTTGTGGAAAGTAATTAGAAGAGTGAGAGAGTCTAATCCCATAGTAGAAATAGAATTGAGTAATCTCTTGGGAAGTGAAACAAGCTACATTGTTAGTGACAATCTTGGTTAGGACCCCAAACCCAGAAATAATATTCTCCTTGAGGAAATTACATACTACTTTTGAAGTAGCATGCTTGGTTGAAATTACTTCCACCAACTTGGTGAAGTAGTCTATTGTTGTAAGGACATAATCATGTCTAGCACTTGAATATGGGTTTACAGCTCCAATAAAATCAATTCCCCATTATAGGAATGGCTCCTCTATGACCACTAGCTTGAGAGGCAGGGTAGCTAACTTGGGTCTTTCAACAAACTGCTGGCATAGTTTGCATTTCCTAATCCACTTGTATGCATCTTGAAAGAGAGTTGGCCAAAAATACCTGGCTCACAAAATTTTATGAGTAGTCACAGGCACAAAAACATGTCATCCATAGGCTAGATTATGAAAGGATTTCAAAAGTTGGCTTTGTTGTTCCTTGTCCACACAGTGAAAGAACACTCCATCAAGGCTCCTCTTGTACAGGATGTTGTCCCAAAGGACAAAATTGGTAGTTTTCAGCTTGATATTTCTCCTTTATTTAAAAGATAGGTGAGCAAGACACTCACCATAAGTAAGGAAATGAGTAATACCTAAATATCACTCATTCATGGTGGAGATAAAGAGGATTGTTGGTGTGTCTTCCACCTCAACTTCTTCTAGTTTGTTTTCAGCAACCAATTGGCATAGGCCCTTTCCCAATACTAGATTTATTGGCTTGATGGTTAGATCAAAATCTTGGATCTTTGAAATCCAATTGCCACTTTTGGATCCAAACTCATGCTGAGTTAATATGGATTTAACTGTGGTATCAGGAACCAAAGAAGTAACTCATGAATTGAGAATGTAGAAATAGAAATGCTTTACTGCCTTGACCACTGCATAAGCATGATTCTCCATGTTTGAATACTTCAGATCATGAGCTTTGAGAGGATAGCTCATGAAGGAAATGGAAGATTCCACACCTTCTTCATTCTGCTAAACTAGGATGGTTGAAAGTGTGTGTTCAAAAGCATAACTGTACATGAGAAAATCCTTCATATAATCTAGACAAACTAGAAATGAGGTGTGGGCAATGGCAGTCTTGATATTCTCAAATGTTGACTTACCTTATTCAGTCCAGCTGAAGGTGGCCTTATTCTTCATCATGTTTATAATGTGTGTAGTCTTCTCAGTAAACTTGGGGATGAACCTCCATAAGAAATTCACCTTTCCAAAGAAAGAGTGAATAGCAGTCTTACTAGTGGGAAAGGTAAGCTCTTGGATAGACTTGAATCTATCTGAGTCAATCTTTATGCCTCCTTTGAACATGATGTGTCTGAGAAGTTTCCCCTCTGTTACTCCAAAAATTGAATTCTTGGAGTTTAAATAAATGCCATTTTGGTGGCAGCGTTCCAACACTTGTTGTAAGTAGCGTATATGTCTGGGTGATGCTCAGAAAAGACAGTCAAGTCATCTAGATAAAGTATGATGAACTTATCCATTTCATCTTTTAAGGCAAGGTCCATTGCTCTTTAGAAGGTGGTGCCAGCATTTATCAAGCTAAAAGGCATCCTTCTATATGCAAACATGCCCCAAGGTGTGGTGAAAGTAGTCTTATGTTGGTCTGCCTCACCAACTTCAACCTGATTATATCCTGAGAAGCCATCTAGCATTGATAACATCTTTGAACCCATCAATGTCTGAAACACTTGATCCATGATTGGCAAAGGATAGTTATCCTTTAATGATGACTGATTCAAATTTCTAAAATCCACACAGAGGTGAGTTTCACCATTCTTCTTCCTTACATGCACTATATTTGCAACCCATGTGGAATGACAGATTGGGAAGATTATCTTGGCATTTAAATTTTTTTGTATCTCAGACAAAATGGTACCTGATATTTTTGGATTACACTGCCTAGACTTTTGCCTGTAGGGTGTTGAATCAGCCTTGAGAGGAATGTCATGTTGAATTTCATTAGGCCTGAGTGACTTCAGGTCATCATAAGAGTATTCTAAGACATCCATGTACTAGTAGAGTAGAGCAATGAACTTAAATTTCTCCTTGAGAGTGTAGTATTTCCCAATGTTCACCATCTTGGGATCATCCTTGGTACCTAGATTTACTTGATCAAACTCCTAGGAGGAGCTTGAATCCATTTGTTATTGTTTGATGAATTTGTCATGTTTGTCAAACAGTTTCTCAAGGGAAACTAGGCCTTTGGGAATCTTATTCCCTTTAAGTTGCAAGAACTCCTCACCTATGTCTGTATTTGATTCAAAAGCTATCTCACACTTCTGAGGTTCACTACCTTCAAAATGTAGCTATTTAAAGTTATTTTTTTGCTCCAAGAAGGCAATGATTTGATTATCATTATTGAACACTTGCCAATGACTAGAATTATCATGTACACTTGGTTGAAAGACCAACTCAATAGTGTACCTATTTCCTTTGAAGTCTGAGTGGGGGACCAAGAGAGTAGCTGAAATAGCCAATGCATCAGCCCAGTCATTAACTTCTCTAGGAATGGCAGAGATGCTAAAAGCATCAAAGTTTTCAAGTTGACCCCAGACTAGATTATGGTAGTGGTGTAATCTTTTGTTCTTAGTTTGATACAATTTTCTCACCTAACAAACCACCAGTTCAGCATCTCCTTTGGCATGAAGGAGTTTGATGCCTTGGTCTTGAGCAGCCTTCAATCCAAGCAATAGAAATTCATACTCAGTCATATTATTAGTGTTTTTAAACTGCAACTCTTAGAATGAAGGAAAAATATCTCCTTGAGGAGATATCAGCACAACTCCAGCTCCTGAACTAGTGGAGGAGTAGCTGCCATCAAATTCAAGAATCCATACCTCGTTAGACACTAATTTTTCTTTGGATTCTTCTTCATTTGGAGGGGGAGATTCATCCACATTTGCATTGTGCTCAACCAATGCTTTTGCTATTCCAGCTGAACTAATATTTAGGTTGTCACCTTCAAGATTTTCAATAGGCATTTCATGGAATTCATCTGTGGATAAAAAGTAGTTACCCATGCCTAAAGACTCAAATAGAATTTGAGCTTCAGGTGCTGATGTTTGAGTAACCACATATTTTGCTTCCTTCTCAAGGAGCAACCTCTTCATAATGCCTTTGACTGGAATTCTTGCTTTAGATAGGTCCATGCTTAATTCACCTCCAACATCCTTGCAGAAATTTTGGCCAAGAAGGATGCCATATGATGCTAGGACGTCAACCACCAAGAAGGTCATCTTGATTCTTTTGTCTAGAAAGGTTGTAAATGCAAATTGGGCATCCTTAATTTGCCCCAACAGTGGCACTTTCTTGTTCTCCATGGAGAAACATCTACCAAAGGTTTTGTTCAAGTTAAGGCCAAGGGATTCAACCACTTTGGTAGGCATAACATTGTCCAAGACTCTAGAATCAATGATGCAATTGTTCAGTTGATGTCCATTTATCAGCAATGAGACATAGAAAGGTTCAGTCCTGCTAGAAGCAGTAGGGGGAGTAATGACAAGGTTGTTCTTGGTGGGTGCATTCTTGGGGGAATCACGAGTCACCTTGGTAATTACTTGTCTTTTACGAGCATTTTAGTTCTTCACACACTAAACTAATTTATCTAATTGCTCAGGATGGAAGTATAGAAATTCAAATTCAGATATTTGAATTTTGGTTTTCTCTATATGGTCAATTATATCAAATGCCTGGAATGAGCTAAGAGCAGAGGATGGGAATTCATCCTTTTGATTTTTGGAAGGGGGAGGACTAGACTGCAAATTTGAAGTAGAAGGCGTAGGGGTATTTGAGGTACTTACCTTTCTTGTAATCACTAGGTCTTTTAGCTAGAAAGGAAGAGTGGAACCCCACTTAGAAATTAAAACTATTGGTTTTGGTCACCCCTCTACCTTCTCCTTATTAGCCAGTTGAGCTTATTGATTCCTGGACTGGGTGAATATAGTATATGATCTCTCAACTACATTACCTTCACTTTTAGGTTCATCTAAATAATTCAAGAAACCAATATGGGAGTCGCCAGCTAATTCTTCTTCTTCCTCAATGAAGAGATTAGCATCATCTTTAGGATTCAACTCAGGCTAGAATGAGAAATCTAATTCAGCTTCAAGATATCTAACTGCTAAGTTGGTTGGAGGTGCTTCAAGGGTGAGGTTACTCTATGGAGGAGGAAGGTGATTTAGCTATCCTTGATTCTTGGTAGCATGGCCTTGATACGCTTGATTCTAAAATGTCCTCCTTGGCATATCTCTATAAATAGGAGCATATGACATCCCTTATGCCATTTGCTTTCTGATAGCTAGTACTTCATTTGCTAGCTTTTATACCATTGGGTTAGTGGTGATTGTAGGTGAGTATTCAGAAGATGAAGAGGATTTATCTTTATTAGGGTCTCTCCTTATCTTTTCTACCAAGATAAGGTCATCTTCTACCTCAGTATCCAAGTCCTAAGCAGTAGCAAGGTCTATGTGTCTAGCCCGTCTCAGCAAGAAACTCACTTTAGGTAGTTGTGAGTTGATGAAGAAACACTTGAGATTCTGAGGTGTCAGCTGGGTGATCATGGGAATCTTGTGCCTTAGTTTTTCGAACGTGGCAATGAAGTCCCTCATGGGTTCATGGGGCTCCTTCTCCATATGTGTGAGTTGGGTTAGTAAGGCATGTGCATCTTCTGTAGGCTTGAACTTGGATTCAAATTTATCTTTAAGAGTGTCCTAATCAGTCACTGAGGAAGCTTGTAGATGGTAGAACTAGTCTACAGCAGCACCTTGTATTGTCTCTATGAATAGCCTGACTGTTATGTCTTCATACTTCACACCTATTACACCACAGGCTATGCTGAAGGCAGCAATATGTTCATCAAGATGAACTTTCCCATCACCAAAAAAACTAGGGAAATTCTTCCTTGAACTGCATGTAAGATCCTGTAGAGATGGGGTCAAATTTAGAGAACCAAAAGAGTTACCCCAGGGGCCTTGAGCCTTGATTTGATTATGCAGAAGTGGGATCACAAATTTGGGTGGAATATGGATAGGCAAAGCTCTGCTAACAACAAAAAAAGAAGCTTTGCCTTATATTGGTGACCTAGTATGGGTAGGAGGAAGACTCCTAGTTCATTGAAGGTGAGGTTGTGGAGGAAATAAATCAAAATTACTCTGCTACACCAACTCAAAATTAAGGTCAACAACACCTTGAGATTTTTGGCTTCTGGTATAATGTGGAGTTGCCAGTTTGGAGAACAAAAATGGAAAAGAGTAGGGTCTACTTTATCTTGAAGCTTTAGACTTCAAACTATGCACTCTTCCCTAGCAGAGTCACCAAAAAAATTATTGGGTGAATATTTTGTTAGTCAATTATCTGATTAAGCAAAATAGGTATTATCATCCATAACAAAGGAGATTGGTTGGCCCAGTGTGTAGGTTTACTACATCAAAGGTGGACAAATCTCTCCTCTAGTCAAGGGGAGGTTCCCTACAAATATGTAGGAGCTATATAAATTATAAATATTTAGAAAATAACACTTAGGCATAGGATACACCATCCATCTCTCTTCTTTTAGAGATGATGTTCACAAAAAAAGGATAAAATCTTGGTGAAAACACTGAAGGCACTTCTCTTCTTCTAGGAGTGTTCTTACAAGAAATAGGAGTTCTTTTAGGTAGTGACAAAGACTTTGTAATAAAGGATGAGAACCAGTAGGATGAAATGGAATGCAAAGTCTCCACCTCAACTAACCAAAGAGTGAAACACAGAGGATAATGGGGTCACAAAGTTGTCCCAAAATCCTCAACACAGAAGAAAAAGAAAAACACACACTAAAAACAATTGTGAAAGCACAAAGTCTTCCCCTAGTTGGCTTCAGGACATTTTCCTTATTACTTTCACTAATTTTGCTTACCAAATTAAATAAACAAGAACAAATTCATAAGATAGACATAAGAACAATCTCTTAAAATGATACAAGCTATGACAACACAAAGTCTACAAACAACTTGCTTTCTCATTCAGATAAAATAAAATAAAATACAATCTAAGCTTAAAGTCTTAGTATTCTCCTTTCAATTGGGTAGAGTTTCACTTTTATGAAATGAAAAGTCCCCCTTCAATAATGAGATAAATTATAATGTATAGCAATCACGCAAGGCTTGGCACTCTTTCCCATGGGATGGCCCATGTTGCAGTCAATATCTTCAATGCATCTTTAGTTCTATCTGGAGGGACCATGCTGGGAACATTGCATTACCTTAACTATGGCATGTCCATTCATCTAATATGTCTCTTCCTTGGTATGGACTATCTAGTCCTTTTCTTGATGTCTATGTAGCTGTCTAATTTGTCTTTACTTCATGGAAGAAAAACAAGCCACGTCCTTGATTTGGTGTGCTCAGAAGTCTACTTGATCCACTATTTCACCTACTGGAAATAACTCCCTTGAAGATATTTTTGATCTTTTACATTGATCTTCTCTCCCCTGTAGCAATTTGAGTCTTTGGGCTCTCTTTTTAGTCAGTCGCTTGGTTCTTCCTTTAAATTCTATGCTCTATTTGAATTTCCACAGATATTCCCTTACTTTAAATTTGACATCTACAGGGCCATCAATGGTCGATAGCCATTTGAACCACATTGAACCTTGCACCTGTGAACCCACTAAAAGTACATTGGTTCATTGGTTCATTAGTTCATTATGTCTCTTTTCTTCCATCACTTCTTGGTTCAATTGCTTTCTTGCTCCTTGGTTGAACCATCTGTTGAACCACCTATTTTCTACTTCTTTCTTTGGCTGAGGCTACCTTTGAACCTTTGAACCTATGAACCATTAAACTTTGAACTCTTTTGGTTCAAGGTTCAATCGGTTCATTGGTTCATCTTTTGTCTCGTCACTTCCCTACTCTTTCTAAGATCTTTGATCTTCATCGCATTGGTTGAACCTTTGAACCTGTGAACTTGTTGAACCTCTTGGTTCAATGTTTCAATGGTTCAATCATTCATTCTTTGAAGCCCTTTTTGTCTAAGTCTTTAAAGGTTCTTTTTTGCGTCTTTGTTCAGCCTTTGGAATGTCCTGAAGGGAAGGTGTCCCTTCGGGCTTTTAAAATAGTCCTTTCTCTATCATCAAGCACCCCCCACAAGGGTACCTACCCTTCGATATTTTTTGGATGCCCTTCAGGCTTTAACTTCCCTGATGGGTTCTTGCTTCTTCATTGGGATTTTGGCTTTCAGGCTTTTTCCATTAGGCTTTTCCTTCGAACAAAATGTTTGAAGGAAAGTTCCAGTTACTTGGCCGTTTGTTCTTTTCATTTTCTTTGGGATTTCTTCCCGAGTGAATTCCTTCAGACAAAATGTCTAAAGTAATTTTTCCTTGGTCATTTTCCCATAGAAAATACTTCCAAAATAATTATTTCAGCCTCTTTTACTTAGTCATTTTCTTGAAGGATTTCCAACTTTCCCCGCTTTTGCTCACTGCCCTCCGCAAGGGTACCTTGGCCTCGTTCCACTGCCCTCAACTAGGGCAGTTGTTCCTTTGGCTTTGGGGTAGCCCCTTGAACCTACCAATTAAACCAATTGGTCATTGAACTCACTTTGGTTCAATGGTTTAATGGTCCATAGGTTCATTCTTCATTATCTAGCTAAGTCTTTTTGATCTTTTGAACCAAGCGCATTGAACCAATTGGTCATTGAACCCATTAAACCATTGAACCAAAGTGGTTCAAGGTTCAACAATTTAGGCCTTTGTTCTTTGAAGCTTGCTGATTAAACTCTTTTGATTAAACCAAGTTATCAAGCCAATCCTGGAAATGACTAAGTGTTAGAAACTCATTCTTTTGATTGAACTCGCCTGCAGAAGCCTTTGCACCTGCTAAACCTGCTAATTTCAAGCATGTTGCATCTATAGATTTCTAGAAAAGCTTTGAAAAATGAACTTGAATGCTCAAAAAAAAATTGAAAAGGGGAGAGAGGATTTTGGTCTATTGAACCAAAATAGTTCATAGGTTGTCCTAAAGATGTCATTCATTTTTGGCGACAATAGCGGGCTCCAGTTGGGGAACTTCCTTCAATTGAAAACTTAGAACATCTGAAGGGAGTAGAAACTAGAATCACCAGTGCCTTTGAAGTATGCCATTGGGCTATGGAGTCATGCTACCTAAAAAGAAATGATCCAAAAAATGAAAATGAACAACACAAAGTAGAAACAAAGACTACAGATATACATATGTATAGGTGAACTTATTTGACACTTCAAGAATAGAAGTGCTTCAGATGCTACCTATTGTGAGGCAGAGAAAAGAATGTGTCATTTTGATATTTCAAGAGGAAGATATTATCACCATTTAGCTAATGGATAATAAATAGGCCTCTCCAAAGAGAATGAAACTTTCCATGCATACCCTTTGGCTCTCTCCTTTTGTGCCACAACAGGACTTGATCTCCAAACCAGAAATCATAGTTTTTTGCTTTTTGGTCAAAGAGTTTCTTCACCAAACTTTGGTGGGTATAAATTTGGTCTACCACCATAGTTCTCTACTCATCCAACTTAGTCAGGCACATGATCCTCTTGTCAAGGGCACTTTCATACGTATGATCCTCAATTGCCTTAGCCAACTTCACTGTTGGCAATTCCAAGGTGATTGGTATCTCAGCATTGATACCATAAAGAAGTTGGAAAGGAGACATACCAATTGCTCTATTTGGTGTAATTATGTCTACCCATAGAACATCAACCAATGCTTTATGCCATGTCCTTTAGTTATCATCCACCAGCTTCTTGATGATAGTCACCAGGTTCTTATTACTTGATTCAGCTTGTCCATTCCCTTGTGGAAAGTAATCAAAAGAGTGGGAGAGTGTAATCTCATAGTAGAAATAGAATTGAGTAATCTCTTGGGAAGTGAAACAAGCTACATTGTCAGTGACAATCTTGGTTGGGACCCCAAACCTAGAAATAATATTCTCCTTGAGGAAATTATATACTACTTCTGAAGTAGCATGCTTGGTTGGAATTGCTTCCACCCACTTGGTGAAGTAGTCTATTGTTGTAAGGACATAATCATGTCTAGCACTTGAATATGGGTCTACATCTCCAATAAAATCAATTCCCCATTGCTGGAATGGCTCCTCTATGACCACTGGCTTGAGAGGCATGGCATCTAACTTGGGTCTTTCGACAAATTGCTGGCATATTTCGCATTTTCTAACCCACTTGTATGCATCTTGAAAGAGAGTTGGCCAAAAATACCTGGCTCATAGAATTTTATGGATAGTCACAAGCATAGAAAAATGTCCTCCATAGGCCAGATTGTGAAAGGATATCAAAACTTGGCTTTGTTGTTCCTTGTCCACATAGTGAAGCAACACTCCATCAAGGCTCCTCTTGTATAGGCTGTTGTCCCAAAGGACAAAATTGGTAGCTTTCAGCTTGATATTTCTCCTTTCTTTAAAAGATAGGTGAGCAAGACTCTCACCATAAGTAAGGAAATGAACAATACCTAAATACCACTCATTCATAGTGGAGACAAAGAGGACTATTGGTGTGTCTTCCACCTCAGCTTCTTCAATTTTATTGTCAGCAATCAATTGGCATAGGCCCTTTCCCCATACTAGATTTGTTGGATTGATAGTTAGATCAAACTATTAGATCTTTGCAATCTAATTACAACTTTTGGTTCCAAACTCTTGCTGAGTTAATATGGATTTAACCATGGTATCAAGAACCAGAACAGTAACTCGTGAATTGAGGATGTAGAAACAAAAATACTTCATTGCCTTGACCACTGCATAAGCATGATTCTCCATGTTTGAATACTTCAACTCATAAGCTTTGAGAGGACAACTCATGAAGGAAATGGGAGATTCCACACATTCTTTGTTCTACTAAACCAGAATGGTTGAAAGTGTGTGTTCAAAAGCATAACTATACATGAGGAAATCCTTCATATAATTTGGACAAACTAGAAATGGGGCATAGGCAATGGTAGTCTCGATATCCTCAAATGCTGACTTGACTTCTTTAGTCTAGCAGAAGGTGGCCTTATTCTTCATCATGTTTACAATGTGCCTCGTCTTCTCAGCAAACTTAGGGATGAACCTCCATTATAAATTCACCTTTCCAAAGAAAGAGTGAACAGCAGTCTTATTCGTGGGCAAGGTAAGCTCTTGGATAGACTTGACTCTATCTGATTCAATCTTTATGCCTCCTTTGGACATGATGTGTCCAAGAAGTTTCCCCTCTGTTACTTTAAAAATTGACTTCTTTGGGTTTAAGGAAATGCCATTTTGGTGGCAGCATTGCAGCACTTGTTATAAGTGGCATATATGATCTAGTTGATGCTTAGAAAAAATAGTCAAGTCATCAAGATAAACTATGATGAACTTACCCATTTCATCTTTGAAGGCAAGGTCCATTTCTCTTTGGAAGGTGGTGCCAGCATTTATCAATCTAAAAGGCATCCTTCTATATGCAAATGTGCCCCAAGTTGTGGTGAAAGTAGTCTTATGCTGGTCTGCCTCACCAACTTCAACCTAATTATATCCTGAGAAGCCATCTAGCATTGATAACATCTCTGAACCCATTATTGTCTGAAGCACTTGATCCATGATTGGCAAATGATAGTTATCATTCAATGATGACTGATTCAAATTTCTAAAATCCACACAGAGGTGAGTTTTGCCATTCTTCTACCTTACAGGCACTATATTTGCAATCCATGTGGAATGATGGATTGGGAAGATTATCCTTGCATTTAGCATTTTTTGTATCTCAGACAAAATGGTACCTGATATTTTTGGATTATACTACCTAGAGTTTTGCCTATAAGGTGTCGCATCAGCCTTGAGAGGAATGTCATGTCGAATTTCACCAAGCCTGAGTGACTTCAGGTCATCATAGGAGTATTCTAAGATGTCCATGTACTGGCAGAGTAGAGCAATGAACTTGAATTTCTCCTTAGGAGTGTATTATTTCCCAATGTTCACCATCTTGGGATCATCCTTGGTACCTAGATTTACTTGATCAAACTCCTGGGAGGAGCTTGAATCCATTTGCTACTATTTGACAAATCTATCATATTTGTCAAATAGTTTCTCAAGGGAAACTAGGCCTTTGGGAATATTATTCCCTTTAATTTACAATAACTCCTCACCTATGTTTGTATTTGATTCAAGAGCTAGCTCACACTTCTGAGGTTCACTACCTTCAAAATGCATCTATTTAAAGCTGTCTTTTTGCTCTAGGAAGGCAATGATTTGATTATCATTATTGAGCACTTGCCAATGACTGGCATTATTAGGTACACTTGGTCAAAAGACCTGTTGTCCTTGGAAAGTGATTCTTCATTTTTCAGACAACATAGGACTATTTTGGTCCTGCATGACCAAAATTGTTCGTCCTCTTTCCAAAAATCTGTTCTACAACATTCAAATTCATCATTTTCTCAACATTTTGGTAAAGGGATTAGCGGGTTCAACCAGTTTAAAGGCTTCTTTAGGCGAGTTCAATCAAAAGAGACTAGTTTCTCGCACTTAGACACTTTTAGGACAGGTTCAAAGCTTTGGTTCAACTGAAAAAGGGTCATCGGCAATCTTTTGATCAAATGAACCGTTGAACCTTGAAACACTTTGGTTCAAGGTTCAACGAGTTCAAGGTTCAATATCGGTGGAAAGCTTCAAATGAGTCACAAAAGCTTAAACCATTAAACTATTGAACCATTTTGGTTCACAAGTTCAACTAGTTCAACATTCAATCAGTTAAATGCATGGGTTCAAGAGTTCAAAGGTTGCCTTAGTTAAGTAAGGATGCACACAAAAAAAAGAGTCAGGCAGATGCTACTAAGTATTGTTAGTTGAGCCCCATTATGTTTTGTTTCTAAGGAATGGTGGAAGATACTACGTGTCCCTAAAGAAGCTCATCAAAATCTGCCATGTGTTAATGTCTATGGTTCCTTCCTTCCATTTCATTGTGTTGAGTAAAGACCATGGCAGGCCCCGAGTAAGTTGTAGAAGTGAGCGAAATGTGCCACGTGTCACCATCTGAGATAGTCCAAATAAATCCTTTTGATCTCCATAGTCTCTCTAGAACTTAGTGGAAGCCACCACCTGTAATCTTTCACATGATTCCCACAAAACACTGGAAGCTACCACATATCCTTGGTGGGACATAGCAGAATGTGTCACGTGTCAATCTCCATAACCTCTTCCCTTAGCTTCACTATTTTGAGCAAAGACCATGGTGGGCCTAAGAATGAATGACTAAATGAATCAGAACATGCTAAGTGTCTACAGTCACGCAATTAGCAAATGTATTTGGATCATGCCATGTGTCCCTTATAGAGATCGGTGGAAATCAATTAGTGTCATCATCCATAAGAGCCCGACTGAGCCCCAAACATTTCTGAGATTTTGCAAAGGCTTGAGGAGGTAGATGCTACCAATTATTGATATTAGAAGATGCCATGTGTCCTCACATATTCCTATGAAAGATGACACTTGGCACTCATTCGAAGAGTGGAAGGCACCACGTGTCAAAAATGGAGCACTTTTAGACGCAGGGACACAAAGAAAAGGAAATAAAGGGATAATGGTCCTCTAAAAGAATTAAATCTTGAAGGCCACCTGGATGATCTTGAAGGGTAGGTACCCTTGCGGAGGGACACTCAACACTCAGAAGTGGACCTTCTTTCGAGACCCCAAAGGGTGAGTTCCCTTGAAGAAAGGTCAAGCCTCAAAGTGCAACAGAAGCTACCAAGTGTCATATGCCGAGACACAGTCCCTATCAAGTTTCAAAGTAGCAAAACTCACCATGTGTCTTGTCCCAACATAGTGGAAGCTGCCAAGTGTCTGCATCCATGCCCCTCAGCCTCTAAGAGTTTCAAAGCTTATCCTAATAAGCTTATTTCAAAGTTGCGGATGCTGACAAGTGTCCTCATCTGTGTCACAGTGGAAAGTGGCCATAGCAAGCGAGAAAGATGTGAAGGAGTTGCTAAGAAACATGATGCACCCGTAAATGTCAAATTGGTCATAATGAAGTGTCTGTTGATTCCAGGATACTCAAAGCATGGACCTGAATGCATTCAAAAGACTCTAAGACTAGGATCAAGAGAAGGAAGAAATGGAGAGGGAAACTTAGCAAGAGTTATTGCTAGTAGGTGAAGTAGTTTACCAGGTAGATATTTAGGAGCTGGTAACATTGAAAACACCATCTACTTGTCCCCTTTGAGGTAAAGATAGAGTAGATAGTTTCATGGCTAAGCAGGTGAACAAATGAGTGATTCAAGATAAGGAGGCACTAAGAGAGGAATCGACACACCACATTTAAGGCAGCTACCCTGCTCTAATAGGGTCTTTCCTGACAAAACCAAGAATGCATCCAAGGCATTGAGTGCACTGAATGGGTCACTTTATTGGGAGAAAGTGTGAAGCCTCCTTGGGGCCTCTATATATTATAATCTCTTGTGCTATTTTGGGGAGACCTTTTTGATTATCAGAAGCAAAACTTTCCCCAAATTGAAAGGCATTACTGAGACTTTGAGCTCAGATTGTAATTCATATTATTTTATCTAAATGAGAAAACAAGTTACTTATAGACTTTGTGTTATTATAGCTTGTGTTATCTTAAGAGATTGTTTGTATGTCTATTTTCTAGGAGCTTTCTTGTCCATTTGATTTAACAAGTAGAACTAGTCGAGATGATCAGGAAGGTGTCCTGAAGACCAACTGTGGGATGATGTTGTGCCCTCATAAGTACCTTCAGTGTGTTTGCATTTTCCTTTCCTATGTAAAGAGCCTTGGGATGACGTGGTGCCCCCATTTTTCTTCATTTTTCTCTCTTGGGTTGCTAGTCACTCAGCACCCCAATTACCGATCACTTGCTACCTAAAAGATTCTTGTTGATTGTTGAAGAACACTTCTGAAAGAAGAGAAGTGCCTTCTATCATTGCACCAAGATTTGTACTATTCAGGAAGGAATCTGGCTCTTGGCTAAAAGTTGGTTCTAAAAGAAGAGAAGTACCTTTCCCATCACCTAGGATTTCTTCCTTATTTATCAGCATCATCTCTGAAAGAAGAGAGATGGATGGTTTATCCCACCCCTGTGTCTTATTTTTTACATATATATTGTATGTAGCCTCTGCATATTTAATAGGGAACCTCCCCTTGATGAGAGGAGAGATTTGTCCCCTTGTGATGTAGTAAACCTGCACATCTGGATGACCAATCTCCTTATGCTGTGGTGATAGGAACTATTTTGAATGCCAGTTAGCTGGTTGACAAAATATTCACCCAACAGTTTTAGTGACTCCACTGGGGACATAGTAATTTTGTGCAATTTGGAACCTCAAGTTTTAGATTGAAACATCACCTGTGTCTTACCCATTATCATTATAATCTTATCCATGCATTTCACTGTGGAAGAACAAATTACTCTAGTGCCTTTCCATTGTTAATTTTTCCTCCCCAGCCTCGTGTAAAAGTTTTTGGCGACTCCACTGGGGAAGGACAAGTAGTTTGAAGCCTCAAGCTTCAAACTGAAGTGTGACTAGTCCTTTTCCATTTTTGATCCACAATTTGGCAACCCCACGCTATACCAAAAGCCAAAGAGCTCAAGGTGTTGTTGATCCTATCTTTGAGTTGGCACAGCAAAGAGATTCAACTTACTTTCTCCCCAACCCCAAGTTTAACGATCTAGGAGTGTCCTACCTACCCATACCAGGACAACAACACAAGGCAAAGCTACTTTTCCTATGGTTATCAGAGCCTTACCTATCCCAATTCTACTCAAATTTGTTGTCCCTACTTTCAATAATCCTATCATGGTAGCTCGAGGCCCCTGGGGTAACTCTTTTGGACCGCTTAATTTAACTCCACTCTTACATGAACTTTCATGAAGATCGAGAAAGAATTTCCCCAAATTCTTTAGGGATGGAAAAGTCCATCCTGATGAACACATCGCTACCTTCAACATAGCTTGTGGCATAATAGGCATAGAATTTGAAGATGTGACAGTTAGGCTTTTTGTGGAAACACTACAAGGTGCTACTGTAGACTGGTTTTACCACCTGCAAGCCCGATTAGTAACTGATTGGGACACACTCAAAGCCAAATTCAAGGCCAAATTCAAGCCTGTAGAGCATGCACATGCCTTGTTGGCCCAACTCAAGCAAATGAAGAAGGAGCCCCAAGAGCCTGAGGGATTTCATAGCAAAGTTTGATAAGCTGAGGAACTGGATTCCTACTATTGCTCAGCTGACCCCTGAAAACCTCAAATGCTTCTTCATGAACTCACAACTACCTGAAGTGAGTTTCCTGCTAAGAAGAGCCAGTCACATAGATCTCAAAGCTACTCAAGATTTGGCTATCGAAGTCAAAGAAGAACTTATCTTAGCAGGAAAGATAAGGAGGGACCCAAATAAAGGTAAGTCTTCTTCTTCTTCAAAATATTCCCCTTCTACCACCACTGATCCTATGATGCAAAAGCTAGAAAATGAAGTGCTAGCTCTCAAAAGGCAAGTGGCGTAAAGAATGTCATTCGCTCCTACATACAGAGATATTCCTAGGAAGACATTTTAGAATCAGGCATACCAGGGCAATGCTACCAGGAATTAGGGACAACAAAATCACCTTCCTCATCCATCAAGGAATCTCACCCTCGAAGCACCTCCAACTGACTCAGTAGTTGAATATCTTGAAGCCGAATCAGACTTCTCATCCCAGCTTGAGTTGAATCTTGAAGATGACCCTAATCTCTTCACTAAGAAAGAAGAAGAATTAGCTAGCGACTCCCATATTGGTTTCCTACACTATCAAGATGAACCCAAGAGTAAAGGCAATGTAGCTGAGGGGTCATATGATGTATTCACCTGGTCTAAAAATCAATCAGCTCAACAAGTTGATAAAGAGAAAGCAAAAGAGTAACCTCAGCCAGTAGTTTTGATTGATAAGCAGGGATCCACTCTCCCTTTCTAGCCAAAGAGCCCAATGATTACAAGAAAGGTAAGTACCCTAAATGCCCATATGCCTTTTACTTCAAACTCATAGTCCAGTACTTCCCCCCCTAAAACTCAAAAAGATGAGCTCTCATCCTCTATACCTAGTTCATTTCCAGCATTTGATATAATTGATCATATTAATAAAACCAAGATTCAAATGTCTGAATTTGAATTCTTGCAATCCCATCCTGAACAATTAGATAAATTGGTTCAGTGTGTTAAAAACCAAAATATCCTTATTGAACAAGCAGTTCCCAAAGTAACTCATGATCCCTCCAAGGATAGATCCACCAGGAGCAACCTTGTCATTTCCCCTCCTGCCATTCCTATTAGGACTAAACTTTTTTATGTCTCATTACTAATAAATGGAAGGCAGCTGAATAATTGCATTATTAACTCTAGAGCTTTAGACAATGTCATGCCTGCTAAAGTAGCCAAATCCATTGATCTCACATTGACCAAGACATTTGGTAGGTGCTTCTCCATGGAGAACAAATAAGTGCCACTACTGGGGAAAATAAAAGACACCCAATTTGCCTTTGTTACCTTTCGAGATAAAAGAATCAAGATGATTGTCTTGGTAGTAGATGTTCTAGCATCATATGGTATCCTTCTTAGTTGGAATTTTTGCAAGGATGTTGGTGGTGAATTGAGCATAAATTTATTAGAGGCAAGGATTCTTATTAAAGGTGTCATGAAGAGGCTACTTCCTAAAAAGGAATCAAAAGACATAGTTACCCAAACCTCAGCACCTGAAGCTCAAATCCTATTCAAGTCTTCAAGCCTGAGTAACTACTTTCTGTCTATGGATGAAGTTCATGAGGCATCTAATGAAACTCCTACAGGTGACAACCTTGAAATGTAGTCAAGGGAAATAGCAGAAGAATTGGTTGAGCCCAATGCAAGTGTGGAAGAATCCCCTCCTCAGAATAAAGAAAAACCCCAAGGAAAATCAATATCAAATGAGGTATGGATTCTTGAATTTGATGGCAGCTGCTCCTCCACTAGTTCAAGAGCTAGGCTTGTGTTAATATCTCCTCAGGGAGATATTTTTCCTTCATCTTATAAGTTGTAATTTAGTAACACCAATAACACAGCCGAGTATGAATCTTTGTTGCTAGGATTAAGAGTTGCTAAGGACAAAGGCATCAAGCTCCTTCATGCTAAAAGAGATGCCAAACTAGTGGTTTGTTAGGTAAGGAACCTGTACCAAACCAAGAATGAAATATTACATCATTACCACAATCTAGTCTAGGACCATCTTGAAGACTTTGATGCTTTCAACATCTCTACAATTCCCAGAGAATTTAATGACTGGGTGGATGCATTGGTTGTTTCAGCTACTCTCTTGGTCCCCCACCCAGACTTCAAAGGAGACAAGTACACTGTTGAGCTAGTTTTTAGACCAAGCAAGCCTAATAATGCCAGTCATTGGCAGGTATATGATAATGATAATCACATCATTGCCTTCTTGGAACAAAAGGACAGCTTCCAACAACTGCATTTTGAAGGCAGTGAATCTCAAGAGCCTGAATCGACTCCTAAATTGATTTCAAGCACAACTAAAGAGTTCTTGAAATTGAAAGGGAATAAAATTCCCAAAGGCCTTGTTTCCCTTGAGAAGCTATTTGATAAGCATGACATATTCATCAAACAATAGCAAATGGATTCAAACTCTTTCCAGGATTTTGATCAAGTAAATCTGAGAACCAAGGCAGACCCCAAGATGGTGAACATCAAGAAGTGTTGTACTCTTGAGGAATGTTTCAAGTTCACCACTTTGCTTAACAAATACATAAATGTCCTAGCATACTCCTATGATGACCTAAAATCACTCTGGCCTGATGAAATCCAACACAACATTCCTCTCAAGGCTGATTCACCACCTTACAAGCAAAAGTCCCAGCATTATAATCCAAAGATATCATGTACTATTTTGTCAGAGATTCAAAAAATGCTAAATGCAAGGATAATCTTCCCAGTCCATCATTCCACCTAGATTGCCAATATAGTGCCTATGAGGAAGAAGAATGGTAAAATATGCCTTTGTGTGGATTTTAGAAATTTGAATCAGGCATCCTTGAAGGATAATTATCCTTTGCCAATCATGGATCAAGTGTTGTAGATAGTGACAGGCTCAGAGATGTTATCAATGCTAAATAGCTTCTCAGAATACAATCAAGTTGAAGTTGGTGAAGCAGAACAGCATAAGATTGCTTTCACCACACCTTGGGGCATGTTTGCATATAAGAGGATGCCTTTTAGCTTGATAAATGTTGGTGCCACCTTCCAAAGAGAAATGGACCTTGCCTTCAAAGATGAGATGGGTAAGTTCATCATAGTTTATCTTGATAACTTGATTGTCTTCTCTAAGCATCACCCAAATCACATGAGCCATTTACATTAAGTGCTAGAACACTATTGCCAGAATGGCATTTCCCTGAACCCCAAAAAGTCATTTTTTAGAGTAATGGAGGGGAAACTTCTCAGACACATTGTGTCCAAAAGAGGCATAAAGATTGACTTAGACAGAGTCAAATCTATCCAATAACTATCCTTGCCTACAAGCAAGACTGTTGTTCACTCTTTCTTTGGGAAGGTGAATTTCTTACGGAGGTTCATCCCTGAGTTTGCTGAGAAGACTAGGCACATTGTAAACATGATGAAAGGAAAAGCCACCTTCAACTAGACTAAAGAAGGCATGTCAGCCTTTAAGGATGTCAAGACTGTTATTACCCATGCTCCAATTCTGGCCTACCTAGACTATAGCAAAGAATTCACTATTTACAGCTATGCTTTAGAACATACGCTTTCAGTAATTCTAGTTCAACAGAATAAAGGTGTGGAATCTCCCATTTCCTTCATGCACTATCCTCTCAAAGCTCATGAGCTAAAGTACTCAAATATGGAAAAGCACGCTTATGCAGTGGTGAAGGATGTGAAACATTTTTGTTTCTACATCCTCAATTCTTGAGTGACTGCCTTGGTCCCTGACACAACAATGAAATCTATACTGACTCAGCAAGAGTTTGGGATGAAAAGAGGCAACTGAGTTGCAAAAATCTAGGAGTTTGATCTAATCATCAAGCCAACGAAGCTGGTGCATGGGAAGGGGCTATGCTAACTAATTACTGATAACAAGTCAGGAGAGACGGAGCATGAAGAGCTAGAAGTGGATGACTCACCTACAATCCTCTTTGTCTCCACCATAAATGAGTGGTATTCAAGTATTGTTCATTTTCTTACTTATGGTGAATGTCCTGCAAACTTTTCTTATAAAGAAAGGAGGACCATCAAGCTGAAAGCAACTAATTTTGTCCTCTGGGACAATGGTTTGTACAAGAGGCACCTTGATGGAACATTCCTTCGCTGTGTGGACAAGGAGCAACAAAGCTGACTTCTGAAGTCCTACAATTTGGCCTATGGGGGACATTTTTTTGCCCTGATGACTACCCATAAGATCCTATGAGCCAGGTACTATTAACAAACTCTCTTTCGAGATGCATACAAGTGGGTCAGGGGATGCGAATTGTGCCAGTAGTTTGTCAGAAGGCCCAAGCTAGTTGCCCTACCTCTCGAACTAGTGGTCATAAAAGAGCCTTTCCAACAATGGGGATTTGACTTTATTGGTGCTGTGAACCCATCTTCAAGTGATGGACATGATTATGTCCTTACAGCAATAGACTACTTCACCAAATGGGTGGAAGTAGTTCCAACCAAACATGCTACTTTAAAAGTAGTATGTAATTTCCTCAAAGAAAACATCATGTCTAGGTTTGGGGTCCCAATCAAAATTATCACTGACAATGCCACCTACTTCACTTCCCAAGAGATCACTCAATTCTGTTTCCACTATGAAATTACACTCTCCCATTCCTCTAATTATTTCCCACAAGGGAATGGATAGGTTGAGTCAAGCAATAAAAACTTGGTAACTATCATCAAGAAGTTGGTGGATGACAATCAAAGGACTTGGCATAAGGCATTGGTTGATGCTCTATGGGTGGATAAAATTACACCAAAGAGAGAAATTGGTATGTCTCCCTTCCAATTTCTTTATGGTGTAAATGTTGATATACCAATCACCTTAGAATTGCCAGCATTGAGATTGGCGAGGGTGATTAAAGGTCAAACATATGAGAACTCACTTGAGAAGAAGATCGTGTGCCTTGCTGAGCTAAATGAGTAAAGGACTACAGTGGTGGATAGAATTGTCACCCATCAAATTTTGGTGAAGAAGCTCTTCGACTAGAAAGCAAAGAATCATGATTTCTAGATTGGAGATCAAGTCCTGTTGTGGGACAAGAGAAGAGAACCAAAGGAGATGCATGAAAAGTTTGATTTGTTATGGAGAGGCCCCTTTATTATTCATCAGCTCAATGGTAAAAATAGTTTCATGTTAAAGTATCAAGATGGCACTCTCTTTTCTCTACCTCACAATGGGCAACATCTGAAGCACCTCAACTCTTGAAGTATCGGATGAGTTCCCCTGTACATATGTATATTTGTATAGTTTCTATTTCCTCTTTGTGTTTTCCATTTTCATTTTTTGGAGCCTTTATTTTTGGGTAGCATGACTTCATAGCCCAATGGCACACTTCAAGGCACTGTAGATTCTAGTTTCTATTCCACTCAGCTATTCTAAGTTGTCATCTAAAGGAAGTTCCCCAACAGGAGCCAGCTATTGTTCTTAGAAAGTGATTCTTCATTTTTCAGACAACATAGGACTATTTTGGTCTTGCATGACCAAAATTTTTCATCCCCTTTCCAAAAATTTGTTCTGCAACATTCAAATTCATCATTTTCTCAACTTTTTGGTAAAGGGATTAGCAGGTTCAATGGGTTCAAAGGCTTCTACAGGTGAGTTCAATCAAAAGGGACTAGTTTCTTGCACTTAGACACTTTTAGGATAGGTTCAAAGCTTTGGTTCAACTAAAAAAGGGTCATCATCAATCTTCTGATCAAATGAACTGTTGAACCTTGAAACACTTTGGTTCAAGGTTTAACAGGTTCAAGGTTCAATATCAGTGGCAAGATTTAAACAAGTCTCAAAATCTTGAACCATTGAACCATTTTGGTTCATGGGTTCAACGAGTTCAACGTTCAATCAGTTCAATGCATGAGTTTAAGAGTTCAAAGGTTGTCTTAGTTAAAGAAGGATGTGCACAAAAGAAAGAGTCAGGCGGATGCTGCCAAGTGTCATCGGTTGAGCCCCATTATGCTTTGTTTCTAAGGAATGGGGGAACCTACCATGTGTCCCAAAAGAAGCTCATCAAAAGTTGCCACATGTCAACATTCATGGTTCCTTCCTTCCATTTCACTATGTTGAGTAAAGACCATGGTAGGCCTCAAGTAAGTTGCAAAAGTGAGTAGAACATGCCATGTGTCACCATCTGAGATGGTCCAAATAAATCCTTTTGATCTCTGCAGTCTCACTAGAACTCGGTGAAAACTACCTCCTTGTTAGGTTGTGGAGCTAAAAGCTTCACCAGGATGCAAATGGAGGAGGTTTCTACATTGCAGGCAATCAATGTCAGTCTGATCAACCAACATCGGTCATCTTCAGTGTTCACAGTAACCGATGTCGATTATGGTTCAGTCGACATTGATCAGACAAGAACCGACATCGACAGCCTGTGTCTACATACATTTGCATGTGTCAATAGAACTGGTCTTATTTTAGATGGATAGTTTGTTTGCATGTGAAAGACTAATTTTAGTCTTGGAGCTGCAGATCTAATTATTGTAATTAGAAGTCTAATTATTATTTATATGGGATCTATTTAATAGACTCATGGGCTGTATTGTAACTCGTAAAATCGATTCTATAGAATTAGAGTTCTATCCAAGGGAGAATCATAAGGACTTGGTGAGGCAAGGATAAGGGCTCTTCCAGGTGTGTATGATCTATGTCAGCAAGTGTGCAAGGCCAGGTTGATCTATGGTATAGCAAGATCAGGTGAGATCTACATGGTAAGGTCAATTGATCTACAGGTGTGCAAAACTAGGTTGATCTATAGGTGGCAACAAGATCAGGGAGATCAGCAACACAATAGGTAGCAATATCAGGTGAGATCTACTTGGAGTTCATGGTATACATGGATTTGGAGTACGTTGAGTACTTGGTGGACTAGTAGTATTGTTACTGACTGGTGGACTGGCAGTATTGTTACTGAATAGTGGAGGTGAACAACAACTCTATGTTTGAGTTGTTTGTTATGACCATAGTTGAGAGAGAGAACTCTTGAAGGAGATTATTATATGCCCTAGAGGTGTGGGAGTCCTAGAAGTGTGGGAAGAAGAGTGTGACTTCTTTATTTTAATTCCTTCTGGAAGAGTATTAATACAATTGGGTATTGTCTCTCATATTTTGTGTTATTTCTGAATTCTAATTACTTATCATTTTGGTTAAATTATATGTTTAGTTGCTTATACAAAGGTAATCAATTGTGCTCCTAATCCTGACACTCCTATTGTCATCTGCATGATTCCCACAAAACACCAAAAGCTGCCACATATCCATGGTGGGACAAAGTGAAACCTGCCACATGTCAATTTCTACAGCCTCTTCCCTTAGCTTCACTATTTTGAGCAAAGTCCATGGTGGGCCCAGGAATGAATGACTAAATGAAGTCAAATGTGCCAAGTGTCTACAGCCACGTGACTAGCAAATGTATTTGAACTGTGACGTGTGTCCCTTGTAGAGATCAGCAGAGATTGAGAAGTGTCAGCATCTGCAAGAGCTCGACTGAGCCCCAATTGTTTCTATGATGTCACGAAGGCCTAAGGAGGTGGATGTTGCCAAGTGTCAATAGTGGAAGATTACACATGTCCTCACCTTTTCTTGCAGAAGATGACACCTGGCACTTATTCAAAGAGCAGAAGGTGCCACATGTCAAAGACAGAGCACTTTCAAATGTAGGGACACAGAGTGAAGAAAATAAAGGGACAATGGTCCTCTAAAAGAATTAAAGCTTGAAGGCCACCCAGATGATCCCAAAGTGTAGGTACCCTTGTGGAGGGACACTCGACACTCAAAAATGGACCTTCTTTTGAGACCCTGAAGGGCGAGTTCCCTTCAAGAAAGGTCAAGCCTCAAAGTCCAGCAAAAGCTGCCAAGTGTCGTATGCTGAGACACACTGCCTATCAAGTTTCAAAGTAGTGGAACTCACCACGTGTCCTATCCCAGCACAGCAAAAGTTGCCAAGTGTCTGCATCCATGCCCCTCAGCCTCTAAGAGTTTCAAAGCTTATCCCAATAAGCTTATTTCAAAGTTTCAAATGTCAACAAGTGTCCTCATCTATGTCATAGTGAAAAGTGGCCATAGAAAGTGAGAAAGATGTGAAGGAGTTGTTAGGAAACATGATGGGCCCATAAACGTCAAATTGGTCACAATGAAGTGTCTATTGATTCCAGCAGACTCAAAGCATAGACTCAAATGCATTTAAAATACTCTAAGGCTAGGATCAAGAGAAGGAAGAAATGGAGAGGGAAACTCAGTAGGAGTACTGCTGGTATGTGAAATAGTTCACTGGGTAGATATTTGGGAGCTGGTAGCATTGAAAGTGCCATCTGCTTATCCCCTTGGAGGTGAAGACAGAGTAGACAATTGTGTGGCTAAGCAGGTGAATAAATGAGTGATTCAGGCTAAGGAGGAGGCACTAAGAGAGGAATTGACATGCCACATTTAAGGTAGTTTCCCTACTCTAGCAGGGTCCTTCCTGACAAAACCAAGAATGCATCTAAGGCATTGAGTGTGTCGAATGGGTCACTTCATTAGGGGAAAGTGCCAAGCCTCACTGGGGCCTCTATATATTGTAATCTCTTGTGCTATTTTAAGGAGACCTTTTTGATTGTTAGAAGCAAAACTCTACCTAAATTGAAAGGCATTACTGAGACTTTGAGCTTAGATTATAATTCATATTATTTTATCTGAATGAGAAAACAAGTTACTTGCAGACTTTGTGCTGTTATAGCTTGTGCTATCTTAGGAGATTGTTTGTATGTCTATTTCCTAAGAGATTTCTTATCCATTTGATTTAACAAGTAGTGGAGGTGATCAAGAAGGTGTCCTAAAGGCCAATTATGGGACAACATTATGCCCTCATAGTACCTTCAGTGTGTTTGCATTTTTTTCTTGTGTAAAGAGCCTTGGAACAACGTGGTGCCCCCATTGTTCTTCATTTTTCTCTCTCAGGTTGCTGGTCACTCAGCACCCCCATTACCTATCACTTGCTACCTAAAAGATTCATGTTGCCTGCCAAAGAACACTTCTAAAAGAAGAGAAGTGCCTTCTGTCATTGCACCAGGATTTCTACTAATCAGGAAGGAATCTGGCTCTTGGCTAAAAGTTGCTTTTGAAAGAAGAGAATTAGTTTCCCTATCACCCAAGATTTCTTCCTTATTTATCATCATCATCTCTGAAAGAAGAGAGATGGATGGTTTATCCCACCCCTGTGTCTTATTTTCTGCTTATATATATTACATGTAGCCTCTGCATATTTAATAGGGAACCTCCCCTTGATGAGAGGAGAGATTTGTCCCCTTGTGATGCAGTAAACCTACACATCTAGATGACCAATCTCCCTATGTTGTGGTGATAGAAACTATTTTGAATGCCAGTTAGCTAGTTGACAAAATATTCACCCAACAAGACCAAGTCAATAGTGTACCTATCTTCTTTGAAGTCTGAGTGGGGGACCAAGAGAGTAGCTGAGACAACCAGTGCATCAATCAGTCATTGAATTCTCTAGGAATGGCAGAGATGTTGAAAGCATTAAAGTTTTCAAGTTGACCTCAGACTAGATTGCGATAGTGGTGCAATATTTTGTTCTTGGTTTGATACAAGTTTCTCACCTGACAAACCACCAGTTCAGCATCTCCTTTGGCATGAAGGAGTTTGATGCCTTGGTCTTGACCAGCCTTCAATCCAAGCAATAGAGATTCATACTCAGTTGTATTATTAGTGTTGTTAAACTACAACTTGTAAGATGAAGGAAAAATATCTCCTTGAGGAGATATCAGCACAACTCCAGCTCCTGAACCAGTAGAGGAGCAGTTGCCATCAAATTCAAGAATCCATACCTCGTTAGACACTAATTTTTCTAAGGATTCTTCTTCATTCAGAGGGGGATATTCTTCCATATTCGCATTATGCTCAACCAATTCTTTTGTTGTTCTAGTTGAACTAATCTTAAGGTTGTCACCTTTAAGAGTTTCAATAGGCATTTCATGGAATTCATCTGTGGATAAAAAGTAGTTACCCATGTCTAAAGACTCAAACAAAATTTGAGCTTTAGGTGTTGATGTTTGAGTAGCCACGTATTTTGCTTCTTTCTCAGGGAGCAACCTCTTCATAATGCCTTTGACTGGAATCCTTGCTTCAGACAGGTCCATGCTCAATTCACCTCTAACATCTTTGCAAAAATTTCAGCCAAGAAGGAGGCCATATGTTGTTAGGATGTTAGCCACCAAGACAGTCATCTTGATTCTTTTATCTGGAAAGGCTAAAATTGCAAATTGGGCATCCTTAATTTGCCCCAATAGTGGCACTTGCTTGTTCTCTATGGAGAAACATCTACCAAAGGTTTTGGTCAGGGTAAGGCTAAGGGATTTAGCCACTTTGGTAGGCATAACATTATCTGAGGTGCAAAAATCAATGATACAATTGTTCAGTTGATGTCCATTTATCAGCAATGAGACATAGAAAGGTTCAGTCCTGCTAGGAGCAGTAGGGGGAGTAATGACAAGGTTGTTCTTGGTGGGTGCATTCGTGGAGCAAACATGAGTCACCTTGGGAATTGCTTTTCCTACAGGGTCATTTTGGTTCTTCACACACTAAACTAATTTATCTAATTACTCAAGATGGGATTTTAGAAATTGAAATTTAGATATTTGAATTTTAGTTTTCTTTATATGGTCAATTAATTCAAATGCCTGGAATGAGCCAAGAGTAGAGGATGGGAATTAATTCTATTGATTTTTGGAAGGGGGAGGACTAGATTGCAAATTTGAAGTAGAAGGCATAGGGGTATTTGACGTACTTACCTTTCTTGTAATCACCAGGTCCTTTGGCTAGAAAGGAAGAGTGGACCCCTACTTAGCAATTGAAACTATTGGTTGTAATTGCTCCTCTGCCTTCTCCTTGTTAGCTGGTTGAGCTGATAGATTCCTGGACTGGGTTAATATAGTATATGATCTCTTAGCTGCATTGCCTCCACTTTTAGGTTCATCCTAATAATTCAAGAAACTAATATGGGAGTCACCAGCTAATTCTTCTTCTTCTTCAGTGAAGATATTAGCATCATCTTTAGGATTCAACTTAGGCTAGAATGAGAAATCTAATTCAGCTTCAAGATAACTAACTGCTGAGTTGGTTGGAGGTGCTTCAAGGTTGAGGTTCCTCTATGGAGGAGGAAGGTGATTTATTTATCCTTGATTCTTGGTAGCATGGCCTTGATACGCTTGATTCTAAAATTTCCTCCTTGGCATATCTCTATATGCAAGAGTAGATGACATCCCTTGTGCCATTTGCTTTCTAAGAGCTAGTACTTCATTTTCTAGCTTTTGTACCATTGGGTTAGTGGTGACTGTAGGTGAGTATTCAGAAGATGAAGAGGATTTACCTTTATTAGGGTGTCTCCTTATCTTTCCTGCCATGATAAGGTCATCTTCTACCTCAATATAAAAGTCTTGAGCAGTAGCAAGGTCTATGTGTCTAGCCCATCTTAGCAAGAAACTCACTTTAGGTAGCTATGAGTTGATGAAGAAACACTTGAGATTCTGAGGTGGCGATCATGGGAATCTTGTTTCTCAGTTTGTCGGACCTAGAAATGAAGTCCCTCATGGGTTCATGGGGTTCCTTCTTCATCTATGTGAGCTAGGCCAACAAGGCATGTGCATCTTCTATAGGCTTGAACCTGGCTTTAAATTTACTTTTAAGAGTGTTCCAATCAGTCACTGACTGAACTTGTAGATGGTAGAACTAGTCTGCAGTAGCACCTTGTAGTGTCTCTATGAATAGCTTGACTGCTATGTCTTCATACTCCACACCTATTACACCATAGGCTATGCTGAAGGTAGCAATATGTTCATCAGGGTGAACTTTCCCATCACCAAAAAACTTGAAAAAATTCTTCCTTGAACTAAGTGGAAGATCATGTAGAGATGGTGTCAAATTTAGTAGACCAAAAGAGTTACCCCAGGGGCCTTGAGCCATGATTTGATTATGCAGAAGTGGGATCACAAATCTAGGTGGAATATGGATAGGCAAAGCTTTTCTAGCAATAGAAAAGGAAGCTCTGCCTTGTATTGGTGACCTAGTAGGGGTAGGAGGAAGACTCCTAGTTCATTGAAGGTGAGGTTCTGGAGGAAATAAATCAAAATTACTCTACTGCACCAACTCAAAAGTAAGGTCAACAACACCTTGAGATTTATGGCTTCTAGTATAATGTGGAGTTACCAGTTTGGAGGGAAAAAATGGAAAAGAGAAGGATCTGCTTTAGCGTGAAGCTTTAGACTTCAAACTGTGCACTCTTCCCCAGCAGAGTCACCAAAAAGACTATTGGGTGAATATTTTGTCAATCAACTATCTGATTAAGCAAAATAGGTCTTATCATCCATAACAAAGGAGATTGGTCAGCCCAGTGTGCAAGTTTACTACATCAAAGGTGGACAAATCTCTATTCTCATCAAGGGGAGGTTCCCTATAAATATGCAAGAGCTATATAAACTATAAATATGCAAAAAATAACACTCAAGGGAAGGATACACCATCCATCTCTCTTCTTTCAGAGATGATGCTCACAAACAAAGGGGAAAAGCTTGGTGAAAACACTGAAGGCACTTCTCTTCTTTTAGGAGTGTTCTTACAGGAAATAGGAGTTCTTTCAATAAGTGACAAAGACTTGGTAATAAAGGATGAGAACCAGTAGGATGAAATGGAATGTAAAGTCTCCACATAAATTTCCCAAAGAGTGAAACATAGAGGATAATGGGGGCACAAAGTCATCCCAGAATCCTCAACACAGAAGAAAAATAAAAACACACACTAAAAATAATTATGAAAGCACAAAGTCTTCCCCTAGTTGGCTTCAGGACATTTTCCTTATTACTTTCACTAATTCTGCTTGCCAAATTAAATAAACAAGAACACATTCAGAAGTTAGACATAAGAAGAATCTCCTAAAATGATACAAGCTATGATAGCACAAAGTCTACAAATAACTTGCTTTCTCATTCAGATAAAATAAAATCAAATACAATCTGAGCTCAAAGTCTCAGTATTCTCCTTTCAATTGGGTAGAGTTTCACTTTTGTAAAATGAAAAGTCCCCCTTCAATAATGAGAGAAATTATAATGTATAGTAATCACACAAGGCTTGGCACTCTTTCCCATGGGATGGCCCATGTTGCAGTCAACACCTTTAATGCATCGTTAGTTTTGTCTAGAGGGACCATGCTGGGAATAGTGCATTGCCTTAACTATGGCGTGTCCATTCATCTAATATGTCTCTTCCTTGGTATGGACTGTCTGGACCTTTTCTTGATGTTTTCATAGCTATCCAATTTGTCTTTACTTCATGGAAGAAAAACAAGCCACATCCTTGATTTGGTGTGCTCAAAAGTCTACTTGATCCACTATTTCACCTACTGGAAATAACTCCCTTGAAGATATTTTTGATCTTTTGCATTGATCTTCTCTCCCCTATAGTAATTTGATTCTTCAGGCTCTCTTTTTAATCAGTTGCTTGGTTCTTCCTTTGAATTCTGTGCTCTATTTGAATTTCCATAGATATTCCCTTACTTTAAATTTGATGTCTACAGGGCCGTCAATGGTCGATAGCCATATGAACCATTTTGAACCTTGAACTTGTGAATCCACTAAAAGTACATTAGTTTATTGGTTCATTAGTTCATTCTATCTCTTTTGTTCCATCACTTTCTGGTTCAATCACTTTCCTGCTCCTTGGTTGAACCATTTGTTGAACCACCTATTTTCTACTTCTTTCTTTGACTGAGGCTGCCTTTAAACCTTTGAACCTATGAACCATTAAACTTTGAACTCTTTCGATTCAACATCTAATCGGTTCATTGGTTCACCCTTTGTCCCATCACTTCCTTGCTCTTTCTAAGCTCTTTGATCTTCATCGCATTGGTTGAACCTTTGAACCTGTGAACTTGTTGAACCTTTTGGTTCAACGGTTCAATGGTTCAATCAGTTCATTCTTTGAAGCCCTTTTTGTCTAAGTCTTTGAAGGTTCCTTTCCATGTCTTTGTTTAGCCTTTAGAACGTCCTGAAGGGAAGGTGTCCCTTTGAGCTTTTAAAATAGTCCTTTCTCTATCGTCAAGCGCCCCTCGCAAGGGTACCTACCCTTCGAGATTTTTTGGGTGCCCTTTGGGCTTTAACTTCCCTGATGAGTTCTTGCTTCTTCAGCAGGCTTTTGGCTTTTGGGCTTTTTCCATCGGGCTTTTCCTTCAGACAAAATGTTTGAAGGAAAGTTTCAATTACTTAGCCATTTGTTCTTTTCATTTCTTCGGGCTTTCTTCCCGAGTGAATTCCTTCTAAAAAAATGTCTGAAGGAATTTTGCCTTTGTCATTTTCTCACAGAAAATAATTTCAAAAGAATTATTTCAGCCTCTTTTACTTAGTCATTTTCTTGAGGGATTTCCAACTTTGTCTGCTTTTGCTCACTACCCTCCGCAAGGCTACTTGGCCTCGGTCCACTACCCTCCGCAAGGGTATTTATTCCTTTGGCTTTGGGGTAGCCCCTTGAACCTACCAATTAAACCAATTGGTCATTGAACCCACTTTGGTTCAATGGTTTAATGGTTCATAGGTTCATTCTTCATTATCTGGTTAAGTCTTTTTGATCTTTTGAACCAAGCGCATTGAACCAATTGGTCATTGAACCCGTTGAACCATTGAACCAAAGTGGTTTAAGGTTCAATGGTTCAAGCCTTTTTTCTTTTAAGCTTTCTAATTGAACTCTTTTGATTGAACCAAGGTATTGAGCCAATCCTAGAAATGACTAAGTGTTGGAAACTCATTCTTTTGATTGAACTCGCCTGCAAAAACCTTTGAACCTGCTAATTTCAAGCATGTTGAGTCCATAGATTTATAAAAAAGATTTGAAAAATGAAGAACATGAAAGCTCAGAACAATTTTTGAAAAGGGGAGAGAGGATTTTGGTCTATTGAACCAAAATAGTTCATAGGTTGTCCTAAAGATGTCATTCATTTTTGGGGACAACAAATTATATCAAAGTTAAATAATGAAGTAGAGTTCCATCAAAACTGTGATAATATAGGGTTGGTCTAAGTAAGGTACAACATGCAGCATTATGGATAAAGGCTTTGTATTGTTTGCAAGCAAGGTCTGGTGGCATTATATGGTCATGAAGATAGGCATATAATTCTGAATACCAAGTAGATTTGGGACTAAAAATATCATAGATCATTGTGATAGTTGAAGTTTCATGAGCTGGTGCTAGTAGATTTTCAATAAGACACTGGTATTCTTTGGTCGTATCTATATGTCAAATCAAAGATCCAATGGTAGCCATGATATTTGTTATTTTTTTACTATCCCTAAGTATATATTAGAATTGTACATCATTAATCTTCTTCTTGATTGTGTCGACCATGGCTTTGTATGGTACCATCTTGTCATCTTTGGTCTAAAAGTGGCTTGTAACCTAATTGATGATTAACTGATAATCACCTTAAACCTTTAGATGTGTTATGTTCCATTGTAATTCTCATCTAATAACTATAACAAATGATTCATATGAGACCATGTTTTTAGTACCAAGAAATTTGATCCTAAATGACTAGGGGATTAGATCCCCCTATGGTGTTATAAATAGAAGGCTTGCCCCCAATTCATGTGTTGTGAATGATTCATCAAAATATAGCTTCTATTGTTGATCCTCAAGAGATATTTCAATGATGGTCATAATGGATCATATGAGAATTGAAATGTTAGTGGATCTATATTTTCAAGGGGTTCTTCATCAAGCTAATTTGTGAGAACTTTCCCCTTGATGGCTTGTAATGAAATTACTTCAAGAATTAAGTATAGTAGCAGAATTATATCCAAATATGACTGAAATATATCCAAATATATGATAATAGATAAGCCACTTCGAGGGGCAACCTCCACAACCTTCAATAAGAGCAGAATTCACAATATGATGATAAATAATTACCCATTACCTTCTATATATAGTCTATCTAGGCCATGGTTACTCCATAGGCCGACCTACTAATCAAAAGAAAGCATAGATAAATGTAATATAACATCAAAGAGGGATAAGTAAGCCGTAAGTCAGCTAATACTATCCTCATACATTTGATAGGTTAGGGGCATAGCATGCCCTTCCCCTTCAAACCAATGTTGTCCTCAATGTTGAACAACTCTGGATGTTATTTCAAAAAATCTTCACCTTCCCAAGTTGCATCTTCACTGCTCTGGTTTTTCCACTTGATCAAATATTCACTAATCTCTCTAGTTCTCAACCTCTTAGTGCATGTTTGGAGGATCTTTTTTGGTTCCAAAATGACTCATCCTTCTTCATCTAATTTTGGGAGCTCTGTCTGGGTAGAAACCTTATGTCCAATGACCTTCTTCAAACATGAAACATGAAATACTAGGTGTATATGAGATGAATGAGGTAACTCGAGCTTGTAAGCCATACTTCCAATTTTTTTGTAGAACCTGATAAGGGCCATAATAATTAGGAGCAAGTTTTTTTTCATTTTTTTGTTGCTTCAAGGACATCTACTTGTAAGGCTGCAAATAAACAAATACCTAGTCACCCACCTCAAAATTTCACTCACTACGGTGTTGATATGCTTGTTGCTTCATCTTATTTTGTACCAAGGCCAAATTCTCTCTCAAACTAGCCAAAACCTCTTGTTGATGTTGAATGTGCTCTTCCACATCTTGAACCTTGGTGTGCACCTTTAATGAAGAGGTGATGGAAGGTGGATGGTAACCATATAGTGCTAGAAATGGAGACATTTTATAAGAGTTATGGAAAGATGTGTTATACCACCATTCTGCAAGTGGTAGCCATTTAACCCAATGTTCTTGTTTATCTTATACAAAACAATGGAGATACCCCTCTAAACATTTGTTAACCACTTCAGTTTGTCCATCAGATTGGGGGTGGTAAGATGAGCTATGAGCTAGCTGACTACTCAAACAAGAATATAGTTCCATCCAGAAATTACTAGTGAAAATAGGATCATGATCACTTACAATTATTTTTGGGGTTCCATGTAATTTGAGAATTGCTTCCATAAAAATAGCCACTACTGTACTTGCTAAAAATGGGTGTGAGAGAGCAAAAAAATGGGCATATTTTGTAAGCCTATCCACAATGAAAAAAATAACATTCTTACCTTCAGAACAAGGCAACCCAGTGATGAAATCCATGGAAGCCTCCTCCCACCTTTGACTAGGAATTACTAATGGTTGTAACAAACCTAGGGTCTTAACTGTTTCACCTTTATTCTATTGGCATATCAAGAATTCTTCCACAAACTTTTGTACATCTCCCTTGAGTCCTTCTCAAAATAATTCTTTCTTAATTATATGATAAGTTTTCAAGAACCCCGCATGTCCCCCAATTAGAGATGCATGTAACTCTACAAGAATCTTATGCTTAAGCTCTAAATTTTTGCACAAGTATAACCTACCCTTATACCATAGGACATTACCTTTCCATTCAAAATTGTCAGAGGATAAATTACCTTGATGGAGATTTTGAATCAAAACTTGTGTTTGTCTTGCTCCCATTCTAACCTAGCTTCATCCACCCAATCTGCTTGCAACATGGACATTACACAAAGTAATGCTTTTGTGTATGCATCCCTTCTAGATAGTGCATCTTTTACTACATTATCTTTACCCTTCTTGTAGGTGATTTCAAAATCATAACCCAATATTTTGGTTACCCATTATTGTTGTTCCTCAGATGATAATATTTTTTCCAAAAAGTATTTGAGACTATCATGATCCATTTTCACCTTAAAGTGTCTACCCATCAGATAAGGCCTCCATTGTTTAACTACATAAAGAATAGCCATCATTTCTTTCTCATAAACAAGTTTTTGTAGATTCTTACCTTTGAATTGATGACTTTCAAATGTAATGGGTCTTCCTTCCTACATTAGTACTACCCCTAATCTAGACCTAGAAGCATCACATTCAATAGTGAATGTTTATGAGAAGTCTGGAGTTGTGCACATAGTTACTTTTAGTTTCTCAAATGCTTTGGTGGCATCATCATTACAATGGAAAGCATCCTTCTTTAGCAATGTAGTGAATGGAGCTGCTATGCTGCCATAACCTTTCAAAAATCTTCTATAGTAACCTGTTATTCCAAGGAACCCTCGAAGGTTTTTGAGATTTTTTGGCATGGGCCATTCCATTATCGCTTTGATCTTCTGGGGATCAACTTTGACACCTTCATGGGAAACAATGTGACTGAGGTACTCTACCTCTTATACTCCAAACGTGCATTTAGATGGCTTCGCATAAAGTTGGTGCTTCTCCAAAACTATCAACACTTGTTTCACATGTTGTAGATGTGCTTCCCATGTCTGACTATAAATCAATATGTCATCAAAGAAAACTAGCAAAAACTTCCTTAAAAAAGGCCTAAAAATAGTGTTCATCAAGCTCTGAAAAGTAGATGGTGCATTTTTAAGACCAAAGGGCATTACCAAAAACTCATAATGGCCCTCATGTGTTCTAAAAGCAATTTTATGAACATCTTCATCCTTGATTCTAATTTGATGCTACCCCGAGCGAAGATCCAATTTTGTTAAATAATTAGCACCATGCAACTTATCAAGTAAATCATCAATTACTAGAATAGGAAACTTATCTTTGATGGTGTACTTGTTGAGTTCCCTATAATCTGGGCACATCCTGCATGTGTCATCCTTCTTCCACACCATGACCACTGGTGATGAATATGCACTTTGGCTATGCTTGATGATCCCTGCCTCTAGCATCTCATGGACCATATTTTCAATTTCACCCTTTTGTGCATATGGATATCTATATGGTCTACTATTTGGTGGTTGAATACCTGGAATTAGTTTAATGGCATGATCATATTCTCTTTTTGGTGGTAGTCCTTTTGGCATGGCCCCAAAAATAGATGAGTGGTCATCAAGAATTATCTGTAGATCAAGATGTGTAGATACATGTGTGGGTTGAACTTCTATGGAGAATAATCATGCAATAATTCCCTTTGCCCCCTTTTTTATCATCTTGGTCATTTGATGTGAACTAATCAATTGTAGAGATTTTGCATGTAATCTACGTAGTTCAATTTTCTTACCTTCAAAATGAAAGTGCATGAATAGTTCTTGGAAGTTCATCTTAATGGTGCCTAAGGTTGTGAGCCATTAGACTCCAAAAATAATGTCTGTGTTACCCATGGGAATAGCAAACATAGCAGAGTCGAGATTGTACCCACCCATAGTAAGCTTAATACTATGGCATTTACCTGAACAATTAATTGTGCCACCATCTGCAATCATGACCTGAAATTCTGGTGCTGGGTAGATGAAATAGTTTAATCGAGTGGCCAACTTATGGTTTATAAAGTTATATGTGCTCCCTAAATCAATCAACACTATCACTTTCTGTTTCTTGAGGAAACCCACCACCTTAAGAGTTTGTGGAGTGTTAATACCTGTAAGTGCATGACAAGAGATTATAGATTGGGAATATTTAGGTACCTCCTCTATATCTTCCTCATCATCATTAGAGGCATCATCTTCTTCTTATTCTTCATTTGGTCCCTCAATGTAGAATAACTTCTTAGCACATCTATGTCCTTTACTCCACTTGCTATCACAACCAAAACATAATCCTTTTGCATGCTTCTCTTCAATTTTTTGAGGGGTCAATTTAGTAGGTGGAGGAAATGTTGGTGATGATATGCTATGATCTTTGAAGTGAGTAAATGGTTACTTCTTGTTGGCTATGAATTTTTCCTCAGCTCTACATGCCATGATAATAGAATCAGAAATCTTAAGTGGATTAAACATGTGTACCTCATGTTGAATGTGGTCCTTGAGTCCACCCAAAAATAGGTCATTCAAGTTTGCTTCAGAAATTATCTCCACACGTAAGGATAGGTTCTAAAAATGATGAATTTAATCCCTGATAGAGCTAGTTTGTCACAATTTTGCTAGTTGGCTGAAGTAATTCTCTGTCACACTATTGCCATATTATAATTGTAACTCCTCTGTAAAAAATGACCTAGTGACATTAAGAGTCATCTTTTTCTTTTGAGCACACAACCATCGATACCAAATGAATTGATCAAGTTCAAGATATAAGGATGCCATGGTAACCTTCTATCCACCTAGAATCTGATTTAGGTCAAAAAATCTCTCTATTTGGTTGATCCAATTGAGTGGATCTTTTCCATCAAATTTGTGCATATCCACCTTTGGTAATAGGTTCCTCTATGGCCATGGAGTTAGATTTGAAGTAGACTGGTTAGGAGAACCACCCTAATGGGTTTGTGCAATAGAGTTAGCTTGATGATTTGACTGATTAATGTTCAAATCCATAAAGATATCTCCCAAACTATCTTATATGGATTGCATCTTAGATTGTATGTCTTGCACCTCACTCTGAATGCCTTGTACACTATAGTCAAGCTAGCTCACTTTGTGATATATGTCAGAAAACCATGGTACAAAGGGTCTAGTACATCCCCTTTCTAATTCCATATATTCCTTTTTAGGATTTTTACCTAGAGTTTCAGCACCCTTTCCTCGGCCCTGAGTTTGTGGCCCTGCCATAAAAGGGTTTTACGATGTCGACCCTTATTGGCACTTTTGACCCAACTTTGACCAAGCGATGTTGGAATTATGTCAGCCTAAAATCAAAATATAAAAAGAAAATACCAGATCCAAATTTTTATAAGCTTTCCAAAAATGTAAATAACTCAGAAAAATTCTTTGAATTGTGCACTATAGAGTAGTTTTATGAAAAAACATAAAATAGCAATAACTTTTGTAAAACAGATCCAAATGAACTGAAATTTTAATGGAAGCTTAATTTGATTATTTCTCACCTCCAGTAAAAACTTTTTATATAAATTCACAACATTGTTTTATATATCAAAAAATTTAAAAATTTAGTGTTTCACCCACAAGAGTGCCCAAATCGCAACTCTGATACAACTTGTAATGAAATTACTTCAATAATTAAGTATAATAGTAGAATTATATCCAAATATGATTGAAATATATCCAAGTATATTATAATAGATAAGCCACTTTGAGGGGGCAACCTCCACAAGCTTCAATAAGAGTAGAATTCACAATATGATGATAAATAATTACCCACTACCTCTTATATATATTCTATCTAGGCCATGGTTACTCCATAGGCCAACCTACTAATCAAAATAAAGCATAGATAAATGTAATATAGCATCAAAGAGGGATAAATAAGCCACAATTCAGCTAATACTATCCTCATACATGTGATAGGTTAGGGGCGTAGCATGGCTTTTTGGTTGACATACTCTATCTCAAACTCAGTGAGAAGCATGATCCATTTAGCCATGTGGCCTGGTAAATTTGTCTTATATAATAGATACTTGAGTGGATCTAATTTTAAATGACCATTTTCTTATTATTTAACATGTAATGTCTTAGTTTTTGATCTACAAAGACCATAGCTAAATAGGCTTTTTCAATGGGTCCATAGTTATGCTCATACATGACCAGTGTATGACTTAGATAGTACATGGCATGCTCTTTTACATTATCATCATATTAAGCTAGAAGTAATAGAACAAGTGGATTTACTAGATATTCTTTGAATTATTGAAAATCTTTATAGCATTTGTTATCCCAATGAAATGTTACACCCTTTTTCAATAGATGTCTAAATTGATGGCACTTATTTGCCAACTAAGCTGTGAAGCATCTAATAGATTGGATCTTTCCCTGTAAACTATGGAGATACTTCAAATTGGTTGGTGGTGTCATGTTTTTTATGGCTCGTACTTTATCTAGGTTTATTTTAATTCCTTGGTGAGACATAATGAAGCCAAGCAATTTTCCTGAAGTAACTCTAAAAACACACTTTTTAGGGTTAAACCTAACTTGTATTGACACAGTCACTCAGATATCTTCCTTAGTATTTTTGGATTATTATATTTGGTATTTAATTTACCTAGTATGTTTTCAGCATAATATTTAATAATATCATGCATCATATCATGAAATATGATGGTCATGGCTCTTTGATAGGTGGCCCCAACATTTTTGATACCAAATGGCATAACCTGATAATAAGAATGTTCCCTCTAGATTGGTGAACAATATTTTATGTTAGTATTATGGTGATATTTGGATATGATTATATATTGAGAATCTATCCATAAGTGAAATCATTTCATAACCCATGGTAGAGTCGACAATCATGTCAATGTTATGTAGAGGAAAGTCATCCTTGGGGCAGGGTTTGTTTATGTCTCTAAAATCAATGTAGATTATGATTCCTTCTATATTTTTTTTTTCTAGCAAAACATTAGAAATCCATTTAGAATAATTTATTGGCCTAATACTTCTCACTTCCAAGATTTTTTCCAATTCTTTCTCTATTAATACAATAATGTGAGGATGCATCTTGCATAATTTCCTTTCACAAGTTTTACATTAGGATGTACCATAAGGTGGTGTACAACCAAGGTGGGGTCCAAACCTAGCATGTGAGAGTAGGCCCATGAAAATATATCTAAAAATTATCTCAATAACTCTAATAAGACTTCACATTCCTCCTCAGTGATGGATGTATAAAATTTGATCCATTTTGGGTCATTTAAAGTCTCGATGTTAACCTTTGTAGTATCCTCCACTAGAAGTGTCAAACCATCTTCAAAAATAGTGGGTAAAGATTTGGGCTAGTTTGTAATGGTATAATCCTCTATTAGGTTTGAATCTTCAAGATCTCTTGGGTATGATGAATTATAATCCCACAAGGGAAGGGATGGCCATGTGACAAAAATGGTTAGAAATTCTTTGTTGATGTGATCAAAACCTTGTTTTTCTTCAAGATTGAAATTAGACCCATAGATAAGTTCATCGTTGGTGGTGTCCTGGATGATTTGATCAAAAGCCTATTATTCTTCAACACTAAACTCAAAACCATAGGCAAGTTCATCATTGGTGGTCTCTTGGTCTATGTTTGAATAAGGTTGAACACCCCTATTTAATGGTTCTTAGAATAGGTTTTCACCACTAGACTAGCCTTTCTTTTTACTATTTCACTAGTCCAAGAGTGCCTCAAAGAGGTTTTCATTTTGGGACCTTAATGTTTTATTTAATTTTTTTTGACTAAGGGTGTTCACCCATGATCCAAAATAGGCTTCAGGATCCAACTTGATTGAGAACCCTTGTTTGTGGTCTACCAACATAATATTATCCCTAAGCCCTAAAAAATCATAGAAAGCTCCATCATTCTAAAACTTATCAATTGACACATTTGATTCTTGTTGGACCTAGTTTATCAATTGGGAATAATATAATGGAAGTGTATTATGATGGATAACTAGTTGAAGGGTACAAATAGCATTAGTGTCAAACAAATTGGTATTGGCTAGGTCATCAAAAGGGCTATTATTAGACTCTACTTTGATACCAACATCATCATCACTAATCATAGGCATTGGCACTCAAATAAGATATGTGGGATCACCCATATGTATTTTAAATTTGAGACCATATGTTCCTTTGTACCAAGTTGTATAAATTAGCTTGAGTGTTTCCTATTGAGTTGGCTTGAGGCATCCTCCATCATAGGCTCGGTTCTCCTTGATTTGATTAGGAATGGGGTATTTGGATTTTTTTTTTAAATTGGATAATTTGTCATTATATAACCATGATTCATCACCTTCAAGTGGGTCATGTTCTTGGCCAGAGGTTGGTTCGAAAGTGATAGGTGTTGGAATATGCAGTTTGTCTTTGCCCTTTCTTTGGCATTCCATATAATGTGATTTGGCTTTTCATCTTCCAAAGGACTTGGGGTTTTGTGGAAGCTCGACAATGTGGATTTTATCATGGGTCAAATATTCTCATGGGCCATTAGCTAAGATAGTATAATGATTAGACATTTTAGGAGGTGGCATGTGGGAAAGTGAATCAAGGGTATTAGGGTCAATGTAGTTGGCCTCTAGTGAATCAACAATTATTTATTTCCATTTGTCCTTCTTGGCAATTAGATTCATGCTAAAATGGTAGCTATAGATTTTAAACTTGGCCTATAAATGCTTATAATGCTTGTATGGATGCAAATCTCCTAGAATAGTAGCCTCCATTCCTAAATGGGAGAACTTAATACACTAGTGCAATGTTGATGGGATAGCATTAATATCATGTATCCAAGGTCTACCCAAAAGCATATTATATGAAAAATTGAGATCTAACGCATGGTATAGTGTATCATGGTTCAAAGGCCCAATGATAAATGGCAAGATGATGGTGCCTTATGATTCCCTTTATTCATTATCATAAGATTTGATGGTGTTTTTTTCTACTTGGAGATCTGTTGTCTTGTACCCAAGAATCTTGATGAGCTTTAGAGACACAATATTTAGACCTAATCCATTGTTTATGAGGACATGCTTCACTTTGTGTCATGTTATGTAAACTTAGATGTATAATGGATTGTTATGAAAAGGACCAAGGGATGACATATCGCTTAGGTTGAAGGTTAATTGTTAGTCTGGATCTAGGTGTCTAATCAAAGCATGAAATTTATCTTGAGATATGTCATTAGGAACTTGGGATTGGCCAAGGAATTCTATCAAGATATTTTTTTGGATAGTAGACATATGCAACAAATCCAAAATGGATATTTATGCAGGCGTATTTTATAATTATTCCACAATATCAAAGATATTTTATTGAAAAATAGTAAATGGCTTGTTCCTAGATAGAACGGGTGGTTGTATGATGGGTGAAGTGGTAGATGGTTGTGGGTTTAGTATTGTAATCCTTGACCATTGAGTTATGATTTCACAATTGATATTAGGTATAGGACCATTGTTAATAATAAATGATGATAGAGGGGGACTAGATAAGATAAGTATCATTTATTGATGCACTTGTGCATGGTCATGGGGTAATGATAAGTTATCAGTATAAAGTCCAAAAGTGGGAATCCCTACTTGTTTGTTCACTAGCATGTGGTCCTAGGTCAAGGTAGGATTACCATTATGGGTTGGTTGATTGGGAATGATTAGAAATGGTCTTGTATGATTGGTACTTGGTCTTGGACTAAAGGAAATGGTATTAACATGACCTCCTGTAATATGGCCTACAACTATGTTGTAGTTATATGCAATTGCATGGTAGGTCTATTGGTTGTTGGCATCATTCTAGCCTTGGTTATATCCATTGTTCTGATGTTTTTAGTTTTTCTACTAATTTTGTTGATTATATCTTAGTTGTTGATATTATTGTTGTTGTATTGGTCATTATTATTGTTGTTATTGGTTTTTATGTTGGGGAAAGGATTATGATAGATTTCAAGGGTTTTATTAGATGTGGAAGCTCCATGATCCAATGTGATCTCTCCATTTTCCAACATATTCTTAATCACATATTTAATTTTCAAAAAATGATGAAAATTATGGCCATTGACCTAATGATACTCATAGAATTCATTTGGCTTGTACCTATTTAGATAGTTAGCTCCCTTAGGAAACCACTTTGGAATAGGCTAGTTAATCAAATTAGCTACGTCAAGCTTGAAAAAAAAACATTCAAGGGGTTCTCTAAGGTCAATAAAAAAATGATGAGTATGAAAATTTGTCCTTGGAGGAGGTTTTTACAAAGGCATAAGTTTTTGCATTTGTTAAATTAGTTTAAGCTACTTCACTTGCTACATTTGTTGAAAAGGCTGTTGGTTAGGAGTAATTTGTAAATGTGGCATAGGTTGAGAAGATTGTGTTTGCATCATTTGTGTTGGGTGAATATTTTGTCGTCAACTAACTGAGGATAAAATGGGTATATCAACCATAGCACAGGGAGATATACGCCATAAAAAGTGTGGGTTTACCAGATCTAGACAAGGTAAATCTCTCTTCTCATCAAGGGGAGGTTCCCTATGAATATTTATACGCTATATGTATATATAATTAAGCAAAAAATAACACTCGGGGTGGTATAATAGCATCCACCTCTCTTTTTTTAGAGGTGATGTACAAGGAACAAGAGAGAGAAATCTTGGTCGTTGGCCAACAACATTCCTCTTCTTTCAGGAATGGTATCCAGCGTGGAGCAGAAAATCACCTGAAGTAACAAAGTTCACAAGGAAACTTACGTAAGCATAAAGTCTTTCATATCCTCCTTCACTGATTCAAAACAAACGTAACCGTAGAGTGAAACAAAGCACAAAGTCTTCGCCTGAAACTACAAAAGATAAAAGGATCACAAAGATAAAAGTAGCTCAAAGTCTCTCTTCTATATTTTAGAAACACCCTCAGATAATATCAACACACACACTTTGCTTATTAAATAAAATAAATAAGAGATTATCAGGAAAGAGGACATAAAAACTATTTCTTAAATAACCCAGATCACTTCAACACAAAGTCTGAAATAAACTTGTTTCTCATTCATTCAACAAAATATGATTTACAAGTTGAGCACAAAGTCTCAAAAAGTGTCTCAATTTCAGTAGAGTTTTTGCTCTCAATTATCAGAGATCCATTTACAAAAGAGGTCTCCACTATATATAGGGAAAAACCTTCAAAAATTAAAAATATTGTAATATAAAAATATCTAAGTCAAAGATGAGTCATCTTTGACTTTTTGAGATATTTTTTTAGATTTTTTTACATGTAATTACACATTAAAAAATTGCATGTACTTTTACATGACAAAAGTATATGAGAAGAGAGGGAGAGGAGAGAAGGAAAAAGGTTCAGCTCTTGCCGCCAGACTTCTTTAGATGAGCATCGTACATGGTGATAAATGCCTGATTTTGTACTTTTTATGAACTCGGCCATATCCACATGCCCAATATATATATCCTTAATGTGATCAACATTTAAAAACAACTGAGATGATTGAAAAAACAATTTGATGCTTGTAATTCATTGTCTTCAACTTTTTTAGGGAAACTTCAGTGATCTGGAAGAACTTTTGTTGAAAAGACGTCGATGAAGGGGGATCCTCTAGAGAAACTGCAGCATGAATCATGATTGTGCAATTAGGGGAAGAAAGTAGCAAGCTGGGAAAACTACACATTTAATGGTCATGATCAGGGAAATGTGCTTGAAAGGGATGAGACGTGAACAGGTTAGAAAGTGAAAGAAAAGGGGAGCGGGCGTGAAAAATGGGAAAATGAAACTTTTCCAAAGATAGCAAAAATGAGGGAAAAAAATGCAGTGGCGGCAAAATTTACCGCCCGTGCAAATTTACTGAAATATATGCAGTGGCGGCAAAATTTTCCGCTCGTGCATATTTGTTGAAAAATATGCAATGGCGGCAAAATTTACCGCCTGTGCATATTTGCTAAAAAATATGCAGTGGCGGCGAAATTTGCCACCCATGCATATTTGCTGAAAAATATGCAGTGGTGGCAAAATTTGCCATCCGTGTATATTTATTGAAAAATATGCAGTGGCAACAAAATTTGTCGTCTGTGTATATTTGCTAAAAAATATGCAATGGCAGCAAAATTTGTCACTCGTGCATATTTGTTGAAAAATATGCAGTGGCAGCAAAATTTGTCATTCGTGCATATTTATTGAAAAATATGTAGTGGTGACAAAATTTTCCACCCATGCATATTTGTTGAAAAAAATGCAGTGGCGATAAAATTTGCCACCCGTGCATATTAACTAAAAAAATATGCAGTGGCGGCAAAATTTGCCGCCCCTGCATATTTGCTAAAAAATATGCATTGACGGCAAAATTTGCCACACGTGCATATTTGCTGAAAAATATGCAGTGGCGTCAAAATTTGCCACCTGTGCATATTTGCTAAAAAATATGCAGTGGCGGCAAAATTTGCCACCCGTGCATATTTTTTGAAAAATATGGTGAACTCTTTAAAATTTATCAAAAATTTGGGCATTTTGATCACATTAAAAACACAATAAATTTCACATTTGTTGGAAAATCATAACTAAGAAAGGTCATAAACTTTTCAAAGAAGTTAGTTGATAAAAACCCAAGATCAAGAGAAACTTGCCTCGAAAGATGAACCTGTAGACACCTAAATAGTGTCTAATCCTTGGTCACTTTCCCCCTTAGTCCATTTCTAACCCATTCCTAACAATTACTAATTTAAAATAATTAACTTATTTTGAATTAACCCCCCTCCTTGGACACATCACCCATGACACCTCGCCTGGGACACCTCGCCTTGGACTAATTCCCATCCTATGACTCACTCAAGACCTATTCCTATTTCTCTCTAACCACCTAACAAACTCTTGTGCGTATTTAGCCCAACCCTCGACATTCTCTAATAGAATGTGCACTTGGCGAATGAAGAACGGGCTTAGTGGCTCTTTTTACCCGTTCTAACCCCACTGATGTCAGTCAAGTGTCAGCCGACGCCGACGGAATCACTGATGTTGGTTATACTTAACCAATTTTTCAGACTCCTTCTTGATCCCAATGAGAAATCGGCTAATCTTCGGAAGCAAATCACGAATCTTCAGTCTTCGACCATCCGTCAATCTGCAAAATCTCTCAGTCAAGCCACTCACCCTCTCTCTCAGGTGCAGCAATAGTTTCAAGTTCTCCATCAGCAACAGGTTCTCCACACAAGCTACATCAACAGTAGGTACGGGAATCATCAGTAGCACACCTTCCACAAGGCACAGGTAAGTATATTGTCTATGTTTTTATTCTCTCTTCAGTTATTACTTTCAAACAATATCTCCCTAGACCATACTGTTAACCAAGCCTGACCCGAATTTTGACTTATCTACCCCCCTGTTTTCTCCGTCTTCTATTGGACCATACATTCTGCCCATTTAACCAGACTCTCAGACTCAGACCCTTAGACCATTCAACCAAGCCCAAAACTTTGTCTCAAGTCTGTTAACAAACCCAGACCCTTCCTTGGCCTTGTCTATAGACCCAGACCCTGACCAAACTCTGTCCACGGACCATAGACCAACTCAGACTTCGTCTAAAGACCTTCTGCCCCGACCAATGCCGGTCACTACCCCAACTGACATCGGCAGACTAACCAACGTCGGCACCTTTACCAACTGACACCGGCGACTGTAACCAGTTTGACAGCTTCTTTCAAGTAAGTCTTTGCTTCCCTTTTTCATTCTATTTCTTTATCATTTAAGTTCTTCATCATTTAGCTATTTATCAGACATTTCTTTCCATTGATTAGTGGGTTTATATTCCTTAAAGAAGTTTTCATACTTCTGGGATCAAGATTTCGCTTGACAACCCACCATCTGTCCATTTAATGCCTTCTTTTATCCAAGCTTCTTTTCTTTGCAGGTGTCATTCCTCCACAGCCAAAGAGGAGTACTCACAGGGTCTGGATTACGGTGCGCAGACTATATCTAGGTACATATCAAGCCTTGACCATTCTTTTTTTTAGTTTCTTAATTCCTTAAATCTAAAAGCAAAATTTGAATAAAAACATTTTGGCACACCTGGTGGGACACCTTTAGGGCCTTCCTTGGGTTCCCTTTCTTTCTTTGTTCATTTAGGTGCATTAGGCTTCTTCCTCTTCATCTCATTCTTCTTTTCTAAAAAAAAAACATCATAAGCAGGAAATAAAAAGAACTCTTTCTTACTTTTTCTTGCATTTCTAGACTAGTCAAAAAATCATTTTCTTCAACCCTTTCTCCAACTTGTCTTCATTCCAATTTAACATTTCAATTTGGGGCTTTAAAACTTATTGCATTACATTTCTGCTTGTGCTTGCATCTTCTAGTCCACACTTAGTAATTAGTAAAATGCATATTGAATAAATCATAGATCACTTGATGTTACACTACCAGACCACGTGCACTCAATAAAACATCAAACTCACTTGAGACAAGGCCCGACTGAAATTTCATCACCCAGCGGACAACCTTACCCAACCCGACAATCCTACTTGGATTTCACCACTAAGGGGAAAGCCAACTCTATTCTCTGGCAGAGTCTAAACTATAGTGAAAGTATATTTTGGCTAAGCAAAACCAGCTAACCACTGGAATCGTGAAGTGAGGGGAGGTTGCTCCTTAGCACCACGCCTGTACGAAAGCTAATACAGATTTTTGAGTGCCTTAACATACCTGAAACCATCTTTAGATTACCTATTCTAGGACCCTTCTTACAGCCAACTTCCTCAAACATCATATTAAGGCATAAGCCATACGATCTTAAGAAAATTGTTTCTAGGGATTTAACGCTAGGCTATTTCTGTCATCATCATATTTTCTATTTTTATCTGTCTTTTTTTGAGCTGGTAAGGATGTCTTCTTGATTTACAAAAACTTTTTTTTTGAGTTTCTAGAAAACACAGTAACCGACATCAGTCCTGTAACTGACGTCGGCAACTTTTCTTATCGGCAGTCTCCTTCACTGACATCAGTTTTTATACTGACGTCGATCTCTGTCTATTTTCTTTTTTCCAAAAAAATAGCAAGTTTAAAATCCAACTTTCTGATTGTCTAAACATCCATTCTGGTTTTCTGAGACTGACAAAACATAGTTTTCTGAAACTTGATCCTTTCTTGCCTTGAATGGTTTTGACACGCAGTCAAACCAAGGCCCTTCTTGACCACGCTAGTCAACAACCGCTTCCACCTTCACCATCTATATCTAGTCCTATAATGGAGTTCAACTTAGAAACTGAAAGAACTCCTACTCGCCCAACCCCGCCTCAAACTCCTATCATCCCACTAAGGGACCAAGATTTCGGATGATTCTTGGACCTTAACGTCAAAGCCTTACAACACTATCTCGTGAATAGCCAAACGCGAGACTCCCCAGGCAACCCAATCTATGGGATGTCGACTTCCTTAGTTGACACAAGAATCACATCAACAGACCTACAATTCAGCCACTAGACATTACCTCCACCAATAACCCAACCGTGTCTTACCTTCAAAACATAACCTCTCCATCTAAACCTACCTCCATGGGGGTTCCAGTACTCCCTCAACCTCAAGTCACTCAACCAAACCCCACACCTTTCCAAAACCTACTAGTCTCCATTCCCCCTACTCTTGCACCTATCAACACAAGAGTAACCGTTTACCCGTCAATAAGCATAGCCACTCCTCAACCATCCTTGACGGCTCCTATCCAACTTGTGCCAACCAACCCCATAACACAAGTACCCTTGGCCCCAACTTTTGCTCCCATAACCAGCTATCCATATGTTGCGTCTATGTAACCATCCACGTCATACGCCCCTCCCAATATCTTTCAAGCACCTTATAATCTAGGGGTGTTCCACCCACCAATCCGTCAGCAGATATCATCAAAATGCTGATAGATAAAATGTCTAGCTTAGAGACTTCCATTTCTGGCTCACGCAATGCTCTCTCATATGAGCAAATTTGCAATGAGCCTATTCACCCTTCCGTTCTAATTAGACCATACCCCAACCAGTGGGAGCTTCCCAAATTTTCTCGCTTTCAAAGCAAGGAAGACCCACAACAACACTTACGGGCATTTAGACATGCTTGTTACCTTATCGCCCATGACGACGCATTGCTCTTGTGTACATTTCCTATGTCCCTTTTTGGCACTGTGCTTGATTGGTACAGCTCTATTGCCAGCCATTCCCTCTTCACATTTACACAACTGGCTCAGCTTTTTCTTGACCACTTCTCCATTAACATCACCAAAAAGGTCTTGATCACCGACCTTTACACTATCTGCCAATTCGAGGACGAATCAATAGTTGACTTCGTTTCTCGCTGGAGAGGCCTTATCAATCAGCTCTCCTTTTCCTTACCTCAAACTGAACTTATTGAACTATTCTCCCGAGCTTGCGCCAAACACATTTCTTCCACTTTAAGGGTTCAGACCTTCCGTACTTTCGACGAAGCCTTCACGATGGCCCGTAAACTTGAATTACGTGCCATCGAGGAGAACAAAGTCAAGTTGCGGAGCAAGAACCCCAACTCTAAAACTAATGATTCTTCTTCTTCTAAACCTTCATCATCAAATCCTAAGTCTAAAGCTTTAGTTAACGCTATGGTCATTAGACCTTCATCCTCTTCATCCAATCAGCCTGAGCCATCCACATCTCAGAGCGCCACCCGTCAATTCCAACAGAGATACGTGCAAAGACAATATACTCCTCTTGGAGAATCTTACGCGTCTATACTAAAAAAGCTTGTTAAACAGGGGATTCTCAACCTTTCCCAGATTCGACCACCGCCACAATTTGATCCCTCACGCACCATCCCTGCGTGGTATAGGGAAAATGACTTCTGCAATTTCCACCGTGTCAAAGGTCATGACACAAGAAACTGTAAAACCTTCAAAAACATAGTCCAGGACATGCTTGAAAAGGGGGAGCTCATTCTAGATAATCCTAATGCACCTCCAAACCATGGCATCGACATATTCAAGAAACCATTCCCCAATCATCCACCAACCCAAAATAATGTCCAGACCTTAATTGACAACACGCATGAACATGATATTCAAACGGTCAATACGGTCTCGCCCTTTATCCCCAACCAACCTCAAGAGGTTAGCCCATCTACCAGTCCATCACGTGTGGACAAACCTCTTTCCCCGGTCAGTTCTCCATCAACCTCTCTCATCTTGGAGGATGCCTCAACCTTACCAGTGCCACCGGTCTCACCATCCTCCTTTCTTCTACTTATGGAGGACCTGACCTTACCTACTCCTCGACCACAAGTGGAGGGCACCATAATTCCTGCCCTTTACTCGCTTGAGGAGTCACACTCTCTAGTTCCTTCTCCACCAAGAGAAGAACCTGACTCTCCATCTTCCTCGACCAATGACAATCCAGTTATAACTCTCATACACCTTGGGTCCAAAACTATTGCTACACCTAACACATCTTCTCAAGGATCTAAACCTCATCCAACATCTTCCCAACCATTTTCCCGACTAGTGGAGAAATTAGAACTTCTCCCTTCAAGGAAAGTGGAACATCGGGGATTGTGGGAGCATCTTAAAATTCTTCAACATTCCCATGCCCTCTCGTCTCATGCTGCCAATCCTCCCAAGGCAGAATCGCCCAAGACTCCAAACAAAGACCAAACCCCCGCTTCTAAATCTGCATCTACCCAATCTAAATCAATCAAGCCACTTGGCATTCACCCTCTCTCTACCCTCACTCACCTACAAGTGAAGGTGGACTTGAACCAAACCTCGACCAAAAGTAGTCTTCCAACCAAGTCGAAGAAGACTGCCAAACCACAAAGATGAACCCCTCCTCCACCGTCAACTTTGCCCTCCATCCTAGGTCCTCATCCTTCTACCCTACTTGGCGTGCTTCCCACTCTGACTCTTAACCAACACAAATTACCTCCATTACTTTCTTCCCCAATCACAAGTCAAACCCCTCTCAAAAATTCAGCACCTCTAACCAAGAAAGTGTCGTCTTCACCTGTCATCACACCACCAACCCAAAAGGTGGTACGAAAACCTTCTTCAGCATCCCCTAAGCAGAAGTCACCAACGCGTCATGCATCAACAAGCATGGACCCCTTAGAAGGTTCATACACTTTAATATTATGCCAACTTTTACAGACTTCTAGCATTACCCTTCCTTCCATCAAGCCATTCCAACCTCTCGCGTCAAAACCATCTTGGTTTGATGATACGAAGATTTGTTTATACCATCGCATGCCAGGACACGATACCGAGACTTGTTGTGCCCTCAAGGCAGTCGTTCGCCACTATATGGAGAAAGACACTCTTCTCCTTGAGGACACTCTTGACCAACCTTCGACACCTTCCCATCCAACCTCATCAACCACATCAACATCTCGCCAATAGACCATAACCTCTTCTTCACCTACTATATTTGAAATCAATGCTATCCATATAACCACTAGGTCACAGAAGGACAAGGTGAAAGAAAAAGCCACTATTCCTTAGACCTATCCTTTTGTCCAAGCACCTCAACCACTGAAACCCAATATTTCCATCTTAGGTGCGTCCTAACCCACTTCTTCAGAGGCAATCACAAAATCTATGATAAAACAACTTCACCAAACGCCTGTGAAGATGACCCTTTATGACCTTATCCAAAGCTCCCCCCAGCATCGCCATGCTCTAATCAAAGCCCTACAGGCAGTAGAAGTTTAACCTAAAGACCCTCAACCACTAGCTACTTTAGTCCATTCCTTATCCCCTGTCGCCTCCATCACTTTCAGTGATTCTGAGATTCCAACCTCTACCGTGGAAGATCAGGATGCTGCCCTTTTCATCACAGCCTACATTGATCGAACCCGTATTAAATGAGTTATGATCAATGGGGGCACTAGCATTAATATCATTTCCTCTCATGCCTTTGACCAATTGGCCCTTCCCAAGAATTGCATATCAAAAATTGACGCAATCCTTAGATCCTTTAATGACACAACCGCTAACACTATCAGCACTATTGTCCTCCATATCTACGTTGGTATATGCACAATCCTGAAGCTCTTCTACATCATTGAGGGAGAAATCCAATACAACATGCTATTAGGGCGACCTTGGATCCGTACCATGGCTTGCATCCCTTCAACACTTCACCGTTGTGTCAAATTTGAACACGACAAATAAGTCCATGTCATTCCTGCCGACCCATCCCCTTTTAAGACTTGTAATACGACCTATAGCCCAAATGACATTCTTATCCTGCTCAAGGCATCAACCCAAACATCATCTCCATCCATGGAAGCGTCAACTAGTACACAAACAGCGGTCGCCACCACATCATCTTCTCAATTACCAACCAAGGACCCCATGGATGATATCTTCCAAAGACTTTCACTGGGGGAATATCGCCTACTTACTCTAGACATGTTCCAGACTCCTCAAGAGTATGGACAACTTCATCAAAACCCAAACTATGACTATCGGATCAAAATGGTCATTTCTTATGGTCCTCCTATCCTTCGAACCAATCTCATCTATGGGGGGCTGGATCAAGCTCCTACTGAATCAAATCCTTCCTCCTCGCCTCAAATATTCACATCTGATTTCTCCTTTCTTAGCAACCCCACCTTTGCACATACCTACCTTTATAGGTGTGCATGGAAGGGTTTCAGTTTTGGATGTTATGAACAAGGCTCCCATCAGCCTATCGAAACACCTAATGATGATAATGCCAAGAAATGGTATGGACTGGGTTTTCAAGAACCCACTGAGGCTTCCACAAACCTTTCCCTCGAACTAACCATCGACCAATTTCTTCTAGACTCGCCTATTCTTCCATCCTCACCTATGGGGTCAGTTGTTTCCATCCCTCCTAGTTTTTTTTTGCATAAACACTATCCGCTTGGAACCCCTAACCTATCAGCTCAACGGGGTTCCCAAGTCTCTTCCTCTCATTAATCCTAGCATGATAGACAATGAATCATCAACCATCAACACAGTCCACTGCATAGACGATGATGCCATTCTTACATATATGGGTGCCGATGATTCTTTCATTCAACGCTCCCTCCCTTCTGAAACATAGGTTATGTTAAATGAATCAACTATTGACATTAACCTTTCATCTTCTGATGTTCCTCAAATCTTAAAGATTGGTCAATCTTTAGACACTCAGGAGCAGGCCGACTATACCACATTTCTCTCAGACAATCGCAAAGCCTTTGCCTGGACCTACGCCAATATGCCTGGCGTCGACCCTAACATTGCCACTCATAACATTGTCACAAACCCAGAGGCTAAGCATATTAGGCAAAAGCTTCGCAAAATGCATCCTCGTGTTGCACTTCTTGTCAAAGAAGAGCTTCAGTGCCTTTTTTTTGTCTCCTTCATCCAACCCATCGATTATTCGTAGTGGGTCTCTAACATCGTTCCTGTCACCAAGGCGACTGGGGGGATCTGGATCTGCACAGACTATCATGACCTTAACTTAGCTTGTCTCAAAGATGACTTTCCTCTTCCAAACATTGACTAACTTGTTGATCTTACGACTGGCCATGAGATGTTATCGCTCATGGATGGATTTTTAGGATATAACCAAATCCTGATTACACTGGAGGATCAGCACAAAACCACCTTCATTACACCATGGGGAACTTTTTACTATTGAGTCATGCCTTTTGGTCTAAAAAATGCAGGCACCACATATCAGCGTGCCATGACCTACATCTTTCACGATCTCCTCCACAAAATCATGGAGGACTATGTCGATGACCTGCTTGGCAAATCCAAGCTTCGTCGTGACCATTTGACTATCCTCAAAATCATCTTCTCTCGCCTTCTTCAATACCAAGTCCGTCTTAACCCCAAAAAATGTGTCTTTGGGGTCCTCTCAGGAAAGCTCCTGGGATTCATTGTCTCTTTTCATGGCATTGAGATAGATCTTGCCAAAATCCATGCTATCCTCGAAATGCCACCTCCAACTAATCTCAAGCAACTTCACAGTCTACAAGGGAAGCTCCAATCCATCCGCCATTTCATTTCGCAACTTTCTAACCGTTGCCAACCCTTTCATCATCTCCTCAAGAAGGACGTCTCCTTTAAATGGGATAAGGATTGCCAAGAGGCTTTTGAAGCCCTTAAACACTATTTGGTCTCTCCACCAGTCCTTATTCCACCAAAAGATGACCAACCCTTCTACCTCTACATCTCAGCAACCAATCATTCGTTATGTGCCATGATCGTGCATCGAGACGAGCAACACCGTGAGCAAGCAGTCTACTACATAAGCCACACACTTGTCGACTATGAAACTTGGTATACTCATACCGAGAAACTCTATTTGGCATTAGTCTTTGCCACTACCAAGCTCTGTCACTATCTTCTCAATCACAAAACCTTTGTCATCACCCACACTGATCCCCTCAAATACATGCATTCTAAACCATATCAAAACCAGCGTATGGCTCGCTGGCTCATGCTTCTTGCTAAATTTGACTTAGAATTTGTCCAACAAAAATCTATCAAAGGGTAAACAATCACTGACCAACTAGCGGATGCCCCTCTTCCCGACAATCAACCTTCTCAGTGTGAGTTTCCCGATGAATCTATCGCCACTCTCTTGACTGATGACACATTCTTCCAAATGACGATGTTTTTTTATGGCTCTAAATGTCAACTCCGTGGGGGTGTGGGAGTCATCCTCATTCCACATGAAGGTGAACCCATGCCTCTGTCTTTTAAACTCGACTTTGAATGTACCAATAATATGGCCGAATACGAAGCCTTAATTTTGGGACTTCAAACCGCCCTTTCTCTAAACATCAAGACCATCAACATCTTTGGTGACTCAAAACTTGTCGTCAATCAAATCAATGGTTCATATCTTTGTAAAAATAAAATTTTACAAAGGTACAAGCACCGTGTTGACATTCTTCTAGCATCTTTCGATCATCACTTATTGCAGACTATTCCTCGATCGACAAATAAGTTTGTTGACACCATGGCCTCTCTCGCCTCGCATATTCCTTCTTCATCATCATCCTCATCAAGAATTTATGTCATGGTACATCGTGTGCCATTGCCTTCATACATTTCCACTGACATCAATCTCATTCACACCATAGACTCTAGTTCACAAGATGTTTGGTATAAACAACTTGAGGACTACTTGACTCATTCTCTCATTCCTCCCAACCTCTCTAGCAATGCGCGGCGGGCTTTCATCAAGCGAACCACTCGCTATACCATGCTAGGGGGTCTTCTCTATAAAAGAGGTTTTGACGGCCTTCTTCTTCACTATTTAAATTCCACTGACGCTTCTCATGTTGTTAAACAAGCCCATGACGGGATTTGTGGGGGGCATTTTAGTGGTAACTCAGTTGCCAAACGCATCCTTTGCCTGGGTTATTATTGGCCCACTCTTCATCAAGCCTGTAGCGATTATGTTCAGCATTGCATCAAGTGTCAGCAGCATGCTAACTTGCTTCATCTCCCTAGTCACGCCTTACAAGTTGCTCAGGATTTTTGGCCTTTTTCACAATGGGGCTTAGATCTCATCGGCGAGATTAACCCTCATTCATCTCTTCATCATCAGTCTATCATCACTACCACCGAGTATTTCACCAAGTGGGTGGAAGCTATCCCTCTCATCTCCATAAAAGCCGACAAGATTGTCAACTTCATCAACACCCACATCATCTATCATTTCGGTGTGCCTCACAAAATCATCACCGACAATGGCAAGTCTTTTAAAAACAAAACCATCCAAAAACTCTACGACTCATTTGACATCAAACTCAGCTTTTCTTCGCCTTACTACCCACAAGCAAATGGGCAGGCCGAGGCTTCTAACAAAATCTTAACCAAAATTCTCATGAAGGTGGTCAACGACACTGGAAGGGATTGGCACGTTCAAATACCCTTCGCTTTGTGGGCCTACCGCACTACCATCCGAACCTCTACAGGTGCTACTCCTTTCTCTCTGGTGTACAGAATAGAGGCTGTCTTACCTCTTGAGGTACAGATCTCGTCTCTTCGCATTTCACTCCATGACATTATTTCTAATGATGACTTTCGTCAAGATCAATTAGCTCAACTTGAGTTACTTGATGAACGTCATCTCGCTGCCCTCAATCATCTCCATGTCTATCAAAATCGCATCAAACGTGCCTATAATAAAACTCTGAGAGAACGAGATTTCAATATTGGAGACCTCGTCCTCAAAGAGAACCAACATGTGACCAATATGGAACGGAGTAAACGAGACAAATTTGCTCCTAATTGGCTCAGACCTTATATCATAATGCACAAGTATGGATCAGGGACTTATCATTTGTCTTCTCTTGAAGGCCAACCAGAACCTGAGCCTCTTAATGCTTTACATCTACGACCATTCTACTGTTAGTCAAGTGCTCAACCACTTGACATTTAACTTGAGCTCATTCTTTGAGCAATCCTTGTCCTTTTAATCCTTAAACAATTTCACCCTTTTTTTCCCTTAACAAATCCTCTACAACCCTTTTATGACGTATGGATGCTTCATCCTAATAAAAGGGAGCCTTTGACCTTCTATAAGTCTTGTCCATGACTCAATATTCTGTCAAAATTAAATCAAGATGTCAAAATATCCAAAGTCACAAAACCAAACCAAAAAGTAGACTGCTCCCTCGAAGGACAGCTGCACTATCATTGCTGTAGCTAATAGACTGCTCCCTCGAAGGACAACTATTCACATGCCCCTAAATCTATAAAGCAAAGTGTAGACCACTCCCTCGAAGGATGGCTATGCCTAAATCTTGCTACAAGCAGCACTTTCTTAGAAGCTTCTCGCATCGATCAGCTTCACAAATGACCACCAAATAAGAGACATCTTTATGTGGACTTCCCGCATTGATCAGTCTGCTCTCTCTAAAAAAAAAAAATTGGGTCATGGACTTGACTTATAGTTGTCTTAATGTCTCCTATAAAAAGGGGCAAAGTTATCCATACTCTAAAATGGGTTACCCTTTTCCTCCTATCATATCACCTACTCAAGGGACTTCGAGCTCACTTTAATGTCTAAAGGGATTCGATTACCGCTCTAACATAACTATGGTCAATGATGCAATGCATAAATGGGGCTCTTGGTTCTAACAACCCCTGTCTATATTGTCTTTTTGGTCCTTGTCAATAAAAGGGCACTTATGCCTTTTACTTTCTACCTACACTTTGGTCATATTCACCCACATCATTTGTCCAACGACTTAATCTGACTCTTTTCAAACCATCCACATAGCCTAATCATTATGGTTTCCATAGACAACAATACGCATGGATACTATTAACCTCACAATTTATGTTAAGCATAAACCAATACTTGCTGAAACATAAATAGACCTCAATTCATTTTTAGCAAACATCTATCACGAATATGGATAGTTACTAGGGATGAAAAACCCCGACCAATGTTACAGCTTACACCATTTGGCAAAGACTGTAGCGTCATCTCCTCCTCATCATTTCAAGTATGAACCCTCGGACATATGGGAAGTGCTATATCCTTATTATGACCACACTCAACCACTTTAATCATTTTCTTCCCTTCTTGGGAGAACTTCATTGGCCTAAGGCCCTAACGACAGGGGCTATGTAGGCAGCACTCAGTTGACATGGGATCTTCTAAGGTTAGCTCGGCCATTTTCTTCATCACTTTCTTCCATCTCCTTCTCTCGTCACCTGTCAATCACAGCACAGTCAATAACATATTCACATAATCATTAATATACTCTCATTTTCATTATAACAACATAAGTCATTAGTCATAAATTTCATCCACCATAATTCATTACACATTTACATCATATAATCCACATGTTAAATATCACATTTATCATCATCTAATCTAAAGACATCATCGTATAATCTATCATCCACAATCAATCAACATCATCATATAACCATTTCATAAACATTGTCATCATCACATTCATTTTCATCAAGCATCATCATCATATAATCACTAAACATAACATAATCATTTACATCATTCTCATCATTGGCATCATCATAAAACATCATCGCATTAATCATTAGCATCATCATAACATAATCATCATAATCATCATAAATATCATATCAAAACATGCATCATGAAACACATTAAACATCTACAACATCTCCATAACACATCAATAGCTAAAATCTCATCATATATATATATATCAAAAATAGTTTTATACAAAAAGACACAATCTGTGTATCTCTCTCTCTCATCATACATCTCTCATCTTCAGCTTGCAGGCTGGTATATACATCAAAAATAATACATCTCTAGGGCTGCCCTCAAGGCTGTGGCTGTGGTGGTGGTGGCAGTGGCTGAGAAGAGGCTGTATCCTCTCCTCCCTCTGATCTCTACCATCTACGAGACCCTGAAGCCATCGCTCATGACATCGATCTCTGTCGGCTCTGCTCTGCTCGTATCTCTGAGTATCATTGTATCTGAGGGAACCCCCTGATGGCCCTCTCATAATACGTGATCTCGTCTAGTGCATCACTATATCTCACTAGAGATACAGTCTACGGTGGACCCATCTGCCCTGCTCATATGGCCTATCCTGACCCCTGTGGTTGTGGCTGACCTCAGTGCACTGATATCGATGGTCTTGCTCCCTGTGAGAATGTCGGCTGCTGGGATGGTTGCTACCATGGGCCCTACCCTCCAAAACTCTGACCTGCCACTCCCTATGCCTGGGCTACAGCCAGTTGTCCCTATAATAGAGTGACCTACGCTATCAATGCTGCCACCCAACCTGTCATCTCTGCTAGCTACCCTGTGACTCCTGCTAACTGTCCCTACAAAACTGAGACCTGGGCTTGAGTCGTGTCTCTCTCCTACCATGCAGTGTCCCTCTCCTCACAGGTTGTATTCCGCTCCCTTGTAACAGCCTGTAGATCTGGCTAGGGACCCACTTGTATGCCTCTATACTGTCCTGCCCACCATGCCGTGTAGGCCTCTGTACACCTTGGGTCGGCTATCCTAGGTCCTACCGACAACTCCTCAAAATCAGGGTCCTTTGTCTCCTCTGGCAGTGGGAGCGGTGCCTTTATGTCATCCCACCTGTATTATGGGAAGGCAGGAGGTACATCTTGTAGCAGCTTGTACTAGTGCCACACTCTCTTAGCTGGAATCCTCTCGAGCTCGCTGGCTCATCTACCTCTGAACCATCACCTGCTCTGAACATCAACCAGCTGCTCTCCCTGGTCTCTGAACGCTGGATAGACCAAGTATGGTCTCCAAACAATGTCTACAGAAATCAAGGCCTCCAGTACGCCTCGGTAGTAGTCAATGTCTCTGACCACTTTATCCACCCATGTCTATGCCATAACCTCGTGCCATCGCCTGAATCCCACCCTGAAACTGGCCTAGATCACCATTAGGAGGCTGAGAGGTCGTGTGACTATGATGTGCTTGTAAGCCCAATAGTGCAAAAGGTGGCCCACACATAGACTGTACCACCGCCATCGACTGATACCCCACAACTCTCTGTATACTTAGGCCAAAAACACAGGCACCCAGGCAAATACGGTCTGATGCTCCAACATATCCATCAAAACTCTAATCATAGCAACCAAAAACCTACTGCCCTCTGCATCCGACAACGCATACATTGTGATGCCGATCATCATCAGGATGGCCAGCCGATGTGCGTCCTCATCTACCACATACAACGGCTCATATGCAAAACTCACTAAGTGGTAGCTCGTCTCCACGATGTGCTCTCCAAATAGCATAACCATGTGAATGTCATGTGCCTCTCTCGAGCACGCATACAGGTCTGCTCCGTGCACCGGTAGCCATAAAATCTGGTACACGTCCTCGATCATGACCATCATCTCACCAGTAGGCAGGTGGAAGGTGTTGGTGGCATGGTCCCACTGCTCGATCAATGCTACCATGAGGCTCACGTCCCTTGCCACTCTACAGTAGCGTCTCAGCCCGCCTAGCCTGACTGCGCTCATCTGCGCCCACTCCTCGATGGACATGCCTCTGCGCATCCACGTCAGTAAGGTCAGGAGGTGATCTCACAGCATCAGAGTCTACCTCGCCTGCATCCATACAGATTCAATCTCATGTTAACACTATTACTACTTTTTCTATTCTATCAACCATTCAGACCATTTATGCCTACCTCGACACCTGAGAAGCCCTTGGCGTAGCTTCAACCTTTCGACTTGACCATTTTTTACTGCTCTTTCTGCCCAGGCAACCACCGACATAGGTTAGCTTGTCAGTGATGGCACTCACCTAACCAACGTCAGTCACTTAGTGACCGATGTCGGTAGATTAGTGACCGATGCCAGTCACTAGTCAGCCGACGCTGGCGGGATCGCTGACGTCGACGACTGGTTCGGCCCTAGGGCCGAACGGGGCGAGCCCTAAAAATTAGGGCTTCCCCATTTTAACCCCCTACACCCCCCAAAACCCTCCTAAATGACTCCTAAACTATCCTAGACAACCTACCCACCTTCCTAGCTACCCTCCCCCTCAATTTATGTCTAAAATAACGAAAATTCAAAACACAAATTCAAAATAAAAAAAATGGTCCATATAAGGTTCAGGGCCCTCCTACCTCGTCCCGGTGATGCCGACGTGGTGGCACGATGGGTGCCGCTGGTGGTGGACCTCCCGCGAGTCCTCTACTCCCCTCTGCCATGTCCACTATGTCTCTTTGCCCTCACACTTCCCCTAGCCCACACGCATCCCTGTAGCATCCAATCAACTCCTTCTCTTCACCAATGCTCCTCTGCCACCTCACACCACTCCTTGGTCAGCTCTGGGTCACTTTCACTCAATAAATTCTAGAGCTCTTTTTAACTCTCTCAATCAATTAACAAATGACTTTTGGTGGGCTGCCAATCTAGTTTTTTTGTGGATTTGGCAGGCCATCGACATCGACATCGGCATGCCCTAATTTGTCGATGTCGGCCAATTTTCACTGATGTCGGTCTCTTTTGGACACTGACATCAGTTATATAACCGATGTTGGTGGCCTTAAAAACTTTAAAACCTCTTCTAAATAACCAAAATCATGCCCCAATCAGTGAATCCTCCAGACCATGTCATTTTGGCCCTTTGGGGCACACTTGGATCAATTTTGCATCCATCCATCGACCACCAGACATTGGAGATCATGCCCATCTCCTAAAATCATGACTACTTCCAAAGCGACTTTGCCTTAGTTGTTTTTGCATGTATGCTACCTCATGATTGGTTAGCAAAATTATGCACACACTTTTGACCTTCACAAGTATAGGATCGCAAGCTAGTTGATCCACACTACTTGTGACTTTTTTGTGTTTTTGGGAGCACTTCCTAAGCTTGGGATACCTAGAACACAATGACCATTGGAGCTTCAGCCTCGATTGAATAACTTGATCAGCTACGACTAATGCTAGGGCCCAGTTCTTTTAATTTTGGCACTCCTCAACCTTTGACCTGCAACAATTTGACCTGCCCATCCTCGTGATGTAGTGTGCACGCAATCACAACTTTTATAGCATTCTCACTCTATCTTGCACCCTTTTCATCCACTCTCTGTCAAATTAGCACCCGATTCCCAGTTCTCTTCTCTCGACTCCTACTTTGGGGGGGATACCTCATCCATAATCGGGACAACCAACTCTCACCTATTTTTGTCTTGCAGTTCACTTGAACAACCAACAAGACAAAATCATCCCATACCTAGGGCAACCAACTCCTATTTTTGTCTTGTAGTTTGCTTTGAGCAACCAACAAGATAAAAAGGGGCAAATGTAGACACCTAAATAGTGTCTAACCCTTGGTCACTTTCCCCCTTAGTCCATTACTAACCCATTCCTAACAATTACTAATTTAAAATAATTAACTTATTTTAAATTAACCCCCCCTCCTTGGACACATCACCCATGACACCTCGCCTAGGACACCTCGCCTTGGACTAATTCCCATCCTATGACTCACTCAAGACCTATTCTTATTTCTCTCTAACTACCTAACAAACTCTCGTGCGTATTTAGCCCAACCCTCGACATTCTCCAATGAAATGTGCACTTGGCAGATGAAGAACGGGCTTAGTGGCTCTTTTTACCCATTCTAACCCCACCGACGTCAGTCAAGTGTCAGCCGATGCCAGTGGAATCACCGACGTTGATTATACTTAACCAATTTTTTAGACTCCTTCCTGATCCCAATGAGAAATCAGCTAATCTCTGAAAGCAAATCATGAATCTTCAGTCTTCGACCATCCGTCAATCTATGAAATCTCTCAGTCAAGCCACTCACCCTCTCTCTTAGGTGCAGCAACAGTTTCAAGTTCTCCATCAGCAACAGGTTCTCCATACAAGCTACATCAATAGCAGGTACAAGAATCATCAGTAGCACACCTTCTACAAGGCACAGGTAAGTATATTGTCTGTGTTTTTATTCTCTCTTCAATTATTGCTTTCAAACAATATCTCCCTAGACCATACTGTTAACCAAGCCTAACTTGAATCTTGACTTATCTAACCTCCTGTTTCCTCCATCTTCTATTGGACCATACATTCTGCCCATTTAACTAGACTCTCAGACTCAGACCCCTAGACCATTCAACCAAGCCCAAAACTTTGTCTCAAGTCTGTTAACAAACCTAGACCCTTCTTTGGCCTTGTCTACAGACCCAGACCCTGACCAAACTCTATCCATGGACCATAGACCAACTCAGACCTCGTCTAAAGACCTTCTGCCCTGAGCAACGCCAGTCACTACCCCAACTGACATCGGCAGACTAACCGATGTCAGCACCTTTACCAAGCGACGCCGGTGACTGTAACCAGTTCGACAGCTTTTTTCAAGTAAGTCTTTGCTTCCCTTTTTCATTCCATTTCTTTATCATTTTAGTTCTTCATCATTCAGCTATTTATCAGACATTTCTTTCCATTGATTAGTGGGTTTATATCCCTTAAGGAAGTTTTCATACTTCTGGGATCAAGCTTTCGCTTGACAACCCACCATCTATCCATTTAATGCCTTCTTTTGTCCAAGCTTCTTTTCTTTGCAGGTGTCATTCCTCCACAGCCAAAGAGGAGTACTCACAGCGTCTGGATTACGATGCACAAACTATATCCAGGTACATATCAAGCCTTGACCATTCTTTTTTTTAGTTTCTTAATTCCTTAAATCTAAAAGCAAAATTTGAATAGAAACAGAACCTAGAGAGAAAACATGAAATAGACAAGTTTCATAGGGGTTGTTCCAAAAAATGAGCTAAGCTGATTTTGAAAATAACAGCTGGCTCCTATTGGGGAACTACCTTCTATTACAAAAAGTGATTGAAGGGGGTAGAACCTAAAATCTCCAGTGCCTTAAAGTGTGCCATTGGGCTATGGAGTCATGCTACCCAATAAGAAAGGCTCCAAAAATGAACAAAACAAAGCAAAAGGCTATATAAATATACATAAGTACAAGGGGACTCATTTGATACTTCAAGAATTGATGTACTTCAGATGCTACTACCTAAGAGGTAGTGACAACATCGTTCTATCCTGATAAACCAGTAAGAGACCATTTTCTCTCCATAATTGATGATGTGTGAATAGAACTCTCCACCAGGAAACCAATTTCCTGTGCCTTCCCTTTTGTTTTCTCCTCTTGCCCCACAACAAGACTTGTCTTTTGATCTAAAAACCATGAATCCTTGTTTTTTTAGAGAAGAGTTCTTTTTTTTTATCATGACGTGTAGCAACATGGTCAACTACCATAATTGGTTGCTCTTCTAGTTCCATCCAGCACCTGATTTGATCATCTTTATTTGACACCCATCACTGATTGGTACTATCAGGCCCACTTATCATTATTTCATTTGAACCAACTTTTTGGTTGGCATTCTCAAGGGCTTTAATAGGACCTTCATGAACCTCTTCTATGGTCAAAAAATAATTACCCCTGCCAGAGGACTCAAATAAAATTTGAGCCACAGGGGCTAACGTTTAGGTGACCACGTACTTTGCCTCTCCCTCAGGAAGCAACCTCTGCATCATGCCTTTCATAGGGATTCTTTCCTGGGACAAGTCCATGCTCAATTCTCCTCTGACATCTTTGTAAAAGTTCCATCCAAGCAAAATGCCATATGAGGCTGGGACGTCAGCTACCAGAACTGTCATCTTGATCCTCTTGTTAGAGAATGCTATAAATGTAAATTGGGCATCTTTGATTTGCCCAAGGAGTGGGACTTACTTATTTTCCATGGAGAAGCATCTCCAAAATATTTTAGTCAATATGAGACCAAGAGATTCTACCACTTTAACAGGCATGATGTTGTCAGATGCACTAGAATCGATGATGTTGCTCAGCTTGTGACTGTTTATTAACAAGGAAACATATAAAGGTTTTATTTTCTTTAGAGCAACTAGAGGAGTCATGACAAGATTATTCTAGGTGGATACATTCTTTGGGGGATCATGAGTTACCATCAAAATTTCTTGTCCTGCAGGGATGACTATACCTTTACACATTCTGCCAACCTGTCCAACTGTTCAGGATGAGCTTGTAGAAATTCAAATTTAGACATTTGAATTTTAATCTTTTTGACATGCTCAATTATATCAAATATCTGAATTGAACTAGGCATAGAGGATGAGAGTTCACTCTTTTGGTTTTTGGGAGGGGGAGGGCTGGTTTGCGAAGTTGAAGTAGAGGGTGCAGAGATGCTTAGAGTACGTACCTTTTCAACAGTCACTGGGTCCTTTGGTTGGAAGGGCAGAGTGGTTCACCGCTTGGAAATTGAAACTATTGACAGAGGTTGCTCCTCTATCTTCTCTTTATCAGCTTGTTGAGCTAACTGATTTTGAGACCAAGTAAAAATGGCATATGATCTCTCAGCTGCATTCCCCTCGCTTCTAAGTTCATCTTGATAATTCAGGTAACCAATGACAGAGTCACCAGCTAATTCTTTTTCTTGTTCTTCGAAGAGATTATCATCATCTTGTTGGTCCAACTCAGGTTGAAAAGGGGAAGCATGTTCTATTTCTAGATATCTAATTGTTGAGTTGGTTGGAGGGGCTTTAAGGGCAAGGTTTCTTTGTGGGGGAGGAAGATGATTTGGCTGCCCTTGATTCCTAGCAGCATTGCCTTGGTACGCTTGATTTTTAAATGTCTTCCTTGGCATATCTTGATTAGGAGAAGTAGACATAACTTGGGCCATTTGTCTTCTAAGAGCTAGTAGTTCATTTGTCAATTTTTGCACCATAGGATCTGTAGTGCCTATAGAAGAGCTTTCAATAGATGAAGAGAATCTATTTTTACTAAGGTCTTTTCTGATCTTACCTGCTAGGATAAGATCATCCTCAATCTCAATAGCCAAATTTTGAGCTAATGTGAGATCCATAGGGCTAGCTCACCTCAATAAGAAACTTACTTTGGGAAGTTGCGAGTTGATAAAAAAACACTTGAGATTCTTTAGCGTGGGCTGAGTGACAGTTGGAATCTGGTTCCTTAACTTGTTGAATTTAGCTATGAAATCCCTCATGGATTCCTGGGATTCTTTTTTCATTTGTGTCAGCTGTGCTAACAAGGTGTGTGAATCTTTTACAGGTTTAAATCTAGCTTTGAATTTTGCTTTGAGAGTGTCCTAGTCAGTCACTGACCTGACCTGCAAGTGGTAGAATCAATCTGTGGCAGTGCCTTGTAGGGTTTTCACAAAAAGTCTCACTACTACATCCTCAAATTCCACACCAATTATGCCACATGCTATAGAGAAAGCAGTAATGTGTTCATCAGGGTGAACTTTTCCATCACCAAGGAATTTAGAAAAGTTTTTCCTTGAGCTGTGTGGAAGCTCATGTAGAGGTGGAGTAAGGTTGAGTGGTTCAAATGAGTTACCCTAGGGGCCCCGAGCTACCATGATTGGATTATGGAAAGTGGGGATAACAAATCTTGGTGGGGTGCTTATAGGCAGGGCACTATTAATATCAAGAAAAGAAGCTCTACCTTGTGTTGGTGACCTGATCAGGTCAGGAGGAAGACTCCTAGATCATTGGAGGAAAGGCGATGGAGGAAACAGATCAAAATTGCTTTACTGCACCAACTCAAACACAGGGTCAAAGACACCCTTAGATCTCTAGCTTCTTGTGTAGCGTGGATTTCCCAAAATTCAAAATAAAAATAGAAAAGAGCAAGATTTGCTTTAGTTTGAAGTTTGGGACTTTAAGTGGCATGCTCTTCCCTAGTGGCTCTAGTTTTGCAGACCAGATAATATAACATAGATGGAGGAAGATGGTAAGGCTATAATGATAATGGGTAAGACATGAAACAGAGTCGCCAGACTATGTAATAGATAAGAGTTATAATGATTATGGGTAAGACACAAGTGATGTTTCAATCTAAAACTTGAGGTTCCAAATTGCACAAAATTACTTGATCTATTGGGTGAATATTTTGTCATCAACTAACTGAGGACAAAATGGGTATATCAACCACAGCACAGGGAGATTTATGCCATGAAAAGTGTGGGTTTACCAGATCTAGACGAGGTAAATCTCTCCTCTCATCAAGGGGAGGTTATTTATGAATATTTATATGCTATATGTATATATAATTAAGTAAAAAATAACACTCGGGGTGGTATAACAGCATCCACCTCTCTTTTTTTAGAGGTGATGTACAAGGAACAAGAGAGAAAAATCTTGGTCGTTGGCCAACAACATTCCTCTTCTTTCAAGAATGGTATCCAGCATGGAGAAAAAAATCACTTGAAGTAACAAAGTTCACAAGGAAACTTACGTAAGCACAAAGTCTTCCATAGCCTCCTTCACCGATTCAAAACCAATGTAACCATAGATTGAAACGAAGCACAAATTCTTCACCTGAAACTACAAAAGATAAAAGGATCACAAAAATAAAAGTAGCTCAAAGTATCTCTTCTATCTTTTAGAAACACCCTCAGATAATATCAACACACACACTTTGCTTATTAAATCAAACAAATAAGATATTATCAGGAAAGAGGACATTAGAACTATTTCCTAAATAACCCAGATCACTTCAACACAAAGTCTGAAATAAACATGTTTCTCATTCATTCAATAAAATATGATTTACATGTTGAGCATAAAGTCTCAAAAAGTGTCTCAATTTTAGCAGAGTTTTTGCTCTCAATTATCAGAGATCCATTTACAAAAGAGGTCTCCACTATATATAGGGAGAAACCTTCAAAAATTAAAAAGATTATAATATAAAAATATCTAAGTCAAAGATGAGTCATCTTTGAATTTTTGAGATATTTTTCTAGATTTTTTACATGTAATTACACATTACAAAATTGCATGTACTTTTACATGACAAAAGTGCATGAGAAGAGAGGGAGAAGAGAGAAGGAAAAAAGTTTAGCTCTTGCCACCAAACTTCTTTAGATGAGCATCGTACATGGCGATAAATGCCTGATTTGGTTCTTTCTATGAACTCGGGCATATCCATGTGCCCAATCTCTATATCTTTAATGTAATCAACATTTAGAAACAACTGATGTGATTGGAAAAACACCTTGATGCTTATACTTCATTGTCTTCAACTTCTTCAGGGAAACTTTAGTGATTTGGAAGAACTTTTGTTGAAAGGATGCCAATGAAGGGGGATCTTTTAGAGAAATTGTAGCATGAATCATGATTGTACAATTAAGAGAAGAAAGTAGCAAGCTGAGAAAACTACACATTTGATGGTCATGATTAGGGAAATGTGCTTGAAAGGGATGAGACATGAACAAGTCAAAAAGTGAAAGAAAAGGGGAGTGGGCATGAAAAATGGAAAAATGAAAGTTTTTCAAAGATAGCAAAAATGAGGAAAAAATATGTAGTGGCAGCAAAATTTGCCGCTTGTGCATATTTGCTAAAAAATATGTAGTGGCAACAAAATTTGCCACTCGTGCATATTTGCTAAAAAATATGCAGTGGCAGCCAAATTTGCTGCCCGTGCATATTTACTAAAAAATATGCAATGGCAGCAAAATTTGTCGTCTTTGCATATTTGCTGAAAAATATGCCATGGTGGTAAAATTTATCACCCGTGCATATTTGCTATAAAATATGCAGTGGCAGCGAAATTTATCCCTCATGCATATTTGCTGAAAAATATGCAGTGGCGGCAAAATTTTCCACCTGTACATATTTGCTGAAAAATATGCAATGGTGGCAAAATTTGCCGCCCGTGTATATTTGCTGAAAAACATGCAGTGGTGGCAAAATTTGCCGCCCGTGCATATTTGCTAAAAAAATATACAGTGGCGGAAAAAATTTCCGCTCGTGTATATTTGCTAAAAATATGCAGTGGCAGCAAAATTTGTCACTCGTGCATATTTGCTGAAAAATATGCAGTGACAGCAAAATTTGTCGCTCATGCATATTTGCTAAAAAATATGGTGAACTCTTTGAAATTTATCAAAAATTTGGGCATTCTGATCACATTAAAAACACAATGAATTTCACGTTTGTTGGAAAATCATAACTAAGAAAGGTCACAAACTTTTCAAAGAAGTCAGTTGATAAAAACCCGCGATCAAGAGAAACTTGCCTCGAAAGATGAATCTAGAGAGAAAACATGAAACAGACAAGTTTCGTAGGGGTTGTTCCAAAAAATGAGCTAAGCTGATTTTGGAAACAATAATTTGAACATGTCATGACTATATTACTTCATTCTTTACAGCATTCTTGTTGTGATTTAACTGCTTAGGTTTATCATAATTATTGGCCTAGGTTAGTTGTGACACTTGTGCCTAGACTTGGTTCTGATTTTAACCATTGTTCTAGTTTTGGTTCTGGGTTTAGTTTTATGAGTTAATTTTAATGATCCCTTTGTGAATAGTGGATATTTTTATTAAGAAACCTTTTTCAATTATCTCCTTGAAAGTTTGCACACACTACAACTCTAGATTATAATATATCTCATTGTGTAGATTCTTGGTAAACATAGTGGCTAGTTGTTTGTCTAGTACCTTCTGGGTAAATTAGCTTACAAGGACTGTCTATCACTATAAATAAATTGTGAAGCTTTCACCAACCCTTTGTTTTACTTGCATCAAATCTACCAATGAAATCTCATGTTTGATATTGTAAGAAAAGAGTTGTACAAACTTATCCAAAAGATCATCAAAATCATATACAAAATTCTTGGGTAATTTCATGAACCATTACAACACTTTCCCTACTAGGCTCCATAGAAATAATAACAATAGATATATGTTTTCATAATCCACTGGTTGGATGCAACAAATAATCCCATAAAATGGGTCTTGGGGTCACCTTCCCCCTTGTATTTGTTGAACTTTGGTGGTTTGTACCCTAAAGGAAATGGTATTTACAAATACTCTATGTTGAAAGGGTAGGAACACACATCATCCAACTTAAACTTTTTAGTTTATTTTTTGGCTTAAATGAAGGTAATTACATTTTTTATTTGTTACAGTTCCTATGTAAGGAAACTAGTGGGATCATTGGTCTCAAGTGGAGGCTATATGATCATAAATGGATTACTTTGATTGGGTTATAATGGAAGCATTTTCTATGAAATGTTATATTGGCTAGGGAATAGACCAATAATACACATACATAGATTAGGGTGTGATTATTTAAATTACACATGTGGCTATGTGATATTTTGGTTGGGATTAGGTATATAGGCATGGTTTTAGGAATATTTTGATTAGGATGAAGGAATATGGTTGTACTATGCATATTAAGGTTTAATATAGGCATACTTCTAATTATTCATACCTTATTGATTGATGGGAATTTGTGAACCAAGACCCTATCATTTAACTTGTCGCATGTTTGGCATGAAACTAAATTATTGCCTAATTGGTACTTGTGGAACATTAGAACCTCTTGGTTACACAAATTGCTATTGGTAAGTAGATGCATGTAGGAGATTTGGCATTTGTCATTGACCAATACTTTTACATTGTTAATTAGACATCATTTGGTTTTAGATCAGCATTTTGGTCTACAACTGAAGAGGTATGTTCAATTCTACCTGGTGAGGTGGAACATTGGTTTCCCCTATTAGGGTAGTAATATTTTTTACCTCTATTCTATGGCTACATTAAATGGTGCCTATTTTTATGGAATTTTACTCTTCACCTATTTGGGTGGAGTAAGATTCATCACATTTTGTTGTGGTATGGAATTGGTTATTAGTTAACTACTTAATCTTTAATGTTGTGTGTTTAAAAAAGTAGTTGGTTGCAGATTAGAGGTATTTAGAGTGGTTGGGAATTAGAAACTCCTACTCCTTGAGTCTGTGAACCACTCATGGTCTAATTTATAAACACATTTTATTATTGACTATTTTTTTTGTGTTAACACCACTTTGGTTTGAATTAGACATTACTCGCATATTGTCCACTATGTTTGGCTCACTATTATGCATAGAAGTAGAAGACACTTCCTCGATAGTCAGGGTACTGACCATGTTTTCTCCTAAGGTGATTTGTGTAACTAGGTCTAAACCTAAAATTTTGTTGGCTTGTCAACTCTAATAAGACTCTTGTTGAAGGAAGTAACTTAATAAGAGGTGTGTTTGACATGGTCATATTATTAAAGTTACACACTAGGTTTTGATATGTCTAGTATACTATATGTATTTAAATGAAGTGGTCCTCCATGAGGCCCCTTTATGCAATAATCATACAAGGATATTGATATATAGGCACAATATCATGAGGGTTTTTATAAGAGGCATGTTCATTGTTCTGATTGTAAGACATGTTGTAAGGCCCTCTTACTAGACTTAGAGATTTTGCATGGGAAAAGCCTATTGGAAACTTAACCCCTACATTTGTAATGTAATATGGTTTCTATTTAACTTATTCTAAAATCAAAGGTATGTTATCCAAATATTAGGTCATCTATTCTTGGTCTTACTCTGTGTATAGAGGCATGCTAACCATATAAATTGCCAAAGGATCTTGAATTTGTTCCCCTGATTGAGCATTGTAAGATGGATAAGAATATATCTCCCAAACAACATCATTTTTATAAGGGCCTTGAATAAATTCCTCTTGTGTGACAACATTTCCATATCCTATATTATATATGACTCCAATATGTGTATAGTGAGACATGGTTAAATCAATGGCAAATGTTTTACGATAAGAGTGGTTATAGTTTTACAAACTCTAAAAAACTATCTAAAAAGGAAAAAAGGTTAAAACTACATATAACTTGGTTAAAGGAATGGATTTTTATATCCAAAAAGGTCTATGTAAAGTTTTTGTAAAAATAGTATAACATCAATTAGCTAACATTAAATGTCTCACACAAAAAAGGATAAGTAAATGAACTAAAAACAAGATGCCAAACTCTAGGTCCAAAGATGTTCCAAATAGGTCTAATATAGGAAAGGTAAATTTTGCTAGATATTTTGGCCAAATGTGGTGTCAAAAGCTAGGATCAAATAAGGTATCTGCTAGGAGACTTGGCCAAATGCGACATCAAAATCTAGACTTGAAACAAAGGGATGATTTAATCTAACAAACTTGGAACATTTTGGTATAGACTAAGCACTTGATTCTAGACATGAAGTTGATCAAATTTGTATAAGGCAATAAATAAAAGGCACTTGGAGATGGATTGATTCTCTCAAATAAAGGCACAAATAATATAGTTTTCAATTTTTAGGTCAAAAATTAACCTAATTTATGCAACTCAAAAGAGAAATATTTGTGTATCAACCCCTGCGAGATGAGGCTTAAACATAAATCAATCAATGTTTGAATCCAAACTTGTCAAATTTAATTAAAAATTCAACTTAAGAAAACTTAGGCTTTATTGACCAATAATCTAGGCCAACTTGAGTGTCATAATGACACAAAAATAAAGATCCCACAAGACACATGTGATTGGTTTTAAATAATGGCAACTTGGACAGAAGACAAGACAAGTATATGAAACAATTTGAGAAGTGTAATGGCATTATTACTCTCAAAAGGTATAAATAATGTTTTGTTTCAAAGTCTCTCTAAGGCTCAAAGCTTAAATTTATTTGGGTAGCATAACGTTACCCATTTTAATTAAGTGACCCACACAATGCTTTTGACATAAAATGTCTAAGTTAAATCAAGGTGTCAAATGGATGGCATAATGCCTCCTCAAACAAAGGAGTAGTATGGAAAAACAACTTGTTTATGATGTGGTATAATAAACAAAGTTTATACTCAAAAACCAAGAAATAAAAAGAAAAAGACTAAATACAACTAAGTATATCTCCTATATTCTAATAAGGTACAATAAGTGGGGTTGACTAAAACTTACACTTTACGATCATATAAATTGATCCCAAGTGTGTCTAGCATATGAGAAGCATCACATCAATTGAGTTTATACCAGTAAACTTACTATGCAAGGGTCTATTTCTTTGTATAGTGATTCTATCCATGGATTACTTATTGGAGTCCCCTGGTTGACCAAACCTAACTTGAGCCTTCATTATGAAAGGAGAGGTTAGCCGCTCAACCCCCTGGCTCTAATAATATGCATACCCTAATTTTTATACCCTACCATAGAGTGGGGTTGAAACACTACCAGGAGATGAAGCCCTAGGTTAATGCTTCCCTAGATAACTCATGAAGAGGAAATGACCTCCCCTCCACAAGCCAAATTATATGAAAATAAATGACTAAGTGGAAATATTCTAAGGTTGTGATTAGATCACCCAAACCATGCAGGTTTTGGGGAGAGCCTGGACAACTTTATTTCCACACCTTGGACTAGGCACAACTGCAATGAAGAGGCACTTTTGATCACCCAAGTTCCCTACATGGGATGAGGGGAGAGCATACACATGCTATTTATTTTGTGAAAATAAACAAAAAATTTCAAAAAAACATTTTCAATGAATTTGAAATCTAAATGAGTGTTAATTCATGCACCAATTTGAAAGTTTGATTAAGTTCTTTACTTGACCCCTTGGATGAAGTGTGAAAGTTTAAAATAATTTGCACAACACAACTTAAGCAAAACCACCTATGTCCATTCTAAGCACTATAACCCAAATGTTCAAGATTTAGCCTAATTCATTTTCAAACACCAAAATGAAATGTTCAAGATTTAAGCATTCATTTTAAGCACTAAAAATGAAGTGTTTAAAAACATTATTAATTATAATTCCTTTTAAGCACCAAAGATCAAATGTTCAAGATTTAACAAGTTTATTTTATCACCAAAATGAAGTGTGAATGATTTAGTTAATTCTTTTTAGGTACCCAAAATAAGGTGTTAAAACCATTTAAAATTGAAATTTTCTGTTTTAATCATGCCTTGGTCCTACAATGGTTAGATAGTCTCTTTTTACTTAGAAGCACTTTCAATGATGAGAAAATGAGCTTTCAAACATAGCTCTTTAGTTTTTATTTTATAAACACAATTACCATCATTAGTTAAAATTGACCAATGTTGGTTATAAGGTGATCGATGTTGGCCGGTCTCATAGAGAATTGATGTCAGTTGGTAATAATTGATATCAGTCGACAATGACTGAGATCAATTTTTTGTGAACCCAAAGGCAAAATCAACACAAGATGAAAATTTTAGATTAATTTAAAGTTAGATAAAAAAAAATTTGACACCTACAACATAGTGGTTAGGCAGAGAGTATAAAGATCAAAGAAACCAAGAAAGAATGATTACGAATGCTAAAAATATTAAAAATCAAAGTTTTGTTAGCCATTTCTCCCCTACAATTTCATCGATGTCGGTCACCTAGAACTAATCTCAGTTAGGTAGAGCTACTGATGGTTTGGCAAAACCAATGTCAGTTATGCCTGACTAATGTCCGTCTCTATGAAGATCTGAGTTAATTAAAAAATTAAAAATATGATAAAAATAAAGATAAAACTACAATTTTGATGATATTCAAGCATCCATTTATCAATTTATGAGTTGGATATTCATCTCTTTGGTACGTGTGGTGCTCAATGTCACATTCGGTGTGACATTTGTGATTAAGGAATCCAATAAGGGTGGTTAAATCATGTGTTAGAACAAATAGGAAAACTTGAATAAAAACACACTAACATGAATAACACTTACTTGCCTAGATCTTAGTGGGGAGCTTAGTGAATAAACAAAAAATGAAAAATCTCAACTAAAATACAAATAACTTACAAATTCCTTACCTTCCTTGCATTCTCCAAATGATGTGTTCATTTGGCTTGCTCAGCCTGTGCTCAAGAAATATTTGGCAAATGGATTTCTATGGATCCTTCTCTTTGTGGAACCATTAATGGCTTATGATTTTTTGATGTAGCTTGGTGGCTTGGCTTGTGATTTTGGCATTATAACACCATATCTTTGAATCATGCACCAAATCTTACATTATAACTTTACTATGCTCAAGCTCTCCAAATGAAGTGTTATAGACATGTATTTATAGGTTTAGAAACTAACCCCAATTTAAGGTGAGTCAGAGTGTAGTTAGATCTTAGAATGGGTTCAAACCTAATGTTAGTGAGTTAATTCACCTCATTAGGGTTAAAAGGTGTCAAATGGTCATGATTAGTAATGAATAGGCATGTTTGAGATATTTTAGTATATTTGACAACTCACAAAAAGGTAATTATAAATTCTTATGATATTCTTTGATTTTTGAATTTTCTTTTTTGATAATTCATTAATTACTCATGGATAATTCAATTAGTCATTTGATTAGGTTTAGCATTTTAATTAATTTTCTTTAGGCTATCTAGAGTTTTACAATATTTGATTTAATTCATGGGTGTACTTACCCCATTTAATAGATCTATAAGCCAAATTTAATGTTATGAAGACAAATTTCAGACGTTGAGTGATTCTTAGGCTTGATTTGTGAAGGTTAGTAAGAATCAGTCTAAATTATGTTATGAAGCCATTGGTGACTAGTTTTAGGTGTCTAAAATATGTAGTACTAATGTGGGATAAAACACATGAAAAGAAGGGATAACATGACAAGTTTACTCTTTTGTGCATTAGACAATATCAGTTGTTAGAGATCCTTGGTAGAAATTCCTTCAAACTGAAGGATATCTAAGTTAATGACCTCACCTTTCCAATCAATCATCTTTTTTTGAAGCACTACTTCATGGCTACTCCAACTAGATATGTATCAAAGTGAATTATGAGAGGATATTTAGGATAGGAGTAGATTAGATTTCTTGATTTTTAAATTAAATTTCCTATTTTTTGTACTTTGTATATGATATATAAGGAAACATAACTATTTATCATAAGGATTTGTTCTATTAGTAAAAGAGTGTCTAGGATTGAGATATGTATTATGACTAAACTAAAGTTTGCTTAGATTGAATAAGTTTACGAGGATTTTTTAGGACTTGCTCTGATATACTCATGCAAAGTTTAGAAAATATTTCTATTTTCAAGGGTTTTTTACACAATTACATGCTAAATACTTGGATAAGAGACAATAAACATATAACTAGATACACACTAATGAGGACATTGGCAAATAATTTTTATTATTCATATGCCTAACCAATGGTAATTCCCAACCCTTTTCTATCTATGATCAAAAAAATCATCATACAAACTAATAAAGGATTGGAGATTAAAATAATATATATTATGGTTATGGATGCATGGCTGGTAGTACATCAAGGCTTTGATTTGAATCATAGGTATCTCTGTTGGGGCTATAGATGCCTAGCTAGTATCAAAATAATGCCCAGGCTTACTTTATTATTTAGTTATAAAATTAGAAGTCAAAATGAAACCTACAATGTTTATTCAAGTCTTGGCCAAAATATTCATAACGAAGGGGAATTGATTTCATGAGAACACAAACACAAATCCAAGGAATGAGAAGGTTAGTATGTTTCATGAAGAAGTAAGAATTTATTCTAGAGTTTTAGTTTCCTTATTCTTTATTTGTTAAAACTAAGGTTTTCTTGTAATACATTTTTTATATTCTAGGTTATCAAAATACTCTAGAATATTTTCCCCTATGAGTTGTCATTTTTTGTGCCCTAACACACAACTCATTTTAAAATTTAAAAAAGGGACCCATTACTATTGGAAAAATATATTTTAGGGGACTTATAAACCTTAAAAGTCTAGACTATAATGTTCTCAATTTATAGTATAAGGTTTCTTCTTTCTTCACCTAGGTCTAGATTTTACAAAAGTGAAAGTCATGAAATCCAAAGAATGAAAAAATACTTTGAGCTATTTTGAACCTTGATAATTCATGATATATTTTTGAAAAATGATGTTTTAGTTTGGTTACTAATTGAGCTAATATCTTGTTGTGTCCTAGTGTCCTTTATATTCTATGATCATAAGACTATTCACCAGGATTTATTTATCATTCATGATCAAGATGCATCTTCATCATATAATATGATGACAAGTGGTGCCATCATAGCATATATAGCCTTTAAAAAATTTCAAAGCCCTTGGGTAGTATCCAAACTACCAAACATTGACAGGTAGCATCATAGTGTTGTGAAAAAGCTAAACATTCAAAGAAAATTATAAGTGTTTTAAACTACCTATATTTATAAACTCACCACATGGCTCATTCTCATGAAATTAAAAGCACATAAACTATATGTAATTGTATATTGACTAATGGTTCTGATCTCGAAATAGTTAAATGTTCTCAAGCATTAGTAGTTTTGAGTGTTTGACACTTATGAATTCTTCATCTAAAAAAATAATAGAAGGATTTGCATAACTCAAAGGGTATAGTTCAATTATCTGAGAAATTTCACTCTGAGTGTTTGACACTTGGAATACTCACAATTAAATATAGCATCAAGGTACGAAAAAACCAAATAATCCAACGGTCCTGACCATCTAGGTTTTTAAACATCTATCTCTCTAAAATAAATCTACGTGGAAACATTCTATTATATATACGCTTCAAAGCATACATAGTTAAATATACAAATGATAAATCCCTAACCTTTTAATTTGTTGATGACTCCAACCTCCCAAGTACCCAAGGGCCCAAGATTTCACCATATGGCTTAATCATGTTAGCTCATAACCATAGATCCTATAAAACACATTAAAGAATATAAAAAGCCAATAGAATGAGGATTGGACGCGTGTTGTGACCCAAGAAAAACATGGGTCAATTATACATTACTAATGTTGACATCAAATTGAAAATTCTATTACACGAATAATTTATAGTTATCTCTAGAGAGATGAATAGAAAAGAAAATTTTAAAAATGTTTCCATTTGACAAGTGCCTAAACCTACCAAAGATAAATGGCACATTTAAATTAAAAAGGGGATTAAATCAGAAGTTCATTACCTAAATTGATGACACATAAATGCATTCATGACTCAAGATTTGGAAAGACATGCAAAATCTAAACAAAGGAAAGTCACTTTGCCATTACTCATGATTAAATATTACATTCTTGATCTCTCATATATCCATAGATACCTAGTTTTCTCCTCACACTTTCAAAACCAGTTGATAATCAAAGAGAATTATAGTCTTCTAGTTCAAACAATGCCTCCTCAAAAAATATTCATCATAATGCCCCTTATGTGTAATCATTCACTAGAGGACTTGAATATACATAAATCATGTTTGATAAGAACACCCTAAATTTTAAATTTCACCATTATTTACCATTGTGGGAATAAATAGAACTGGTAATGTAATATTAATCTTAGGATACATTTTCTCAAAAACATAAGCAATATATGGATGACATGTTTCCCATAAAAGTATAAGGCCTCCATCAAGTATTTGTAAAACCAAAGGCAATAACTTGCATTGACCTACTCAAAATTTTATATACAAATGTAAATTTTTCTAGGGATTGTTTATACATTAGAAAAAACAAAAATATAGCATCTTATATTTTCAATGGGGATTTTGAGTGGTACCTCAGACTTCCAAGCCCTAAAGTCACATATAACCAAGTCTCGGCCAATGTTTGGCTTGAACAAAACACTATGGAGGGAAAGCTTAAATAATGGCTCGAACAAAACACTATGAACCTGAAAGGGGTAATTTCATCCAATTGAATAATAAAGTTCAAACCTAGAATAAATATAGCCATGAATATCCTTAATTAGTTATATGGTTTTCCAAACATTGCCTATGTCCAAGTAGAATGGGTACCCTTGTTGGACATCCTTATAACATCCAATCAAATAGAGGCCCTAGGAGAAATCATAGGCACCAATTTGTAGGCGTAGATGTTATACCCTAACCAGAGTCCATTTGATGTTCATTTTTGTATGATGTCCTATCTATTAGATATAGTAATGGGCATGGACTATAAGAATCATGGAAAATTATGGAAACCATCAACTAAATACTTGGTGAACATATTTGGGGAGGATCATTCCTTCATGTTTATATGAAGGTATAGGAATGAGATATGAAGGATCTGTGATGAGGTGTACCCTTGAATATTATAGGTAATTCATGGCACTCAAATACCCAAATTGTTTGAGAATATCCGGAGAACCCTTAATAATTGGGGTGACTATTAGTTCTCCCCTGATGTTACTGTCATCAAGATAAAAGGAACTAGGACTTATTTGTTATTATCATCACATTATGTTCTAGACAAAATAATTGAGCAAGAGATAGAATTCAAAATTTATAACAGTATTGATGAACAATTGGGTCATAATCACTTAGCTCATTATTTTCAAACTCCATTGAGTATCGATAAAATACATGTGATTTAGTCACACTTCATCTAGATCGATAAAATTAGCACTATTTATAAACTAAAGTTAGAAACATTTAGGGAATAGGACCCAAGAAAGAAGGTAAGGAGGTATCTCCAATGCCTCAAGGAGAAGAAAAAGGTAAACATTTCTTATGATCACTAAGAGTATGATCATGATGAGGTCACCTTAATTCCTCATATGACATCAAGGTATAGACAAGAATGAGAAATAAACCTATGTCTATGATCTAAACTCAAGCCCTATAGTATGATCCCAAGATGATATAAGAAAAGGCTCAAATTTCATGGATCTAGCAATGGCCCCAACCCAACCACATGATGTTCAAGTACATGATCAACCCCTTCTCTAGTAAAAGAGTAAGTAGATGAAAAGGGAACTAAATGAAACATCTAAAGGAAGTCAAACCCTCATATCAAAAGAGAAATTATAATAGACCTTCTAAGTCATCAATTTCCCCTTTCATCTATTATTTATGGTACTCTGACCTTAATAACAACCACCATAATAGATAGATCAATGCCTCCTTTAGGTGAACAGATGAAGAGAACTTTTGTAATGACACCTCTCTTCCCTTTGATAATAGTCACTCGGGTAAGTATTCCTTAGTGTTTGTATGCTTTTTTTCAATCTATTTCAATGATCTATATTCCCTCAATTTCCTATGATAGTACCACAATCACCAACATCTATTAGTAAGGATACCTCTCTACCATAGCATCTCCAGTCACCTTCCATCCCACCATTGTTGTCACACCAATTATTCCTTCACCACCAACTCTAATGATTTATTTCCCCATGTTTCTCATTCATTTATTTCACCCTCCTATCCACCTTTTGCTCCACCCATCTTCACCTATCAGAGGAAATCAGAGGACTCATCCACTTCCTCCAAAAGAAAGAAACTATAATAAATACCATTAGTTGGTCTTCCTACTATAAAAGAGTACCATGAAGAAGAGGAATCAAGAGGAACAAAGAGAAAAGGTTTGATCTAGTGGTATTCTTGGTTGTCTATTCATTTGATGATGATGAAGAGGATGTAGAAGTAATAAAGGGGTAAGAACTAAGTAAAAGTAAAGAGATTTCTCCAGATGATGAAGAGGTAGAATTTGAGAAAGCAAAAGCCCTAAGTTTTAGAGAAAAATAGGTGGAAGAAACCTTGACTGATACCTTATATCAACAAGTCTTCACCAAAGATCTAATTCAGAGTGTTAATAAGGTATTTTCTTCTATTGTTTCATTTGTTACTAGTTTAGAGATTTTAGATGCTAGCTATCCTTGATATATTCATGAGAGTTTGGTATATATGTCTTCTATGGATTCATTTAATATTTCTTATAAGCCAATAAAAACTCTTAAGAAAGGATTCCATTTTTAAAATTTGGTTATTGTGCCCATTTTTAACCCTCAAAGCCCACCAGTATCAAATAAAAGGCTAGCTTAATTAGAGATTCCAATTACATAGTCATCACCCATGTCATCATCTATACTGACTATAGAAAGAACCCTAGGATTGACTAGATTTTTGGTTGAGATCACTTTTATTAGTCTAGATTTCACCCTTTGAGGCAAGGTATTTTAGGCTTACCTCATGCAGGAAATACAATGGGATCACCTTTAGGTGTGGGTGGCCTAGTTGATAGGTGTACCTCTAGTTTTTGGGCTAGTAACCCTAATGCATCAATTGTACATCAATTCCTAAAACTACTAATTTGGTGATGAGAATAGATAGAAGATGATGCATGAAACAAAACCTAAGGTAAGGGAAGGTGATGCATTGACATATTTTTTTTACACTCTAACTAATCCTTCAACAACACTTGAGAACAAGATAAGCACTAGAGATTAGTTTACTCTATCCTAAAGACTCTTAAGAATCAATAATTCATATGGAGGCTATGTTAAGTGGTTTCAACTTGAATATGAATGGAAGGTTTATTCTCATGACACTACCAATCATATTCTACTCTAATCATAGTCACCAACACTTATACATATCATATGACCTATTTAGATAATCTCCTAACAATTAGGTGAATATGACCTACAAAGGAAGATAAAGCTTAGTCACTTATATAAATAAAAAATCATAGATAATAGTAAGCTATCATAGAATTTGAACTAATCCTTATATTCATTCAAAAGTTTTTCAAGATACAATTTGGGTAGCCTTTCATCATACCCAATCAAAGAATAAATACAATGGCATTTTAGCCTCAATTTATAGAAAAATAGAGGGAAAGGGAGGGAAAATGTGGCATGTAAGTGTCATGTTTAGTACATAATGATCCTTATTTACTCCACCATCAATTACAAGCATCAACAATAGTTCCATGCTCTCTCCATGTATTGCCTTAGCTAGTTGGTAGTCTTCAATGAGATTCTGGGCATGGAGGTGTAGTGGATAGGAGCTAATTCAGTCTTGGTTGACCCCATGAAGATCATGTGTACCAAAAATTTTCCAACCACTTCCTCCTTTAGTAGTTACAATGGTGTCATTATGATCTAATTGGTCTCCATGGATCCTTAAATAGCCTACCTTGCCTTTGTACATGTAAATTAAGCCCAAAACTACCTAATCCTCCATAATGGCCATGAAGTGTGCCTACTTTATTCAATTTATGAGTTAAAAGGGTGTTTATTTCCATCCATTTACTCACTTAGAAGCCTCTCACTCCTAAAAACATCTTATCTTATTGCCAAAATAAACCTATGAGGCAACTAAGACTAGTCACTTAGTACCACCTATTTGGATTACCCTAAGGTTTGTATAAAAAATTAAAGTATCAATGAGTGAGCATGATTCAGGTATAATAAAGCATATTACACCATGACTTGTTCCTTTCAAATACTGCACACCTATAACTCTATCTCATTTAGGTGACTAGGTCACCTCTCATTAGCTCTTCTAGATTGGGTCTTTAGCCCAGAACTATAGAAGTATTTATAGGAGGATTTGAGAGTATTTTATCATTTTATAAATTGTAAAACACTTCATATTATCCCCCTAAATTGTCTATAATTGTTCATCAAACTTTGTACCTTGGATTTATCACTAAAACTTGAAAAAAATAGGGTTTTAATATATATGTATAGTTGTCTATACAAATCACTATCATGAGTGTGACCTCCTCAAAGTACATAATGTGTTTAAAATGCTTCCCAAGATAAGTTATGGAATTTGGATGTATTTGTCTCAACAAGTCATTAAGATTAGTTTAGATAGGTTTTGAGTGGCATGATCTCTTAATGATTGTTCATAGCCCTAAGGGCTTTAACTACAAAATCAATGCCAAGATTTTTAATTATACAACCTCCTTAAACCTTCCTTAGTATATGATGACCCCATACATATACTCCCTAATGTTCCAATGTACAAAAAGTAGTTGTCAGGCACAAAACCCTACATTCTAGGAGGTTAAGGGAGAGAAAAAGGGTGAAGAAGAGAAAATTTTATTTGGTTATGTCTTCCAACACCTCCTAGATGTCTTTGACAACCCACTTGACCTATTAGGTTTGTCTTTTCCGTCCCTCCCCCATAGATCCTTTGTAACCACATTATCTCTTGCTTATGGTTTGTAGGCGTCATGGCCTGTGTAGCCCTAATACCTAGTTTAATGTATGCCTTCCTCAACCTTCGGATATTATCATCATGAAAACCCTTTTTATGTCTTCTCACTTACTCATCTAATGATTTAAATCCTTAAACACCCCCCACACATGAAAAAGTCTTGCACTTTCATGCACAAACTTGTGATTGGCTATTTAGGCCTAATAGGTTTGGTTAGCTATCAAGGCTTTCCCTTGTCTCAAAGGAATAGATAATTTAATGGAGGTAGATAAATATTATGTAAAAAGTAAATATACCCTATTTTCACTCATCCACCTCACCCCTATGTAGGGTTCTTTATACTTTTACTCTCTTATATGACCTTGCTTTTAGGTGTTCAATTAGGCCTCCTTGAATGAGATATAAAAACACCTCCTCTCTTGGTTGGTATTTTGATACTTTAGATATTGGTGAAACATGATGTATATGGGGTTATCTCACTATCATAGACCATTTTAATCTCTTATCTGACTCATCCACCATAAATTACTTTGCTTTCTTATTTTTCTTTATAGGTGGCAGTTGAGTTCTTTGACTATGTATAAGAGGTGGGTTTCATTCTTGAGTTGTTCTAAATTTATTGGAGTCCATCTAACCGATTATAAATTGGTATACATTGGTCCTTTCCTCTATAAAATATTCCCTATGTTTTCTAGTTCATCAAGAATGGCATGATCAACCACCTAGTCTTCACCTTGTTCACAGTCTACTGAGTGCTCCACAAGTTCATTGCTATGAGATGATCAAAAATTGTACTATGGCATATACCCTTTAATATTTATTTATTTGAGTGGTATGAGGATTTGAAGATTTTTCTTGTCTCTAAACTCATCTTGTTTCTTTAAACCCTAAATTTGCCTATTAGATTGCCTTGAACATTACTAAGTTACTTGTGTATGGCTAAGTACATGTTTACCTTCTTATAGTGATCCTAATGTCTTCAAAAAAGTCTTTTGAGGAAATTTATTCAAGTTATAATGGATAACCATTTTTAGGAAGGATTAATCTCCATTTATCTCTTAGAAATCACAACTCCCAATGGCATTAGGAATCTATTTTAGACTCCACAAGTTAGTTAGGTCTCTTAAATAGGTTTGTTCAATTGTCTTGATACCTCTTTTATTTTCCATATCACCTCAATTCTCTCAATATTATCATATTTTATACATATCCTATTCACCCTTTACATATGCAACCTCATGACATGACCATGATGTAACACTCCTGGAAGCTTTTATGTACTTTACAAAGAACATTTTGAACCTCCCAATAATTTTAATCTCTAAAAATGAACCTCAGATGATGATAAAGCCAAAAAGTGACATGTTTTATCCTTAAAAAGTGAGGAATAATTCCTATAGTAATTCCACATGGATCTTTAGTCAATCTTGACACTCACTTTAACCATCTAAAGATGTGGATTCACCACCACTATCATTGATCTCTTAAAAGTTTATATGAGGGGTGAGAAAGAGAGTGTTAGATTTGCTCATGGCCTCCTCTTGAGAGATCCATCCTTAATAATTTTTTATAATCCATTTCAAGTATATAATTGCATGTCACTTACTACCATAATATTTACAACTATGTTTGATCTTTGAAAACATGTTTATAAGTCTACCTAGGTTGAAGACTCACCTATTGAATCTAAGTCATAATAAAAACTCAAAAGATGTATAAATCCCCACCAAAACTTTGTTTATTATGTCCTAAATATTAGATTCTATTTATTACTACCTACACCCTCATTGAGAGTTCTCACTGCACTTTGTAAAACACTGGAAACATTGTTTTGGAAACATTCAGGTGGGTCTGTAGACTCATTAATTTGTTTAGACTACTTTACTATGAGTGGAAATTATAGGTGATCACCATTCTATAGGTTTTTTGGCCCATGCCATCATTGATAATCCATTTTTTTAGAACCTTAAAAAAAATTTAAGAGTTTTGAGACCTCATAAACACTTTACAACTATTGGAGACCCTAAAGTTTCAAGAATCCCACTGTTATCAACCTATAGATTGCTCCAAAAGAAGGTTTCTTATCTCCTAATGGATCACACGTGTGAATTGAGTCTTGAATATGGTGTATAAATGTTTCTTAGACCCATGAGAAGTCATCTAGATTTACATTCATCTTTCATCATGCTCAAAAATGGAGAAAATGAAGCAAACATGAACCCTACCTGGATGGAGAAAACACAATGAGTACTACACCTTATTAGTGATTTCTCATAAAGGAGGGATAGTCAATATTAGAAATAATTCCACAAAATGAAATAAAACTAGGTTCCCCTCCTCTATCCAAAATCTTAAGTCCTCATTTTCTCTCTCTTATCCATATCATTCACAAACTTGATTGACTTTACTGAGCTACCAAGGAGGAGGATGGAAAGAGGGGGTCAGTTTTTGACCTTTTTTAACTTGAAACTCCATCCAAAGCATCGATCTAGGCTTAGGAGGCATAAATTAATCCATTTATGTGCCTAAATAGTATCTTTATCTAACAAACCTATATGGACCACCTAAAAACCTTCACTTTTTGCCATGAAAATTGTCCATTCTACTTGAAAATTGATGGAGATGACATGTTAGGTTCCTCTCAAGTTTGTAAATGCCTATATAAAAATTTTGTGATATGTCCATCTCTCCCTTATATTTTACACTTTTCCTTTTCTTGAAAAAACTTCTTTAAATGTTATGAATGGGTAATAAAGCATTGCAAAGAGGGGTTTAAGGTTGAAATGAATATTTACCACCTTTTTTGGCATTGTACAGACTAAAGGAGGATAAATATGAATTTGACACATGATAGGTGACCTAAATTGAGCCCCTATACCTCTTAACACTCTTGAACCCACTTGACTATACCATAAGGTTACTAGACAACATAAATTCAAAAATGACAATTACCTTAATTTCATCAAAAAAACCTTAAGAAATGCTAATAAAGTCTTCTAAAGACCATTTTAAGGGTTTTAAAAGGCATATTATGGCCAACATACAAGTTTAGGTGATATGAAAGGTGAATTTTTGAACTATAATGGTTGAAATTTAGCCTTGAAGGCCAAATTATCAACAATCTTGGTGACTCACAGGGATTGGCCACCCTGTTAGTCAAGAGAATTACCTATCTCCTACATGATAGGCACTAGACTCAAACTTGGAAACATGAGTTAGAATACCACTCTACTTGGATTTTCAATCATATTTATCACCTTATAAAACCTTCAAGGACTACAATAACCTCTCAGACACACAAAAGTACTAAAAGAAAACAACACCTAAACACCTAAGAAAGCAACAAGATAGGACAACAAATCAAAAAGGCAGTTAACACACCACATATGTTGATAACACTTATTAGAAAATATATAATAAATAAAACAATTGATTATTTATAACTAAACTAAAATTTTCTTCTCCCTCCTAGATCAAAGGGAAAGTTTCTTGGATCCTTCACTTGAAGGGATGAATAGCGGTATGAGGTAAGTAGCTTCTTATACTTTCATCTCATTACCTTCATCCCCTCCTTGAATTCCACTCTTATCATCATGTTCTCAAGTTAGGTGATGTATACAAACCACTCTCCTATGAAGATATATTTTTCTTGATTTTCAATTTTCACCTAAAATTGTTTTTTATCATTGGTAATGTGAGAGTTTTCCAAACTAGTCACATCTTGGTTTATAGGGACAATAACCTCAACCTTTGCTTCAATTTCATCCTCAAAAATAGTATTTTTCTCATCTTGTAAGGTACCATATTCATCATACCTTTGTGGACATTGAAATTGAACCTCTTGAAAATGATTTTCAAGACCTACTAGCTCATTAAGAACCTTGAAAACTTTCTCAACAATTCCATATTGTTTTTAATAAGGTACTTACTTACCAAGATACTCAAACTCCTTGATCATGTCCAAATAGGACTTCCTAATTTTATTAGGACCTGTATCTCCTCTTGAGACTCAATAGAACCAACTACCATAGTGTTCTCCTTAGGACCCTCCTTGAGCTCTTCACCATACTCATTGGTCAAGTTGATAATGTTAGCATTATTTTGTTGAGGTGGAGATTTATCATTTAAAATTTAAAAAAAAATGTCTCTAGATCTTCCCAAATTATAATCTCTTCATGATCAATAAAAAATGCATGGACCTCATTACCACTCTTACCATCTCCTTATGGGATAGCATGATTATCAAGTGCCTCTAACTCTCTAGTAAGGTCATGACAAGGCTCGTGTTCTATTATACCTTGATCATACAAATAACTTGAAGTAATCCTAAATTAAGTCAAGGTTTCATGAGGGTTATTTTCATGACTATCTCCTAGAGGATAAGTTCCTTGTGTTTCATCCACCTCAAGGTCATGCCATTGTGATTGCTCCACATCATCAAACTTCCCTTTATATTCAAAATATAATATGTTGGGATGAATAGGAGTACTAATAGAGATCTCCTCATGGTAGGTGTTTGAAGTGTCCTTTTCAAGGTATTCTTAGAAGCCACTTATAGATACAACATAATCAATATCTTAAAGGACTATCACCTCATCAATGTTACTCATCAAATTTCCTCTAACATATGGATGCTCTAAGTCTACCTTCAATGCAACTGGCCTATTTTTACAAAAAGAGAGGGAGGGAGGAAAAGAGGTTAGATCATATTTACCTTGAGCTCCTTGAATCTCATATTTATCTTGATTGTGTTATTGGTCATAAGTATTAGATTCACTTTGAACCCTTTGAATTTCATCTTCTCTTGCATCATTGGAAGCTAACTTGTGTTTCTCCTCATCAAGGAGTGCCCCAATGAAAATCTCTTGCTCAAAATGATTTGAATCACCTTCATCATCTACAACTAAAATTGGAACTTTATCATTTACCCCTTATAATATAGGTTCCTCTTCATTTTGATATTCCTCATCTTCTCTCCAAACCATAAGTTTTCCCTCAAATAGGGAGATGATGGGAGGGTAGGAATGTCCAACTAGATGAGTTGTAATATAACGTTTTATAGGCTGATCTTAGGTGAGTTTAAGGGGTGAGGAGATTTGAATTCTTAGGAATCTCCTTGTCATGAATTTTTTAACCTTACTCTTTTCTTGGTTTGTATTTGACATGGGAGTAGTATTCCAAAGATATTGACATGGGGAAGCAGGAGGTGAAAACTTATAAGATTGGTTGTATTAAGATTGTTGCTTCTTCAAGGCCAATATCTCACTAGATATGATTTGACTCATGTTTTTTAACTCCTCCAACTCATTGAATAAATTAGGTGTATCTTGAAAGGGTGGTTGGGGAGAGAAGGAAGGATACTACTCCTGATAGGAAGGCTACCAAAGAGGCTGATATGAAAGTTGATTATGATACTAATATGGTTCATAGGGAGGGTAACAAGGTTCATGAGGCTATTGAGGTATGTAACTAGGTTTCCAAGGGGGTTGGTAAAGAGTACCATAAGTCTAGTATGATCCATCATACTATTTATAAGGAAATTTAGGATTCAAACTCACTATATATCCAACCATTGAATGACATGACTCAAACAAAGAATAAGAGAACCATACTAATTTTCTCTTAACCTTGGATGAAGACCCTCTGATGACCTTTGGAATGAAATTTTGAGTTTTGGTCTACTTCCTCGATGCTTTCGTCTCCTTGAGATTACAAAATGATGATAGGGTATGCTCCAACTTGCTGGAATCCTAGTCCCACCTAGCATGCCATAAGCTATTATCAGTCTATATTTTACCTTTTAAGGTAAGGGGTTTCATGCCTATCTCATCTAGTTGATACAATGGGATCACATTTAGGTGTGGGTGGCCTATTTGATTAGATAAACCACTAATTTTGGGTCTAGATCCCTTGGTGCATCAATTGTAGCTCAATTATTAAAACTAATAACTTTGTGTTGAAAATAGATATAAGAAGATGCATGAAACAAAACCTAAGCTAAGGGGAGGTGATGTACCAACATATTTTTGTCCACTCTAACTGATCCTTCAACAACACTTGAGAACAAGATATGGACTAGATATTAGTTCACTCTCTCCTAAAGACTCCTAAACATAAATACTTCATATAAAGGCTATGTTAAGTGGCTAAATTTTTATGATGAATGGAATGTCTACTCTCATAACACTACTAATCAGATTCTACTCCAAACATAGTCACCAACACTTCTATAACCATATGACCTATTTAGATAATCTCCTAGAAATGACATGAAGACAAGGACCTGTAAATGAATATTAAGCTTAATCACTTATATAAATAAACAATCATAGAGCACACTAAGCTAGTAGATAATCTAAAATAGTCCTTATATTCATTTAAAAGGTTTGTAAGATATAATTTAGGTAGAGTTTCATCATACCCAGTTGAGGAATAAATACAATGGCATTTTATCCAAAATTTATAGAAAAATAGAGGGAAAGGGAGGAATAATGTGGCATGGAATTGTCATGTAGAGGCCATAATTATCCTCATTCACTCCACCATTAATTATAAGCATCAACAATAGCTCTATTCTCTCTCCATGTGTTGCCTTGGTTGGTTGGTGGTCTTTAATGATCTTTTGGGCATGGAGGTGTAGTGTATAAGAGATAATTAAATCTTGGTTGAATCCATGAAGATAATTTTCACCCAAACCTATCCAACCATATCCTCCTTTCAATTTTCAATGGTGTCATTATGGTCTAATTGGTCTCCATGGATCATTAAGTAGCCTACGTTCCCTTTGTACATGTTGACTAGGCATAAAACTACCTAATCCTCCATAATGGACATGAAGTGTGCCTATTTTATTCAGTTTGTTTGTTACAATGGTGTTTATGTCCCTCTATTTACTCACCTAGTATCCTCTCAAGCCAAGAAACATATTCTCTTGTTGCCAAAATAAGCCTACTAGGGAATTAGGCCTAGTCACTTAGTGCTACCTATTTGGATGACCATGATATTTGCATAGCATATTCAAGGATGTATGAGTGATAATTTTTAAATTATAATAAATTATATTACACCTTGACTTATGCCTTTCAAATAGTGCACACTTAAAACTCTATCTCATTTAGGTGACTAGGTCACCTCTCACTAGCCCTTCTAGACTAACTCTTTAGCCCAAAACTGTAAAAGCATTTATAGGAATATTTGAGAGTATTTGTGGTCTAAAAAGTTTTAATACACTTCATACTATCCTATTTAATGGTAAAAATTTATTCATCAAGATTTGTACCTTAGATTTATCACTAAAATTTGCAAAAAATAGGGATCTAATGTATTCATATAGATATCCATACAAACTACTATCATGAGTGGGATCTCCTTAGAGTGCATAATGTTTCAACTATTTCCCATCCAAGTCAGGTCATAAAGATTCATTTGTCTCAATTTTTATTCCATTGCGTCATTAGGACTAGTTTAGATAGGTTTTGAGTGGCATCATCTCTTAACGATTGTTCATAGCCCTAAGGGCTTGAAATTCAAAATCAATGCTAATATTTTTAATTATACAACCTCCTTAAACCTTCCCTAGTAGTTTAGTACCCCATGAATCTAATCCTTGATGTAACAACATGAATAAAGTTGCTCTTGATCTCAAAACCCTGCATTGTAGGAGGTTGAATGAGAGAAAAAGGGTGTAAAAGAGAGAAAAATATTTGGTTCTATCTTCCAGCACCTCCTAAAGGTTTGTGACAACCCACTTGACCTATTCCCATGGTTTATATTTTCCATATCTCCCCCATAGATCCTATACAACCCCATTAGATCTTTCTTAGGTTTGTAGGCTTCATGGCTTGTATAGCCCTAATGCCTAGTTTAGTGTCTGCCTTACTCAACTTGAGACTTTTATCATCATGAAAACCCTTGTTATGTCTTCTCACTTCCTCCTCTAATTATTTAAATCCTAAAACACCCCCCAAACATGCAAAGGTTTTCCACTTTCATGCACATGCCTATGACTACCTATTTAAGCCTAGTAGGTTTAATTAGCTATCAAGGCTTTCCCTTGTATCAAAGGAACATATAATTTAATGTAGGCTAAGAAATATTAGGAAACAAGTCAAGAGACCTTATTTTCACTCATCCATGTCACCCTTATGTATGGTTCCTTATACTTTTACTCTCCTATGTGACCCTACATGTAGGTGTTTAATTATTCTACCTGAATGAGATATACATACACCCTCCTCTATTGGTTGGAATTTTGAGACTTCATAGAGTTCTAAAACATAACATAAAAGGGGTTCTCTCATTTTCATAGACCTTTTGAATATATTATTTGAATCATCCACCACATAGTACTTTGTTTTATTATTTTGTCCTGTAGGTGGAAGTTGAGTTCTTTGACTATGTGTAAGAGGTGAGTTTCTTTCTTGAGTGGTTATGACTTTATTAGAGTATATCTAACCCATTATGACCTAGTATATATTTCTCCTTTTCTCTATAGATTCTTCTCTATATCTTCTAGTTCATCAATAATGGCTTGATCAACCGCCTAATTTTCACCTTGTTCATAGTTCATCAAGTGATTTATAAGCTCATTACTATGAGATGATCAAAACTTGGATTATGACATATACCCTTTAATATTTATTTATTTGAGTGGGATATGGCTTTGAATAGGTTTTCTTGTCTCTAAACTCATCTTGTTTCTTTAAACTACAAATTTTCCTACTAGACTTCCTTGAGCCTTACTAAGTTGCCTATGTATGGATAGGTCCATGTTTGCCTTCTTAGAGTGCTCTTGATGCCTTCAAAAAAATTTGTTGAGGAACTTTCTTTAAGTTATAATTAATAACCATTTTTAGGAGGGATCAATCTCACTTGATATTTTAGAAATCACAACTCCCAAGGGCACTAAGAATCTCTTTTAGACTCCACAAGGTAGTTATTTATCTTAAATAGGTATGTTCAACTATCTTAATGCCTCTTTTTTTTCCATAACACCTCAATGCTCTACATATTATCATAGGGTATACATACCCTATTCACCCCTTACACATGTAATCTCATAACATGACCATGATGTAACACTCATGGAGGCTTTTATGTACTTTACAAAGAACATTTTGAACCTCACAACAACATTAATCTTTACAAATAAACCTCAGATGATGCTAAATCTGATAAGTGAGATTTTTACACCTATAAATGTAAGGCCTCATTCCTATAGTTAGTCCACATGGATCTTTATTCAAGCTTGACACTCACTTTAAACTTCTATAGATGTGGAATCACTGCCACTATGATTTAGATATTAAAAGTTTATATGAGGGGTGATAAAGAGAGAGTTCTAGACTTGCTCATGGCCTCCTCTTGAGAGATCCATCCATTAATACATTTTTAGAATCCATTTTGGCTACAAACATTCTTTTCACTTAGTACTTACTACCATAATATTTACAACTCTATTTGATCTTTGAAAACATGTTTATAAGTTTAACTTTTTTTAAATACTCATTGATTAAATCTAGGTCATCATAACAACTCAAAAGGTATATAAATCCCTATCAAAAATTGATCTATTATGTCCTAAATATTAGATTCCATTGATTCCTACCTACAACCTCATTGAGAGTTCTCACTAGACTTTGTAAACTCTTGGAAACATTGTTCTGAAAACCTTCAAGTAGGTCTATAGACTCATTGATTTGTTTAAACTCCTTGACTATGAGTAGAATTTATAGGTGATCACCATTATATGGATTTTTTGGCCCATGTCTTCACTAATAATCCATTGTTGTAGATCCTCAATGAGGTTTGGAAGATTTTTAAGACCTCACCAACACTTTGTAACTATTGGAGACCTTGAAGTTTCAAGAATCCCATTGTTATCAACCTGTAAATTAATCCAAAATAAGGTTTCTTATCTCTTGATGGCTCACATGTGTGAAATGAGTCTTGATTATGGTGTAGAAAGGTTTTTTAGACCCCTAATAATTCACCCAACTTTATATTCCTCTTTCATTATGCCCATAAATGGAGAAAACAAAGCAAACTTGAACCCTACCTAGATGGAGAAAACACATTGACTCCTTCACCTTTTTAGTGATTTTTCATAAGGTAGAGGAAATATGAGAAATAATTCCATAAAATGTAAGACAACTATGGTTCCATCATCTTCCCAAAATATTGGGTCCTCATTTTCTCTCTCCTATCCATACCATTCATAAACATGATTAGCCTTACTGAGATATCAAGGAGGAAGATGGAAATAGGGGGTCAATTTTTTACCCATTTTGACTTAAACTCCCTATAAATAATGTATATAGGCTTATGAGGTATAAATTAATCCATTTATGTGTCTAAATAGCATATTTCTTTGACAAACTTGTATAAACCACCTAAAAACCTCTACTTTTTGCCATGAAAACTATCCATTCTACCTAAAAACTAATGGAGATGATATATCAAGTGCCTCTAAATGTTGTAAATGACTTTATAGACATGTATTAATATGTCCATCTCTCCCTTCTATTTTACACTTATTATTTTCTTTCAAAACCTTCTTTAGACATTATAAATGGGTAATAAAGCATTGTAAAGAGGGGTGTAAGGTTAGAAATGAATATTTACCACATTTTTTGGTACTTGCATAGACTAAAGGAGGATCAATATGACTTTGAAACATGTTAGGTGAATCAAAATTACCCCTATACCTCCTAACACTATTGAACCCACTTGACTATACCATAAGGTGACTAGACAGCATAAGGTCAAAATGACATTTACCTTAATTTCATTAAGATAACCATAAACAATGATAACCAAGGATTTTAAAGACCATTTTAAGGGTTATGCAAGGCATATGATGTCCAAACTCTAAGTTTGGGTGACATGACAAGTGAATTTTTGAACTATAGGGGTTGATATTTACCTTGGGAGACCAAATTATCAAAATTCACTCCAATAAGGGATCCATCCCCATGGGAGAGGGTTGTCCATTCACCTCTCCAATTTCATTTTAAAATATTTTCCTCATTGGTACCCCAAGAGTTTACACCCCCTTATATGATTGCTTCACCTTACACATAAAAAAACCCAAATCAAGATGATGAAATAAGGGTTCTCATTGATCCCTAATGGGTGAAATAAATGCAAGATGCCATAGATGAGAGATAGAATTTAGTGGTACCTAAACTACCTATAGTATCTACCAAATTTGACAAAAGGAGTGGAATTATTCAAAGAGTAATGAATAGGAAGGTGATGAGTCTAAAGACAAAAGAAAAGATAGAGTTTATATAGAGGTAAAATATTTTCCCTTTACCAAAGAAGCCCAAAATAAACCCAAATGATCCTCAGGAGTATATAGAAAATTTAGTGGACACCATAGGGGAGGCAATGAAATAAATGTATCAAATCAAGGAGGATGCCTTGAAAATACATCAAAGGCAAATCATGTAGGATCCTTAGGAGATTATTACTGATATATAAAGTGAAACCACCAAGCAATATAATATTAGGGTTTACATGATAGGGAGACAACATAATGGGGAAAATGTTTTTAAATTTTAGAATTGGATGAAGTAATTGGAAATAAGATAAATTTTTTGGTTTAATACTCTAAGACTAATGCATTTCAATAATTGAATCTAATGGACAACATGGATACTTCCTGGTGCCTAAATTATTTGATTGTAAAAAGGGATGCTTCCATTAATTAGCACAATTAAATGAAAACATTATTGGAACATTTTCTTAATCATGAAAGCAAGGCCCTAGAAATTTTGAGATATATGACGGTTACCAATATGATCGCCCCTATAGGATAATTGGTTAATAGACCTAATTTTGAGAACCTACTCCAAGAGGATATAGACAACTTAAAAGAAGAAGTTGAGAGCACCATTTATAGAAATAATGAATAAATAATATAGTTGGTTAGTTTTCCAAAGGATAGAGTAACAAGAGTAGAAGCTTTGTGAGTTGAATTTAGGAGCTCAAAAGTTGAGCAAGAAATGTTGATGGCTAAGTTTGTCAAAATCTTAAAGCCTTCACTAGTCAATTTTGATATGATAAGTAAGGGTTTTGATATAGCCTATACATTATTTCAAGAGCTAAAATCCAAAGAATTAGCTTTGATATTAAAACCAAGCTTCAAACTAGCTATCAATATTACCCTAGCTTCACAAATCTCTCAATTTTTGGATTCACAGTTTTGTAAACTCTTATGAGCCCAGTTCTGATGCCACAAGGACCTCTAGTAGTACCTCAATGAAAACTATAGTTACTCTATGAGCCCCTTAAATTAGTTATGCCACATTAGCACCATGATATAAAAAAAACTATGTATTACATGATATTATCAAGTTTAGTTCCTAAACCATTCACTTCACATGCATATTGTATTTTTAGTTGAAGAGGTTGTTCTAAATATTGTCATGATATATGCATCTTTTGCATTTTTCTAAATGCAATGTTCTATTTTTTAAACTTGTAATTTTAGATAAAGATTGAAGAGATGAGGACTTCCCCATCCCAAGCCTATATATATTTGTAACCTCCTGGTCCCAAAGGGAGGAGAGTTTTGGTTGCTAAGATTAATAGGAAATTCTGAGAAGTTCTATTTGAATTGATCTTTGTGTGAAAATATTCATTCTTCTCTAATTTTATGAATTATGTAAGATACACCATTATTTTAGTATCTTATTTATTTAATTTTTGCATGAGTTTTATTTTAATATAGCTATTCATTTTGAGATATAACTAATTTTAATTCCTTTTGCATACTAATCATAATATCCATTGTGGATGTGCAAAAGCAATCTTGCAACCGTGGCAACCTTTGATAGTGTATATTTGAGTGTATTGTATTATTTATTTCCTTTGACTCCTTAACTGTGTTTGGTTATTCATGTGCTATAATAGCTTAAATCAAGCATTCATTTTTTATTTCTTGTCCAAGTTTTGGTCTTGAAGGGTTTTATATTAGGTAGTCCATAGGTTTTTAATTTTATGCCTTCCCTTACCCATTTTTTAGTTTATTTTAGAGGTCTTACCCACCTTAGTTAAGACCATCATCCTTCCACCCACTTCAAGTAGATCTAGGTTCACCCATGAGTTAACCCATCCATGGTAGACAACCTGTATCACTCTCTGCTATTCCACCAACATCTTATCATAAAATTGAATACTCTGTAACTCATGCCTTGGAGTGATATATTTCATTGATCCTAAAATGTTAGAGTTCACCTCATAGGAATTTCTAGGGGTGTTCATAAAACACACATCAACAACTTGTAAATCTCAGACCTTAGTTATTCCTCTCAATTCTAAACCTTTCTTGCTTATAAAAGTCTTGCATCTACACTCTCTTATGCCCCTTAGCCTATCTATTAGTTTGATCAGTATTCTATTTATGAATTAGGCCTTCTATCTTGCCCAAAATGCTTAAAAACTACTTATCTTTTGCATTTACATGTTTTGAGCTTGTACCTATTTTTTTGCTCGCTAGACACTTGCATCTTAGATAAACACCTATGTCAATGTAGGTGGCCTAATATGATATAAGTGTATACTACCCCAAATTCATCCAATTTTCAAATGAAACATATCCTAATGGTCAGCCTAAGTGATTTAATTGATATAAATATAAGATCAACCCTCATTCATTCCTCACCTAGAATAGAACAAGGGAACTTATCAAAAGCATTCAATCAATCACTTAATAAATAAAATATTTAATATTTTTTCCTATTCTCATATCAATCATTGGAATAACACATACACATATCTAAAGTATGGAAGAATCAGCCCAAAAACTCAATTTTTAAAGCTATGAGATAGGTTACTATTTTACTTTATTTTCACATATTGCATGATTCACACATAAGTCAACATGTAAGAGAGAAGTACATAAGTATAAGTCCCTCTTTAGAGTGTTAGATATGTAGGTAGTGTTTATTGGTAGAAGGGTTTTTGTGGTAGTTTGACACCATGTACCCACTAACCCTTTTTTCCCATATCCATTATGATAGGGAAGAACTAGGGTTTTTCTATTTGACAAGGATCAATAATCCATGACCTAGATATGAATGCACTAGAGCAAAAGAGATAAAAATCCTATAAACATCTAAGTGATTGTATCCTATTATAGTAAGTATTATTTACAAGACACCTACATCCAACTAAGACACTAGCATCAATGCAACTATCCAAGGCTGATACAAGTGTTTGAAGCTACAAATGTACTAAATCAAGAATTTGTTGATTGTTCTAGAATACTCCTCTAGTCCAATTCCTATTTGTTTGATATCTAGATATATATTAGCATCAGAATCAACTAAATACTTGTTTTCATTATCATTTAAATATATAGCATAGTTGTACTTTCCAATTTTATCATTTTTTAGTATAATAAATTTATTATATGATCTATTTGAGTCTCACAAATAATTGGCATGTTATAGATCTATTTATCACCCTTGTGTTTATTCATTTCTATATTATTAACCCTAAATACTCCCAACATCTATATTTCTAGGGGTAAACATTTAGTGAACCTGATTTGTATGAATGCAAACATTTTAGATTTCTAATATTTTTATGTAGTTGGGGTTTAAAATTATTGTACACTTTCATTTCCTATTTATATTATTTTGTATGTAACTTAGGTGTGGCCCTAGATTGGTATGTGTGCCTATTAAACACATTGAGTTTCCCCTCCTCTCACCTAAAATATATCAAACCAATGAAAAACCTAATCCCATGGTCCATGATGATACCCATGTTGAGAATGAGTAGCATGTTGATGAAGTTACCATAGAATAAGATTCTAAAAATGATAACCATGAATCCAATGAAACCAATGAACAAGAACAAATAGATTATTAGCAAGTGAAATTTATTGCCTTATTTCATGAGCGTATTTGTCAAAACCCTAAATTTCTTGATGAAATCCTAAAACCCACATTAAAAACTTAAAAAATCAAAACACATCGATGACCAAGCAAGTCCATCTATTGATCATGATATTAGAGTTATGGGTCATCCCCATATACTAATAGCCCTCCCCTTGAACACATTACAACCTAATACTTGTAATGGGGGCATGGGATATGTATTTCAACCTTTGTTTCCTAAAAGTACTATTACGACATCTACCATGATATAATTCATAATTCTATTGCACATCATATTTAGATATCAAAAGCACCTAAATATGTTCATATGACTAGTAATTCAAACAAACCATAGAACATGACATATTATATTAGTGATAAATATTGCACCTATACATGCTCATTAGAAGTACTATGAGTTTATTACACTAAGTTTATAATGGGGAGATACTTTTGAGCATCCATTGGATGAGATCATGGGATAGTTATTTCCTTGCACATATTCCTAAAATACCAAAAGAAAACATTTAAAAACTTCAAAAGTCCAAAAATATTTTCAGTATTTACATGTTCTATTAGCTCCTTGGCATATATGTTGTTATTTCCATGTTGGTAGATGGCATATTAGTATTTTATTTCTACACATGTTTTTCATGCATTTTTTGAGTGTGATTCAAGCATACATAGATACAAGATCAATACACTTTTGGATGTTGGTCTTTCCTCTACTCACATCACTAGGACGTTTGGCGCATCCACCTCTATTATCATGATACATCTAGGTTATAGCATTATATGGTCACTTTACATTATCATGTTTTAGCTAATATGTACTTGCATGTGCCTTTATCCTTGCTTATATATTTTGTAATGTGCTTGATATTTTTTGATAACACATTAGATCCATGGGCTACTATGATATGTTTATATTGGTTATTTATGATTTCCTTTATGTACTTCTTTGGGTGTCTTGCCTTGATATAATCTTATCTCTTGAACATTTGAATATGCTTCATCATTTGCAGCCCCCATGCTCTTGTTTTACTCTTTGACATTTTAATATATCATTTCTTGTTGTATGGGTATTTGAATATGTCATTATTGATTTTATAGGCATTTAACTAAGTTATGTCCATTTGATTCTGCAGCATTTGAATATTCCCTTTGTTTGTAGTCTCCTTAGACCATTGCCTTTTGACTTGATTTTGAGTGATCTTGTGTGTGTGCTTAATTTTCTTGTTGAGCTTGTATTATTGCTATCTATATGTTTCCATGATCTTTATCATGCATCTTAGGCCCTAATGTGATCACATTTTATGTGCTTCAATGATACATTTACGTAGACATGTTATCCTATATGTTATATTGTTCATTCATAGTTGTATGGTTATCTTATCCTTTTGAGGTGAGGTAACTACCATTTTCTATTCTTAAATCACCTCAAATAGGAGAATATTGGTGGGGGTATGTCATAGAGGCATGTATTTCACACACATTACAGCATCAAATTGAGTGGTGGCATGTCATAAAAACATGGCTTCCACACATATTTTTAAATATATAGTGGAGCATGTTTTGGAAACATGTTCTCCACACTTATTCAGTATTCAACATACCCAGAATATAGTGTGGGCATGTTTTGAAAACATGTTCTCCACATTATCACTTATATAAATTTTTAGATTTCTCCTTGTATAGCAAAAGTATTCTTTAGAAGCATGTTATCCACACACAATTTTGAAATTGGCCAAAACATATAATTATATGATTCAGATACACATTTGTGGTAGAATTTATATACTGGTACCATTGTTATATATAATTTTTGTTACCCAATTTTCACTCCCAAGTTTTGCATCTTTCATTTTTGCTAAGTGAATCATTCTTAATTTGTTTATCCCCGCAATAAAGTTTCAATTGTTATTTCATTTGGAAACCTTTGTTTATAATTTTTACAAGTGTTATTTTGGTCTTTTTGCCCAAGTGTTATTTCTTTCGGCAAGGTTTTGCTTCAGTTTTTTTATTCAAGTCTCAAAGGAATTATTGTAGACTTTTTATCTGAAACAAAAAGTCTAAAATAATTGGTCCATTTCAATCTTTTTGAAGGGTCACTTAAAAAAAGTATAAAAGGCCTTTTTGTCATGGAAGTGTCATTTTCAAAAAGTCCAAAGGGTACATTTTTAATATTTCTAAAGCGTATTTTCTCGAGAATTGGATCTTTCAACTTTTTTGAGGTAATTGGCTCTTTCAACTTTTTCAAAGGAATTGTTTCAAATATTTTGTCTGAAACAATCTTTTTGAAGGGTCTTTTTCTCATGGAAGTGTCCTTTGAAATATTTACAAAGGGACATTTTTAATTTTGTCAAAGGGTCTTTTCTTTTTTGAAGGGACATTTTCAATTTTGTTGAAGGGTCTTTTCTCTTGCAAAGGGACATCTTCAAAAAGTCCGAAGGGACATTTTCAAAAATTCTGAAGGGACACTTTCAAAAATCCTAAAGGGACACTTGAAAAAATTTTGAAAGGTCTTTTCTTGGGAAAGTGTCCAGTTCAATATTTTTAAAGAAACACTTACAGAAAGTCTGAAAGGTCTTTTCTCAAGAAAGTGTCCAGTTCAAGATTTCTGAATGGACATTTTAAATTTTGTCAAAGGGTCTTTTTTTTCTGAAGGGACATTTTAAATTTTTCCAAAGGGTCTTTCTCTTTTGAAGGGACATTTTCAAAAAAAATTGAAGGAACACTTTCAAAAATCCTAATGGGACACTTGCAAAAACTCTTAAGGGTCTTTTTTCTAGAAAGTGTCTAGTTTAAGATTTTTGAAGGGACACTTGCAAAAAGTTTGAAAGCTATTTTCTCAATAAAGTGTCTAGTTCAAGATTTCCAAAGGGAAATTTCATGATTGATGAAGGGCATGTTCAGGATTTTTGAAGGTCAAAAATAAAAGGGTCCACAAGAAAATTATCTGAGAAAATGCCTTGAAGGAATGGCCCTAGTAGAATGACAATTATATGGACGTCAGCTTTAAGGTGATGAGTTAGCCATTGGAATTTAAATAGTGGGTCCCAAGAAGATCGATGGTCCTTATTCAAATGCTCAAATATCCTAGGGCTCATGTTATTTATCCACTAAATAAGATCATAGGGTTCATCTCACCATTTATAAGATCAGTATCCAAGTCATTTTTTGATGGCCAATCAAAGTAATAATTGACTAAGGGGATTTCAAAGATTTGAACATTTAACTAAGGTTGAGATGGGGTGAGTTTTCAAGGGATGTTTGTGGACATACACATGGATCTATCATTTTAAAAAATGCCATGAAAGCATGCATGTAGACTCCAAGTGATGCATCTTCAAGGCCAACAGAAGGAAAAGACTCTTTCCCATGTTGTTGCACACCTTAGCAAGATGATGAGAAGTTGTTAGTATCAAGAAAAATACATAAGTGGACTCATTTTTCATAACCACATTGATTCCATTTCAAAATATCTTTCATTGGTTCAACCATTGGGGAAGCATCTTTGAGAGATCAGGCTAATTATATAACCACTTGAGGTGACATGGATTAATCATATGGCCTGAATGAGCATCATTTACAAAGATAGTTACAATTGAAGATGGAGACTTATAATAGATTGATTCCTCTTTTTAGAACCAAAGGCCTCCTCCTCTCTCTTCCTTTCCACTATAAATACAACCCTTGGGCTAGTGTAAAAAACAACCACACAGTGTATGGTGAAACCCTACTAGATTGATGTTATATTTTTCCTTTAAGCATTAGTACAAGTCTTTTATTTCTAGTTCTAAACAAGTATCTGAGCATGTAAGTGATGTATAGTAATAATAAGTGATGATTTTCCATCCTTTTATCATTTATCCTTCATGTCTGAGTAAAAAATTTTAGTCTAATAGGTCATATAGAGTGTGTTCAAGTGTGTTAAATTATTGTAAGTGTATAACTATTCTTGGGATGTGTTATTTGCATTTCATTTCATTTAGCTTGGGTCATTTTATACATCTAACCTCTATATTAAAATACTTGTGTTAGAACCCCTTAGAGCTTGAAAATGGTCTATGTGTTTTATTATATTGTGCATTACAATATGATATTCACATGGAAGATAATCTCAGTGCATCACCAATCTTAGAGTAGGTTTCCTTTTGTGCAATTCCTAACTCTTTTCCTTTAAATCAAACTAGTTTAGATAGAGTTTATTTTTTAGAGATACATTCAGGGAGCTAGCCCTTTAAATCTAGAGGTTCATTTCCTCTATAAGCATACCCACATGCCTAGAAATGTTCCAATATTTCCCAAATCTAGAAGAGACTTGAACACTCTCTTCTAGGGTGCAATATTTAGAGACAATAGTTTCATCATGAGATATATATAAAGTGAATATGATATGTAATGTGTGCTTAATATTTTAAAATTGAAATTAGTTTCCTATTTTAAACTCTCTTAGGGACTGTCACCACCCACTAAGTTAAACTTGTATTAACTATATTGAGCCAATATACTACAGTAGTTGGTTCACTTTTTGGTATGGTTGAGATGATTAAATCACTCAATCTTTCCAAGATTTTAGGTTAAACATGATTGTATCATCTAGCCTCACTAATTTGATAGTGTGACTTAACTTGGTTCACTAACACTCACCAGGTTATAAGTATGATTGGGTTGCATGGTTGAGCTAGGCTCAAATTTTAGGTGGAAATTCATATTTTCTCCAAGGTTGGGAGAATGAGACCTCATATATTTCTCCCTCTCTATTTATCTCCTTAGATATACGCAGTTTCCAAATTTATAATTGTCTTAATCTCAGTTTCATTGATTCATAATAGTACATCTTTCAAATCAAGTTGCCAATAGGCAAGGTGATTACATCAATACATAGGTATAATCCTAAATCTTGTTATATTTAAATTAAAATTAGTTCAATACTTTAAAATTGATATTATATGCAATGATTATATATTTAAAAATGCCCTTAGTTATTGTTAGGTTGTGGAGCTAAAAGCTTCAACCCTTTGCAAACAGTGGAACAGAAGGTTACTGAGTTTCAGGAGCACCAGCATCGGCAGCAGGACCGACGTCAGTCGAGACGAATGCAAAAGGCCACCAGCGACGGTAGGAAGTCGGCCAACATCGATCGCCTGTGTGTTCTAGAACTACTCATTTCACGGACAGTTAGTTAAGTGAACGAAGAGTTTGCATGTTGAGACCAGTTAGAGTCTTGGGCTGCGAGGATAATTGTCTAAATTAAGAGTCTAAGTTAGTGTTTGAGTTAGGGATCTATTTATAGACCCATTGGCATGTATTGTTAATGCATGAGATAGAAAGGAAGAGTTCCTTCTAGTTGTAAGATCTGTGAGTTGCAGGTTGTTGCAAGCTCATTGGGGATCTACATGTAAGTTTGGTCTTTGAATTGCAGGTTGCAGGTTCATGAGAGATCAGCTTGAAGTGCTATAGAGTGCTTGGTGTACCGGCAGGGTTATTACTGACTGGTTGGTGAGGTGAACACCAATTCTGTGTGTGAGTTGGTTATTGGGACCATTTTTTGTGTAAGAGAGTGTGTGTAAGAAGAATTACTGTACACTTGAGGTGTGGCGAACCTCTGTAAGGTGAAAGAGTGTGGCGTCTCTTTGATTGTATTCTTTTCTGTAAAGTGTTAATACAAGATAGTGTATTGTCTCTCATATTCTGTGCTATTGGTGAATTCTAGTTACTTGTGTTTCTGGTTATTTTCGCATATTCAATTGCTTATATTTGGTAATCATACTATGCTCTTTCTGAGGAGCAAGATCCTAATAGGTGGAATTAGAACAGGTGTGTTTGTTCTTGGATTTCCTCCACCCCCTAACAAGTGGTATCAGAGCTTTTGGTTGGGATACTAACAGATTGGTGTAGATCTGGGTAGTGTGTTTTGATTACAGGTTACTCACAGGGTTTCTGTTTGAGTGGGAGTTGAGCAATGGCAGAAAATAGTCAACTACGAATGGAAAAGTTTAATGGCAAGAACTACCAATTATGGAGGATGCAGATTGAGGACTATCTGTATCAGAAAGATTTGTACTTACCGTTGGGTGGGGTTGCTAGCAAACCCTTGGATATGAAAGATGAAGAATGGGAGGTTCTTGATCGAAAGGCTCTGGGATCTATTAGATTGAGTCTTGAATCATCTGTGATTTCCAACTTATCACAGTGTAAGACAATGGTGAAGTTGATGAAATCTTTGGCAAATTTGTATGAAAAACCCTCGGCTTCTAATAAGGTATTTCTTATGAAGCGTTTATTTAATTTGTAAATGTTGGAAGGTGGATCTGTTCATAGCCATCTTAGTGATTTCCATGGTTTGGTAAACCAGTTAAGTTTAGTCAATATTGTATTTGATGATGAAATTAGAGCTCTCTTAATCTTGTGTTCATTACCTGAAAGTTGGGAAGGTTTGGTAATGGCAGTTTCTAATACTGTGTCTCCTTCAAAAGTCTTAAAAGTGGATGATGTTGTGAGTGTAATCTTGAATGAAGAGATACGCAGGAAAAGCACAGGTGAATCATCTGGAGATGCTTTGAGTGTTGAAGGAAGAGGAAGGCCAAGAGAGAAGATAGAGCGTGGGAGATCAAGGTTGAAGACAGGCAGAAGATCCAAGTCCATGTATGGCAGAATAACCTGCTGGAAATGTGGAAAACAAGGGCACTTAAAGAGAGATTGTAGATCGGGTGAAGATCAGCATAAAGGACATGGAGAAGAAGTAGATGTTGTGGATTACGTTGCACAGGATGCTCTGGTATGTTCTTTGGATAAAGTAGAATCTTGGGTTCTAGATTCTGGTGCCTCTTTTCATGCATCCCCACATAGGGAATTTTTTCATGAGTATGTCCAGGGAGACTTTGGAGAAATTTGTGTAGGGGATGGTAAGCCTTGTCAGATTGTTGGCAAAGGCAAAGTGAAGCTGAAATTGCAGACAGGTGACACATGGGTGTTAAAGGAGGTCATGCATGTCCCAGTTCTGAAGCAAAATTTGATTTTTGTTAGAAGTTTGGGTGATGAGGGTTGCACAGTAACTCTCATAGCGGACTCTTGGAAGGTTACCAAGGGTACACTTGTTGTAGTTAGAGGTAAGAAAGTAGGTACACTTTATCTATCTACTTGTTTTACTGATTCTCTTTCTGGGTTATCTACTTCAGCTGTAGATTCGAAGATGTGGCTTAATAGGCTTGGTCACATAGATAAGAAGGAGATGCTGGTTCTTGAGTCAAAGAGTATGCTTTCGGATTTGGAAGGTATGGATCATGCTTTTTGTATGCAGAAGAAGAAGGTAACGTTTCTTGAGGAACCCGATGTTAGTGACAAGAATAGGAAAGCCTTGGTTTTTAAGGAGAAGGTGACGGATAGAGTTCAGCACGAGATGCAAAAGAATTCTGAGTAAAGCAAGGGTGATTTGGACAAGGATTTGATCCAAAAAGAGCTCGCAGAAAAAAGTCAGGTCTCACAAGAAAAACACAGAGACCGACGTCGGCAGGAAAATGGCATCGGCATCTAGACAAGGACTGACGTCGGCTATGTACAGACCGACGTCGGTGACTCAGGGCAGATATTGACCAGCGTCGGCCAAGGGAAACTGACGTCGACAAGGTGGCAGTTGTAGGAAACTAACTTCGGTCGTCTGCAGACTGAGATGTGACTGGCATCAGTTACTGAGACAAATTTTGGGTGGACAACAAGCTGTCATGGAGTCTCAAGCGCCTATATGGAGGACTGAAGGTGTAAGTCCTTAAATTCATCATTTCCCTTCTTTACATTACTTGTTGCTCACTTATGGCATAGGACCAAGAAGTTGTTGAAGAAGCAGAACAGGTAGATCCAGGAAACAGTGGGAGCTAGGCATGGATGTGGATGTGATTCCTTGGAGGAGAACCAAACAGGTGTTTTGGGTAGAGTGGCCAGCTAGAAGTAAGCACTGAGAGACGAATGGATGTTCAGGATAAAGAAGAGCAAAAATGGATACGTGAGATGGAAGATCAAGGTATATGGTCTTGAATTAGTTGCAAGGCAATGGAGGTTTGATCATTGTGTTTCTCTTTACCAGGTTGGATAGTATTAGCTACACTATCCTATTTTTGTATGATGTGCTTGTTGCAGGGTTACATATACAGGTATTGCTGAACTAAAGGTAAAGCTAGTTCAGGTGTTTGTCATGGAGAATCTGGGAGCAGTAAGATTCTTTGGCATGAGTGTGTTCTAGAGACATGATAGGTCATATGTTGACTTTGTTTCAGGATGATTGTGTGAAATCGGTTAGCACGCCAATGGTTGGATAGTTCTATGAACAGGTGTCTTGATTCACATAATGAGGTTAAGTGCATGGTATGTACTAAACCTGAGTTTTCCCAAGCAGTGGGAGTTGTCACAAGTTTGGAGTCAATCCGGGAAAGTAATACTGAAGGGCAGTCCAGTTGGACCAGCAGCAGGTGCACATGCTATGCAGGGTCAAGTTATTTTTTCTACATGGTTGTAGATGCGGAAGTGGCAGGTAATTTGGATGACAGGTTTTGCACCACAGATTTTGTGGTGGTTGGTCTTCAAGAGTGATCTTGAGGAGGGATACATAGCCAATGGAACAAACTAGACGGTGTACAGGTACAGGTATAGGTTGCAACTGTTTATCTCTAAGTGGGAGATTGTTAGGTTGTGGAGTTAAAAGCTTCAACCCTTTGCAAATAGTGGAACATAAGGTTGCTGAGTTTTAGGAGCACCAACGTCGATAGCAAGACCGACATCAGTCGAGACCAGTGCAAAAGGCCACCGGCGATAGCAGGAAGTCGGCCGACGTCAGCAGAACCAGACAAGTAAGGACCAATGTCGGTCGCCTGTGTGTTCCAGAACTGCTCATTTCACGGACAGTTAGTTAAGTGAATGAAGAGTTTGCATGTTGAGACCAGTTAGAGTCTTGGGCTGCGAGGATAATTGTCTAAATTAAGAGTCTAAGTTAGTGTTTGAGTTAGGGATCTATTTATAGACCCATTGGCATGTATTGTTAATGCATGAGATAGAAAGGAAGAGTTCCTTCTAGTTGTAAGATTTGTGAGTTGCAGGTTGTTGCAAGCTCATTGGGGATCTACATGTAAGTTTGGTCTTTGAATTGCAGGTTGCAGGTTCATGAGAGATCAGCTTGAAGTGCTATAGAGTGCTTGGTGTACCGACAGGGTTATTACTGACTGGTTGGTGAGGTGAACACCAATTCTGTGTGTGAGTTGGTTGTTGGGACCATTTTTTGTGTAGGAGAGTGTGTGTAAGAAGAATTACTATACACTTGAGGTGTGGCGAACCTCTGTAAGGTGAAAGAGTGTGGCGTCTCTTTAATTGTGTTCTTTTTTGTAAAGTGTTAATACAAGATAGTGTATTGTCTCTCATATTCTGTGCTATTGGTGAATTCTAGTTACTTGTGTTTCTGGTTATTTCCGCATATTCAATTGCTTATATTTGGTAATCATACTGTGCTCTTTCTGAGGAGCAAGATCCTAACAGGTGGAATTAGAATAGGTGTGTTTGTTCTTGGATTTCCTCCACCCCCTAACAGTTATAGGTCAGTAACTAACAAAGTACTCAATTTGGACTCAAGTAAAGACAAGGTGTGTTATACACACCTAGGTGCACATTATTTTCCTTTAAATTAGCAATTCCATTACTAGAATAAAGGAGGGGAATGCAAACACTATTTATGAATTAAATATTTACTCATTATTATACACTTTTCAAACTTAGAACTTGGTTGTTCCTCTCAGTTTTAGACCTTGCCTTGTTCTATAATTCTCATATCTTCTCTCTCTTGTGCCCCTTGGCCTATCTCTAAGTCTAACTGGTCTTATATTGATTACCCAAGCCTTCTATCTTGTCTAGAATGCTTAAACTTACTTATCTTATGCCTATACCTACTTTCTTGTTACATATACACTTACATATAATATAGACACTTGCATTAATATAGGTGTCATGTTTTGATGCAAGTGTCTAGTGCCCTATAGTCATCTAATTTGGAAATTAAATGTATCATAATGGTTGGCCTAAGTACTTTAATTTGAGTTATTCTTCCAAATGGATTGATATAAATATAAGATCAACCCTCATTCATTCCTCACCTAGCACAGACCAAGGTAAATTATCAAAATCATTTAATTAAGCACTTAATAAAGTAAATATTTACTATTTTCTCTTATTCTCATATCAGTCATAGGAACAACACATACACAGGTATGAAGTACAAAAGGAGCATCCCAAGAGCCTAGTTTCCATGTTACAAGATAGGTCACTATTTACTTATTCTTCACACAAAAGAAAATACATAAGGGATAACTACATAAGTTTGAGGCCCTCCTTAGAGTATTGGCTATGTAGTTATCTCTCATTGACAGGGGGTATTTTAGGTAGTTAAACACTATTTTATCACTAACACATTTTTACCACAACCACTATAAGGAGGAAGAACTAGGGTTTTGATATCTTACAAGTAATGACATTCTATGACCTAAATTTGAATACACCAAAGTGAAGGTGATGAAAAACCTAAAAAAATCCAAGTGGTCACATCATGTCTAACTGGCATTATTTACAGGACACTTGCATTTAAATTAAACACTAGTGTTGACTCAACCATCCAAGGTTTATGCAAGTGTTCAAAGTTATAGAAGCACTAAATCTAGAATTTGGTAACTATTATAAAATATTCCTCCAGTTTTCTTCTTGCCTATTCTAAATCTAGATCTATATTAGAACCATAATCAACAAAGTACTTGTTTTCATTATCATTATGATATCTAGCATAATTGTACTTTCCATTTTGAGTTTATCTTAATATAATAAATTTAGTATATGTTCTATTTGAGTTTCAAAAATAATTGTCTATTATAGATCTATTTATCACCCTTGTGTTTATTCATTTCTATATTCTTAACCGTAGGTAGTCCCAACATCTAGATTTTTAGGGTTAAATAATCAAAAATCTCCCATTCATTATGAATTATAAGTGAATTTCCCCTTATTTTCCCTACCTCAAATATATTTTCCTCACTTAACCTTGTATGACACTTCAAATTAACTTTATTGATATGTATTTGCATTTTTATGCTCTTCAAATTAAATTTCATTGATCATTGTGATGTGACTTTTCCTTTTCGATGAATAGATTCAAAATTTCTTCTAACAGCCTTTGATGATGTGATGCATTACCTTCTAAATTATAAGGAATTTAATTTATTTTGTGTTAACTTGGTTTAAAACATATATCTATTTTGGAAATGATGCAACCTTTAAAGTGATTTATTTTTAACTAACTTGGTAGTTATCATTTGTGTACCATTTTTCTTTACACTTTCTTCCTTGCCTCATTTTCAGACTTATTTATTTGACTCCCACATTAATAAATTTATGTTTCCTTAATGCTCTTTTGTATCTTTTTTCATTTTTTGTGACTTTGAATTTGGTATATGCTTTGAATGACTAAGTTATAGAGATTTCACTATACACATCTCCAATAAAACCTAAAAAATACAAAGAAAACTATAAAATAAACAAAATTCCTAATTACATGATATTTCTTAGCACACACTCTTTGTTTTTAAGTTTTCAATAGATCATTTCTAATACATATTAATCCTAAAACTATTTACTTTCCCTAGAATAATGGTTCCATGAATTTATGTAATGTTAATAGTGCCTTGTTGTGGTACTTCATGAATAATATATGGACCCTTCCATCTAATACATAGTTTCAAAGGGTGTGATTTGAACCTATTTTCATATAACAAGACTTTATGATTCTATTGAAATTCCTTTGGTTATAACTTGTGATCATGCCAATATTTTTGGCTCTTTTAATGAATCTCTTGTGTCCATGTTTCTCTTTCTATTTTTTTCTTCCATTTAGGATCATCTATCAATCATGCCCAAAATGATGCTTGGTCACCCGGTCACATTATTAGTGTGACTCATAGATTTGGAACTATATATTCCATTAGCATCACCTTTTACATCTCATAGACCAACTGAAAAGGTGCAAATATAATCACACATATATAGTTGGTTCTTTAGGCCTTTAAGATCATAAGTAATTGATCATCCCAGTCATCCCTCTAAACATTACATATTTTTGTTAGCATCTTTTCAAGAACCTTATTTGATTCAACCTACCCATTTACGTATGGGTGATAAGACATGATTTTATGGTGTGATATCGTGAATCATTCAATCAATTTTTTCATGGTGTTTCTTAGTAAATGTGTTCTTATATCACTGATTAGCTTCATAGGATACCCAAACATGGTGATGATATTTTAATATAATAGTTTAATTACATCTTTGGCACTAAAACTTGGTGTCATAATAGCTTCCACCCATTTTTTAAAATAATACACTGTAGTGATTACGTATATCAAATTATTTTTCCTATTATGAGGATTAATGGTGTCAGGGGATCTCTAGCTCTACCAATTAGAGCACAATTGATTACTTTCTTATATGCAATTAAACACGGAATTATACCAGAATGATAAAGTAGCTAGAAACTTAAGACAGCAAGGAATTTGAGAGACAATATACACTCATGTATTAAATACTACTAGAAGAAAATACAATAAGGAAGATGCCACTTCTTCCTCCACCTCAAAGGCTTGCCACACCTCAAGACCTTCTTCCCTCTCTCTCTTGCTCAACACAACAACTCTAAAGCCTGAGTTATTATCCCTCCTTGAATGCTTCAGCTGATCTCCTTGACCTTACACCTGTAGATCTCCTTCACCTTGCTTGCTTCAATGCTTTTACTTGCCTTAGAATCAATTACAATACATGCCTTATGGGTCTTTAAATAGGATCCCATGCTTAAAAAAATAGAACTCTAACTACTAAAATTAGACACACAGCCCACAACTTAAATTAACCCCTTAGCATGCAAACAGTTGGTTCAACTAACTAACTGTTCGTGCAACGAACAGTTTTGGACCGCACAGGCGATCGACGCCGGTCCCTACTTGTCTGGTGCTACCGACGTCGGCCGACTCCCTACCGTCGCCAGTCTCCTTCTCCACTGCAACTAACCGACGTCAGTCATACTGCCAATGCCAGTGGCTCTAGTTCTTCAACATCCTTCCTTGTGTCTGCAAACAGTTGAAGCTTTTAGCTCCACACCTTAACAATCTCCCATTTGGAGATAAATAGCTGCAACTTGTACCTATACCTGTACACCATCTATTTTGTTCTTTAGGCTCTGTATCCCTCTTCAATGTCACTCTTGAAGACCAACCACCACATAAACCTGTGATGCAATACCTGTATCTTATGCCATAAGAATTTTGCTGCTCCCAAATTCTCCATGACATACTTCTGAACCAACTCTACCCTTAGCTCAGAAAACTCCCTGTATATGAAACCCTCCATTGTTCTGCAACATAATCAAGACCATATACCATAGCCTTCTGTCTCATGTGTCCATCCACTCTCTTCTCTAAAATGGGAATCCATCCCTCTATCCAGTGCTTTCTTCTAGCTGACAACACTACCAACAAATACCTGTTTGGTTCTCCAAGGACTCACACTCCTCATTCATGCCAAGCTCCCACTGTTTCTGGATTCTACCCGCATTGCTTCTTCCATCTTCCTAGTTCATGACTATCAGTAAGCAATATAAAGAAGGTGAACAATGAATATGAGGTTCACATACCTTTCCTGACCTCCACATGGGTGTTTGAGACTTATTAATTCACCCAACATGTGTTCCAGTGACCGATCTAGGCCATCTCCCAGTTTGCTTCCGACCGATGTCGATTCCCTGCACTGACCCTGACTGCCGATGTCGTTTCCTTGGCCGACGTCGGCGTCCCTTCTACCGATGTCGGTCCTTATGACCAACGTCAGACTTCTCCTGTCTGACCTACCGACCCTGCTGGTCTACACATGACCAATGTCGGTATCTGGATGACTGACGTCGATGCCAAGCTACCGACATCGGTGTCTGTGTGTTCCTGTAAGTGATGAAATTTTCATCCATGAGCTCTTCTTGGATCAGACCTCTGTCCATGCTGCCCTGCTTAGATTTATTCAGTCCCTGTGACTGGTCTTTGTCCTTCATCTCCTCCATAAACACCAAGGCTTCTTTGTTCCTATCAAAAGCATCAAGTTTCTTCTTTCTACAATGAACTGTATCTGTGCTTTCTGAATTTGAACACATACCTTTTGAATCAAGAACTTCCATTCCCTTCCTATTCTTGTGACCAAGCCTATTAGGCCACATCTTCGAATCTACACCAGAAGTAGAATCAGTAATACAAGTAGACAGATAAAGAGTATCTACTTTCTTACCTCTTGCTAGAACAAGTGCTCCCTTGGTAACCTTCCAAGAATCCACTGTGAGGGTTATTGTGCATCCCTCATCTCCCAACCTTCCTACAAAAATCAGACTCTACTTCAGAATTGGAACATGCATGACCTCTTTCAACACCCACGTGTTGTCAATCTGCAATCTCAGCTGCACTTTCCCTTTGCCAACTATCTGACAAGGTGCACCATCCCCTAAATAAAGAACTCCAAAGTCTCCCTGTTCATACTCATAGAACAAATCTCTATTTGGGGATGCATGAAAAGATGAACCAGAATCTAAAATCCATGATCCTACCTGACTATCTAAAGAAAGTATGAGAGCATCCTGCATCACAATATTTGCTTCCTTTGCTTCTTCCATACCTGCATGTTGATTCTCTTTATCTCTCAACCAACACTCCTTTGTATGTCCTTTCTTTCCACAAAACTAGCAGGTAATACCTTTGGACTCGGATCTCCTTCCTAACCTTGATTTCCCTTGCTCAACCTTCTCCCTTTGCCTTTCCCTGCTTTCTGCACTTAGAGCATTCCCTGATGATTCACCTGTGCTTCTCCTACGTATTTCTTCATTCAAGATCACACTCACAACATCATCAACTTTTAAGATTTTAGAAGCAGATGCAGAATTACTTACTACCATAACCAAACCATCCCAACTTTTAGGCAAAGAACATAAAATCAAGAGAGCCTTTACCTCATCATCAAAAACAATATTGACTAAAGCTAGTTGGTTTACCAAACCATGGAAATCATCGAGATGAGTATGTACCGATCCACCTTCCTACATTTGCAAATTAAATAGCTGCTTCATAAGATATACCTTATTAGAAGCCAAGGGCTTTTCGTATAAATTTGCCAAGGACTTTATCAACTCTTCCATTGTCTTGCACTGTGATAAGCTAGAAATCACAGATGATGCAAGGCTCAACCTTATGGAACTAAGAGCCTTCTGATCAAGAACGTTCCATTCTTCATCCTTCATATCTGTGGGCTTGCATGCAACCCCACCCAATGGTAAGTACAAATCCTTTTGGTACAGATAGTCCTCAATCTGCATCCTCCAATGTTGATAATTCTTGTCGTTAAAGTTCTCCATTCGTAGTCTAATTTCTTCTGCCATTGCTGAACTCTCACTCAATCAAAAAACCCTGTGAATGACCTGTAATCAAAAACAATACCCTGCTTCCTACAAACCGTAGCTCTGATACCACTTGTCAGGGGATCTCTAGCTCTACCAATTAGAGCATAATTGATTACTTTCTTATATGTAATTAAACATGGAATTATACCAGAATGATAAAGTAGCTAGAAACTTGAGACAGCAAGGAATTTGAGAGACAGTACACACTCTTGTATTAAATACTACTAGAAGAAAATACAATAAGGAAGATGCCACTTCTTCCTCCACCTCAAAGGCTTGCCACACCTCAAGACCTTCTTCCCTCTCTCTCTTGCTCAACACAACAACTCTAAAGCCTGAGTTATTATCCCTCCTTAAATGCTTCAGCTAATCTCCTTGACCTTACACCTGTAGATCTCCTTGACCTTGCTTGCTTCAATGCTTTTACTTGCCTTAGAATCAATTACAATACATGCCTTATGGGTCTTTAAATAGGATCCCATGCTTACAAAAATAGAACTCTAACTACTAAAATTAGACACACAGCCCGCGACTTAAATTAGACGCACAGGTGATCGACGCTGGTCCCTGCTTGTCTGGTGCTGCCGACATCGGCCGACTCCCTGTCGTCGCCGGTCTCCTTCTCCACTACAACTGACCGATGTCGGTCATACTACCAATGCTGGTGGCTCTGGTTCTTCAGCATCCTTCCTTGTGTCTGCAAATAGTTGAAGCTTTTAGCTCCACACCTTAACAAATGGGTCATATAAAATCAATTCCACATTTCTCAAATTATTGCATGGGTAACATTGGATTTAAAATAATTTCATCTTGTTGGTTTAGTCTTCCCACTCATTGATAAATGGCATAATTTTTGGTGACTCTATGCACATCTTAAAACATAGTAGGCCACCATAGACTACTTTGTAGTATTTTTCTCAAAGTATAGTACCCTACGACATTCCCTCCTATAAATCTTTGGTGTGTTTCTTCTAGAAACTATGGCTTCTCATGGTCCATGGCTACTCTTCATAACACATGATCTTTACCCATCTTGTAGAGAATTCCATTGATAACATTTAATGGTAGAGCTTGTGTTATCAAATACTTTTTATTCTTTTCCACATAGTGTGTAGGAGAATATCCCCTATTCCAAAAAGTTTCCCGTGTATCCATAGTTTCTTAGATCCCAAATACTTGAAATAAGTGAGCATCTAGTGAATCATCCTATATATATTCTAGGTCCTCATGTTTTTATATGCAACTAATAATGATTTGGACCCATGTTTTTTCTACCTATATTTATATTGATCTTAAACTAAAAATGTTGAAAATAACATCAAACACCTATATATATTCATCATACTATCATTAGATTATTCAACAAATATCATAGGGCTTGATGATCAATTAAGAATTAAATTAACATCACTAATAGGTAATGTCTAAACTTTTGTAGTGTGAATACCATAGCCAAAGCTTCTCATTTTATGGAGGTGTAATTTTTTTCTACTATTGAAACCTTATGGAATACAAAGTGGATAGGGTGGTCCAAGCCTCCATCTCCTAGTTGACATAACATTGTGCCTATTATGATACCAAATACATCTACACGGACATGAAATTATTTCTTCCAATTAGGGATGACCAATATTGGAGCTATGACTAATCTTTGATTCAATTTAATGAAAGTTGAATTACATTCTATAGTCCATTCAAACTTTGTATTCTCTCAAAACAATATTTCCAATGGTGTTGATATCATAACAAATCCCTATATAAACTTATGATAGTGTCATATATGACCTAGGAATGATCGCACCTCATAAAAATTTATAAGAGGTTTCAAACCCATAATCACTGTAATTTTTACTTGATCTACAATTATTCCATCACTTCAGAGCACATGTCCTACCAAAACCCCACAGGGTGTGCATAATAAACACTTATTCAAGTTAAATACAATGTGTAAAGCTCTAAATCTTTCTAGCATAAGTCACAACCTTGATAGGGGGTCTTTAAATAAGAAGAACACATCCTAGTCATCTAGGTAGACCTCTAATAAATCATATATGAAGTCCTCAAATATAGTGACCATAGTGTTGGTGGTCATTTTTATGTGGCTAACAAAAACTAGGTTCTTATGCTATTGATCAAATAGAACCAGTCTTGCAAGGAGCTCCTAAGATCTCGCCAAGGTTTTTCATATTTGGTATAGATGCACTGATCTTCACTTAGTGACCCATTGTGGCCATTCCATTTTAAGGGGCCTTTGTTGGTTGCTAGAGTATTTCATATAAATAATTTGGTTTTACTTGGTTTATTGTAATTGTTAATTAGGGGATCAATAGATATGAATTTAACCATGGAAATATAGATTATCTAAAACATGTTAATTACTTTTATAGATGCAATAGTGCAACTACATTAATAAATAGAGCTATGTAATCAACATAAACATGCAAAATTAGATTGTAGCATAGAAACTAAACTAATCTAATCTAATAGACTGATAAAAAAGAGAAAAAGAAGGATAGAAATAAAGAAAAAGGAAAGACCTTGCTTTCTAATAAAGACCAGTCCAATTTTATAGAGTAAACAAACCCCTAGATAACTAGTCCTTAGTTGAGCTAGACATACCATAACTACAACTAAGGATGATGTAAGAGTCTTTAGAATGAAGTAGAAGAGCCAATAAGGAAAATAGGCTAACCATATACATGCATGGACCCAGTTTATCAAAAGAAAAATCTATTAGATAAATATATTTATATTAAAGTAATCAATTGTGAGCTCATCAAATACTCAACTGAGTTATAGACATGGCTTCAAAATATCCTCAACTCAAAAAACTAAACTAAAAAATAGGAAAATATATGAGAACAAAAGGATTGATCTATTTAACTAGGGATAACCATTCACTATCATCCACTAATATACTCTATTCTAAGGGATTTATCCCTTATTATAAGTAGGAGTTACTCTTATATAGGCATGTAGGCCTAAGGATTTTAATTTCAAATTAAATTTCTAATGGGGTGGTTATAGAAATCATTAATTTTGATTGAGAAATGTAGTTAAGGAGGCAGCTTGAGATCTCTAAAAATTTAGTAATATGCATAGGCTATGTATAATTAACACCATGCCTTAATTTAATTAGGAATGAATGCCTATAAGAGGATGTAGGTGATATTGCATTAGTATTTCAACACTCCATTGCCTCTACATAGTCAATTATCATGCCTCTTTAATTTTGAGTTTATGTTTTATGTTATATGCATGATCTTAATGCACACATAATACCTTGATTCATGCCTCATTCAATATTTTCAATTGAATCTACTAAGTCCTACATTGAATTTTATCATTTTTAATGATTTTATAGTGAGGAACCAATCAATAACTGGATTCTACCAATTAAATTGGATGCACAATCCATTCTTGGCTTTTGACATTTTTGATGGCTAGACAGACTATCAAATTTAATCTAGTGCTTTACTCACATATATGTCTGCATGTTTTTCCTTGGTAGTGTCACTACCAAGTGGCTTATATTTGCTCTTTCATTACTCAAAATAATGGATTTTATGAATTTTGACTACTTATATCATAGTGAAGTGGGATTTTGTTAGGTTGCATTATCTCTCTCACCTAGACATCTTACACATTATTGGCTTGCACAGACTACCCTAGGGATAAGGAGTAGTAGAATGTTGCCATGTGGTAGCATCCCACTAACCCACTTACCTATAGGCTCTAAGATCATATGGACTACCTTAGTATTATAGAGTAGTAGGATGTTAACATGTGTAAACATCCCACTAACCCACTTGCCTAGAGGTTCTTTAGTTTTTGCAATAATCCCTAGGATAGTGGGTCATCAGATGGTGCCATGTGGTAGCATACCACTAACCTAATTGTTAGCCTCCTATTTTGGTAAGTAAATGTTTCATTCTATCATGACATCCACATCAGCATGAGGTAATCATTTTACATAATGTTTGATATTTTGGCACCAACTAGAAGTTATAGTGCATACCTTACACAAACTGGTAGGTAGTTAACTAGCTCTTGGATCTTCAAGGCATCTTCCAGGATTGAAAATATGTAGTGATGTTGGGGCCCTTTTTATGATAAATAGTGGACCATGACAACTCATCACATATCAACATGAGGTAAACATTTCAAATGATTGTTCTTTTGGTACTTTTGGTGCCAACTAGGAGGATATTCAAAGATCTTGCACTAACTAGCAAGCAGTTGCTTAGCACTCAAGTTTTAAGTAACATCCTTTTAAGTACTACACATGGAAGTTAGAGAGAATAATTGTTAGAGTAGTGGATCTAGTGTAATAATGACCCCTAGTGATAGCTTATCACCTGATGTGCACCCATCTAACCTAGTACAAAGATGCTCCCTTGCCTATAAAAATAAGCTTGAACATGGAGAAAAAGGATGTGATATTAAGGTAGCAAAGATCTATAAGATTAATAGTATAATTATGCACTCATTTGATTTATATTTAGCATGAATACTTTTGGGAATAATCATGTATTTCTCAATCTCACCTGTGAGCCACAAAGCTTGTAATATAACTTAGATGAGTGTATGATCTATTTTATATAAACTATACACTATTTTATTGAACTTTAAATTAATGAAGAATGGCATTAAAACAAATTCAGTATTGATATTATTTAGATGGTTATATCATTATATTATAATTATGAATGGAATAGAGTAGTAATAATAGCATAAATTCCATAGATTAAATATGTTGTTGAGCGAAGGTATGCCCTATGTCATTAATGGCATCCTTGTGCTAGATAATGACTTTGGATTAAACCATGAAATTACCTAAGTGTTGGGGAAGGCATACACCTAAGACCTAAAACCTATACCTAGAGTGATATCATGAGGAATGAACCACTAAGTATAGAGCATTTCCCTAAATTGCTATGCTCCCAAATGACACTTAGCTTGGCATCCCATCTACTTGAGCCTCTATAGCCAGAACTAGCTACCTTGAATATGCTTTAACCTATTGATGATACCAATAATGGCTTGCACCAATGAACCTATCTAATATCATTATGGAAATGAACAAGTCCCAAAGATACTAAGTTATGCCATGTTTTAACTAGGACAATATAGGCCCTGATCCCTTCTTTGTTGCACTTTGGGTGAGTGCACAAGGCTATACCTTATGTAATTTGATGTTAGTAAAGTAGTGAATTTAAATGTTGTGTACTTATGAGTTTACTACACTTTCAACTAGTTTTTCTAAGTCCAAACTTGACTTGGTTTGCTTTCTAGGTGCATGACAAGGCAAATACGCTAACATCTGAGAACTTTTCTAAAACATTTTAGTTTTGTTATCAAGACCATGTTGAATTTTATTGTTGTAATGGTGAAATATAATGATACTCTTACTTTCACTCAAGAACATCAAGCACTAGAAAGAGTAAGTCAAAGATAGTTTCACATAGAACTATATGACATGCCAAGGATAGAAGCCAAAAGAATGGGTGCAAAACAACCTATATGATGCTCTATATGAGGTATTATTTTGTGAAATACCTAAACATGTGCATCAATGGTTGGTTGCCTACACAACATATATAATATGAATCTATGGCTAGTGCTTCAAGTGGATAAAAGAGTGCTTAGAGAGGCTTAATACCCTAGATGATGTTTGGATGTGTATTGTAGATAAGTGGTGGAGCAGTGTGTTGAATAAATACATGTTAGAATTCACAATTTCAACCTTCTCTTGGCCTAAAAAAGTAGATTATGAGTTATTTCATGAATTTATGGGTGCATTAATAAGGGGACTCAGTACTGAACTAAATAACTTTTTGGTGGATTATGATATTGAAACCATAAAAATGTAAGGCTAAAATACTTACGTTTATGAGCAAGCATAGAAAGTGAGAAGGGGAAGTGTAGGTGAGGTGTAATGGAAGGGGATGTACAACCTAACACCTAAGATATTTTAAGGTAAAACTATAAAAATTAAATGCATAGGTTGATAAAGGATTTGGAACTTGGAATTACTGAGAGGATTGATAATGAGAAGGAAGGGTATGGGAAAAGATCACTTGAATTATGATAGTGAAAAGAGAGAGAGGAAGAAGCAAAAGGCCAAGCTCAGTAGATAGATTAAGAATGAATTAGGTTCCTACATGATGTGGTGATTGAGGATACATTGGAAGCACCTAACTTCTTTGAACCTAAAGTGTAAGCTCATACACTGGATTCTCCACTAGAAGATAGAAGAATGATAACTAACCCTATTATCGACATTGAATTTGATAGACTTAAAAATTTGAACCAAGACTTTGTCATTAAACAAATGATTCCTTACAAATAATTAAACAAGAATACCAAAAAATTAATGAGCACCAACCCAATAATCTATAACATAAGGGCAAACATTCTTGTTTAGAGGATGTCAACTACACTAACTAGGTAATAACCCATAGGAAGTGGCCTAGTGCCACATGTGGGTAGTACCATGCCATCAAGTTAGATAGTGCAACCTAAAAAAATAGGGTCAGTGCTCAACCCTATAATTAGAGGCATTCAAAGATTGCCTCCAACATAGGTACTAGGGGGCAAGCACCTCAAACTCAAGCACCACCCCCTCAGTAGATTTATTATGATATGGTGATGTATTTTCCTAAGTATCATGGTGTAGATAATGTCATGGAGAATGTGATCAAGTGTGAAATTTAATGGCATGCTTGGGGTATCATATAGTCAGAGCGTAAGGCAACTCCATTCATGACCACCTTGTTAGATCATGCCCATACCTGGTATCATAAATTTGATTTAAACCAGGCTATGGTTGATTATGATTTACTAAAGGAGTCTTTCTTGAAGCAATTTGATATTCTTGAGTTTGACAAAAAAAGCATCATGGTGCTCAAGGAAATCACACCACAGGTTATTTGAGAGTGTACACCTATATGATACATGGTTTAAGACTCTCATCTCTAAGCTTCCATATGATATCCACCCCTCCCAACATGCGTAATGGTTTTTACGAGGCCTTCTAGTACCTTTTACAAGAGTATCGTCCAGAAGACCTTCATAGACCCCTATGAAGTGTTTGAATTTGTACTCTAACCTAAGGTAGTAGGAAATACCAACACTAGTATCAACCCATTTATGGAGGCACAAATCACATTAATGGCCTCTTATCTTTGAAAGCTAACTATTGGTTCATTGCATGACACTCATAGTGGATTATGATGTAATAACTATGAGATGGGGGCATAAAAAGAATAATTTCCCACAAATAAATGTTTTTACCTTACTTCTTAGTTGTGAAGTCTGTCATGGGCTACATGACTCTTGGAATGTCCCCTATTGAACTATGTCAATCAAGTAAATACCACTATCTATTACAAGTTATATGATGCCTATATTCATTCAATAGTATAATATTGATTCATTGATTAAATGCACCAAAATATGGAGAAAGGCATGTAATAGGTAACAACAACATCCAATGAGCAACCAGGTCAAGGAAATAAAGGCTATGGCTAGAAAAACACTAGCTATGTGGATTAGTGAGGTGCATGTGGGTGAGGTGGAGGATGTGATGGAAGAAGATTCCCACCATGATCATGTTATAAGTATGGGTTAATTGAGCATTATCAATGTGACTTCCCCATGCACCCAACATGTAGGTATTGATGAGGACCACATGTAATTGAGTATTTCCTAGACTTGTATAAAAATCTAACTCAAGGTCAAATTAGCATTAATAAGGGTGTCATAATGGTTAGGCACAAGCCAAAGGAGGAAAATAGACTCCAAAACCATAACAGACTTGTAAGGATCATCTTAAGGTACAGGCCACAACTTAGAGAGGGTTCACCACATAGTTGCCTATTGCATCGACAAAATAACTACTCGTAGAATATGGTGAGTCAAGCCACACCGAGTGCATATTATGACTTGAGCCAAAATTTTCACCCTACCCTAACCCTGCATGATAGAAGGATGTCCTACAAAAAGCCATGAATATAATATAAAGTTTGTAGGGAGAGCTCCAAATAGCTAGAGATATAGAAGCACAGGCTACTTACTCATGCAAAAGAAAGACATCCAAGAGGCTTAAGTATAGGAGTTAATTGAGATCATATGCCTCTTTCAAATTAAAAGGATGTTACCCCTACTAAATAAAATACTTTTAAAGCACACATGGAAGAGACTAGAGGAAGAGGCCACACCTTAGATTATTGAAGTTGTTATGGTACATATGAAGTGTGTGCATGAAGTAAGGCATACTTAGGACATAGATTATGACCAAGAATTACTAATAAATTCCACCATCAATGGATGGTCTATTTATGAGGTCCTTGTAGACATAGGTACTGAGGTTAACATTATGACCAAAATCACCTAGGAGAATATGGGATGGCCACCCTTAAATCCCTCCCCTCATATGTTTTTTATGGTCAATAAAACCTAAATGCAACATATTGGGATCTTGAAGGGAACAATTTTAGATATTATGGGTACCAAATTTTGTGTTGACTTCAAGGTAATCGAGTTGGTAGAGCATGATGACTATCTAGTTCTCTTAGGTAAGCCATGGTGATATGCTAATAATGAAAACATGCACTTTAAAAAGTGTTACATGACTTTCAAGAATAACAGAGAGTGGGTGGTGATTCCCCTATCAAGTGAACAAGGGCCTCCATATTTGGAAAGCATTGATCTTAAAGATGAGATCAACCACACTTAGAAACATCATGATGTGGGGCATTGAGAATCTTAACCTAAGTGACCAAGGAGTTCTCAAATGGGAAGATGGACAATTAATTTTGATAAATTGATGTGGCCTATGATCTATGGGTTGAATAAGCTTATGAGGTTACTGGCCAAAGGTGATACCTAGTGTGGGTAATTGAGACAAGGCTAGCCAAAATGGAACTTATTAGGATCAATATTACTAATAAAAAATGGGTTCCCCATACCAAAAGGGAAAATAAAAGGGTGTTCCAACTAAGTAAAGGGAATCTCACAATACTCCCAAAATATGGATGGAGCCAACCAATAAAGAACTATTTCCATGACATTGAAGCATGCATCCCCAAAAAATAGACTAAATGGGCACACTAATGCATACCCTAAAGAGAATTATTTCTCATTGATGGGAAGTATAAATGCCTATCTTACCAACATGGTAAGAAATGAAGGCAAAAATATGCATTAAGTCTGGAAAGATTAATGAAGACTTAGACATACCTACTTACTCAGGTAATTTTGACCCAATCATGCATGTGCGCTTGTGTGAATAAATATAAATAGTCTGTGGCAAGAACATGCCCAAAAACCTATGGGTGCATGCCTTCTATAAGACATTGAAAACATTGGTGTGATCATGTTACATTTTAAATTAAACACACCAAGAGATAGGAGACTAAGAGGTACTCAAGGAGAGGTTTGTGTACACCTTTTCCTTTTCTTCATATAATTTAGAGCTATTGGATCCATTGCAAGTCATTTTTAGGGTAGTGTTTGAGTATACTGCCATCCTAGAAGAGCACCTTAGAGACATGTTCAGGGAGAAAGGACTTATGATCCCAATGTTCTTTGAAGAAAAGGTGTTCAATATTGACTCCATTGAGGAGGATGATGAAACTTAGGAGTGTAATTGTAAGGATCTAACAGGAAGAAAAAAACTCATGTGCCATGTGGATAATAGTGCCCCAAACAAAAAATATCTGATGCATCTTTGAATTGAAACAATTAAGGGGATAAGACAAGTGTAAGACTCTCATCAAGAGAGGAATGAACCCTATCATGCACCCCTCAAAACCACTAAAGTCGATATTAGCATAGAAGGTAACCCCAAGATTGCAACTATAGGCACATACTAGTCTAAGGTAGATATGGCATGAATCATAGACCTCTTGGCAGAGTTTCAAGACCTATTCCTATATAATTACTAGGACATGAATGGTACCCACCCTTCCCTTGGTAAAATGAGCATCAAGTTAGTGGATGACATAAGACCTATCAAGAAGTGCCCATATATAGTGAATCCCAATCTTCGGTGAAAATAGATATTGATGAAATAATAGTCATAGGCATTATTTACCCTATACATGAGTCTCAATGGGTGATCCTAAAGGTCATAAGCATCAAGAAGGATGGGCACATCTAGATCTACATTAACTATTAGCTCTTGAATTATACCTACATCATTGACCCTTTCCTAACCTCATTTACCAATGAGGTTCTGAATGGCATCGTAGGCTATGAAATCTATATGTTCACTAATGGTTTCTTGAGCTACCATCAGATGCAAATAGAAGAGGAGGATAAGCCTAAGATAACCTTTGAAACTAAATGGGGTTATTTTACTTATAATCTGATGCCTTTTGGGCTCAATAATGCACCTACCATATTCTCTAGAGTGGTGATTACTACTTTTAAAGACTTCATCCATAAATTCTTCTAAGCCTATCTTAATGACTAGACTATATATGGCCTTGTAAAGGACTACTATGATAATTTGTACCTCATGTTTGAGAGGTGCAAGAAGCTCTAGATATCATTAAAATTTAAAAAGTGCATCTTTTCAACCCCCTTTGGAATTTTGCTTGAGCACATTGTAATCAAGGATGGTTTGCTTATTAATCCTATAAAGATAGACATCATCATGCAGCTCCAAACTCCCTTAATGTTGAAAGATGTTCACACCTTTCTAGGCCATTATGGCTACTATAGGAAGTTTATACAGAACTAATCAAGTATTGTAGTGCCTCAATAAGATCTCTTGTAAAAATATGGCCTATTATATTAGATCAGAGTGTTAAAGGAGGCTTTCAAAATACTAAATCTAAAACTAGAAAGTGCACTAATTCTATAATTCCTTGACTAGATAACTCATTTTCATATCCATGTTGATGCTTCGAGCTCCATGATTGGCACCATATTAGTGCAACTAGGTAAAGGAAATATGGATCACCCCATCTCCTTTGTAAGTAGGAAATTAATGTAAGCAAATTAGAATTACACCACCACTAAGTGTGAGGCACTGGTAATGTTCTATGCCTTACAAAAATTTAGGCAATATCTATTCACAACCCCATTCATCTTATTCATTAATCATAAAGTACTAAAGTACCTCACGAACAAGCTTGTGTTACATAGGTTCATATGTAGATGGATAGTTCTATTCTAGTAATTTTAGTTCTCAATTTTTGTCAAACCTAGAAAGCAAAACTTGGGTCTAGATTATTTGTCCCACATAAATTTTGGTGATGCAGTGGTGTCAATTGAGGATGATATACTAGATGTGCAATTATATTGAATCCATCACATCCCTAAAGACTTGGAAAATATTTTTGCTTTCCTGACATCTATTTTGGCACCCCAGACCATGTCAAATAAGGAAAATAAACAACTTTCTATTTGTGTCACCCTTTTCTAGCTCATTGAGGGGTAGTTATATAAACTAGGTAGAGATGTATTCTTATGATTTTAGAACATGAAATGGACCCCATATTGAAAGAGGTGCATGAAGGAATCATGGGAATCCATTACACTAAAGATGCAATGGCATGCAAGATACTACGGCCAGGTTTGTGGTGGCCAAGCCTATTTTAAGATGTAAAGGATTATGCTAAGGCATGCGGCATATGCCAGTGCACCAAGAAGCCTAACCATATGGATGAGATTCTTCTCACCCCCATTCTTTCCCAAGCACCATTCAAAAAATAGGCCATTGATTTCATTGGTCCAATAACTCCCACAACATGGTGTATAGGTACATGGTATATTCTAATGGCTACTAATTATTTCACAAAATGGGTTGAGGTTACACTGATAAAAGATTTAATATTTTTTATAGCCATGCATTTCATCAAAGAGAATATAATGATTCAATATGGGTACCCACTTAGTTTGATTAGTGACTGGGGAACTCATTTCATCTATGAGATGGTGTGTATCCTTCTAACTAAAAACATGATGGTGCACCACAAAACCACCCCCTATCATCCATAGGTAAATGGCATAGTTGAAGCATTTAACAAGATATAGGGAATGTGCTTGATGAAGATATGTGACATTGGTCATAAATATTGGGATGATAAAGTATCAGTGGTGTTATGGGTATACCACACAACATATAAGCACCTAAACAAGGCCACACCATTTCAACTAGTGTTTGGCACTAAAGCAATTTTCCCCATGGAATTCATGGTGTCATCCTTATGCATTACATGCATTGGTCACTTAGAAAATCAATAATATTTAATTACAAGGTTGTAATACTTGGAGTGCTTAGATGAGAAGTGTGCCCAGGCAAGATGGAGTTAGCAAATCAAGAAGGCACGCTAGAAGCTTTGACATGACAAGCATATCAAGTATAAGGAGCTAACCAAAGAAGCATTGGTACTTCTCTATGATTCTAGGTACCTTAATCACCCAAGCAAATTTTAGATATAGTATATGGGCCCCTATATCATCCACTACATATTGGAGATAGGTGCACAAAATTTGCACATGTTGTTAGGTGAGATGTTCCCTAGGCATTTCAATAACAATCAACTGAAGCTATACTGATAATAGAGTGGCACACACCATGAGGAAACTAAATGCTTGGTCATTAGTAGTTTTGATTATGTTGACCATAATAATGTTTAGCACAAGCTAAATAATTCTTTTAAATTTTGTTTTGAATCTTGTATAGTGTAAAGAGGGAATAAGTAATGCTTTAAAGCCCACTGAGGTAATGTACTAACACTTCATGCATAATTCTACTCAATTGAGTTGAGTACTTATGATTTTTAAATGTTTTTGAGTCTAGACACCTAATTTTCTATGTGTTTGAGGATTTCCATCTTTAAGGAGAAGAGCATATAAAATCATAAAGCAAGAATTCCAAGAAATAGGGCACTCTGTCAATAAAAGCATCTAGCCTTTCACACATAATTCCAATTGAGTATGTCGAGCACTTGCACTTTTTAAATTCATGAGGATAGACATCAAGTGTTGTGTACATGAAACTCACTATATGCAAGAAAAAGCCACACAAAATCCATGTTTGCATGTTGCAAATTGTAGGGCTCTTGACATCCCAAGAACAAACTACTATGGTACTTATATGCATAATACCAGTCGGTATGTAAAGCCTATTTGCTTTCTAAGAACCTATGGCCAAATACTTAAGTTTTTGGGCATGAGGGAGTTTCTAGATTTTGATAATTTGAGAAAAAAATGATAAAGTACATAAACGCAAAGGTAGCCTTGACACCAAAGTTAGAAATAAGAACATCAATTGATCACATGCCAAAAATCAAAGAAGAAAGTGAAGATGCATAACATGGTTATGCATAAGAGGGAATAAAAAGATGCACAAATTGATTATGTGTAAGAAAAATAGGAAAGGAAACTAAAGTATTGGAGGGCCAGGATAAGGGATTTATATGGGGTATGATAAGCCAAGACAAGATGAAGTGTAAGAAACTAACCAAGACAAAGAATCATTCTTAAAATAGAAGTGTAGTAGGAAGAGAAAGTGGAACCGAAGAGGTTGAATCATATGCATGTGAGGCATTATGCCCAAGTTTTCACAAGGAAGGTGAAGGTCACAGCGAGTGAATAAAGCATGGAAGGAAATCATCAAAGATAACCAATGTCTACCCAAGTTTGAGTGGGAAGTGACCATTTGAACTAAACATCACTTCACTAAATTATTGTTAGGAGTATTTAATAAGGTAGTAGTGGAGGCATAAAAATATGCATTTAATGCATTAATGATAGTGGATTTTGATAGATTCCTAAAAAATTTGCATTTCTAAGAAATCTAGGCACCGCCATGCCATAAAATACCTGTATTAATGATGATAGTTGAAAGATTAGGTTATAAAATAGGGGAAATCACATAGGTTTAGTTTATAAACCTTATTCTATTTTGAGACTTAGAGTAAATAAAGCAAGAACCATAGAACTAAAGTGTGAAAACCAAAGATCCAAAGTGTACCAAGTAAGAATTTAATCACCCCAAGTACCAAGAGTAAATGATTTCATAATAGATAGGTTTGCATTCATAGTAGGATCAATTTGGGGAGTTATGGGGGAATAATTATACAAGTTCAGATAGTTGAAGTATGTTGTATTTGAGGTTGCCATTACCAGCCAATGAAGTTTGAGAGTGAAAGAATAGTCACATAACCCATAACTATAAAAGTATCATCATTGCCATCATCATTCAAGGCTTTAGCAAGATACACTTACTATGCTTCAACACTAGTAGGTTCAAGATGGTGAATAAATGGAAAGGATCAAGCTAAGAGTAGGCATAATAGGATCTAAAATGAGCATGTGTAGTGATTGAAGTGGCCACTATAAAAACAATAGCACAATGAGTAGAGTCGGTCAATGTGACAAAAGTGAACACCAAGATACTCATAAATATGTCATACCAAGTCATCGAATTCCCCTTAGATGTCATAAAAAGGGAAAATTGGTAATCTTTTATGCACACCTACTAGTTTAAGGAATATAACCACTAAACATCCAACCATCTAGAAGACCTTATGTAGGATTGGATAGTGGATACAGGGTGCAAGATAGATCAAGGTGCCACCCTATTTAAAGTCTCAATTTTAGATAATTTGGCAACTTCCAGCGTAACCCAATTATATGAGTTACCATGCTTTGAGAAGTTAAAAGAGATTTTAAAATTCCTACTCTCATGATTCCATGAGAACCAAATTTCCTTTGCAGGGAGGTACATGAAGATTTTGATGTAATTGATAAAAAGAATAACTAGGATTTTGGATGTTGGTCGAGACATATACCAAGTGATGGATGATGATGAAGAAGTATAACACAGTACACAACTCCTAAATTATTTTTGTTAGCATCAAATTTTTCACCCTAGGATCATTATCACATATATTAAAATTTGATGCAACATGGAATCATCTCTCAAGCTTGTGGGAGCTTGTAGGAGCGATGAATCTCTAGTATTATGAGGGTTAGATCCCTAGATTTCTCTTGTAATTTTTCTAAACTAATCTAACAACTTGATAATGAAGAGAGTTTAAGAAAAACAATTAGTAAAAACAAAACTAAGAGTTGATACACCAATGTAAATTTGTCCTCACACTTGACTGAAAATACTACTTGAAAATGAACAATATACTTTTGCACAAGACTCACAACTTTAGAGCTCTTATTGCATCTATGTTTCACAAACTAGATTCAACAAGGTAAATAATTCTCATGAAAGAACTAAAATAACCCAAAGGAATAAACTCATGGATCACTTATGATATTTTTACAATTAGAAGGAATACTAGTAAGGACCTGTAACAACTATCTATCTGTAACTTGGTAGACCATCAAGAGTGTAAAGCTAGCAAAGACAACTTCACTAAACTAGACCACATGATTTAAGTCATGACACAATATTGTAATTTAAGAATGGAATTAAAAAATTTATTATTTCTTTAAGAGTTATTCATGTATAAAATTGGCCAAATTTTCCCCATCAACCAACGGAGGCTACTTGAACAGGCCAAAACAATGCATATTTATAGCCCAAAAAGGGAGAACAATCAAGAGGAAGTCCAAGGGTCACTTGGACATGTGTCCATATAAAAAGTGGTGTTAAATTTTCAAGTTAAGCATGAGTGAGGTGATCCAGATAATTTAGGAGGTACACTTGTCCAAACAAGTCACAAAGAAGGTGAAAAGTGGCACAAAAATGTCAATTTTGCACAAAAAATTGCCTACCAGAATAGTCTTCCAAAACTCCTCTTTTCTCTAAAAGTACTAAATTTTTATGGTTTTAATGGACAAGATGGGTTACAAAAAACATCATCCATACATTTTTTTGATCTCTTGTCACTCCCACTACTATGGGTATGCACAATCATTTCAGGTAGTTTCAAAAGTGCTCATTCCATGGACCCTTACCACTTGGCACTCCAAACCTTCCAAAACCCACAACCAATTCATAAAATAAATGGTATGACACCTATCAAGGCCTTAAAAATTATTGAAAATCCCTCTTTACCACTTTTCATCTCTTTACCTCAAAGTTCATTACTTGGCTTACTAGAGTGGCCAAATATGGAGACCTTTTTACGACACTTATCATAATTTTCATGAGTTTAAATGAATTTTTTGATTTATCTAAAGTGTATATCTTCCTCTTAAAGATTATTTCATCTTTTAAATATCTTTATAATTTGTTGGGTGAATATTTTGTTGACTAGCTAACTAGCGTTCAAAATAGTTCCTATCACCACAGCATAGGGAGATTGGTCATCCAAATGTGCAGGTTTACTGCATCATAAGGGGAAAAATCTCTCCTCTCATCAGGGGGAGGTTCCCTATCAAATATGTGGAGGTTATATATAACATATATATGTATAAAGTAAGACACAGGGGTAGGATAAACCATCCATCACTCTTTTTTCAGAGATGGTGCTGATAAACAAGGAAGAAATCTTGGGTGATGGGGAAGGTACTTCTCTTCTTTTAGAAGCAAATTTCAGCCAAGAGCCAGATTCCTTCCTAAATAGTATAAATTCTGGTGCAATGATATAAGGCACTTCTCTTCTTTCAAAAGTGTTCTTCAGCAGATAGCAAGAATCTTTTAGGTAGCAAGTAACCGGTAATGGGGGAGCTGAGTGACCAGCAACCCGAGAGAGAAAAATGAAGAACAATGGGGGCATTACGTCATCCCAAGGCTCTTTACATAGGAAAGGAAAATGCAAACACATTGAAGGTACTTATGGGGGCACAACTTCATCCCACAGTTGGCCTTCAAGACACCTTCTTGATCACCTCCACCAGTTCTGCTTGTTAAATCAAATGGACAAGAAAGCTCCTAGGAAATAGACATACAAACAATCTCCTAAGATAGCACAAGATATAACAGCACAAAGTCTACAAGTAACTTGTTTTCTCATTCAGATAAAATAATATGAATTACAATCTAAGCTCAAAGTCTCAGTAATGCCTTTCAATTTGGGCAGAGTTTTGCTTATGATAATAAAAAAGGTCCCCCTAAGATAGCACAAGAGATTACAATATATAGAGGCCCGAGGGAGGCTTGACACTTTCTCCCAATGAAGTGACCCATTTGGTGCATTCATTGCCTTGGATGCATTCTGGCCTTGTCAGGAAGGGCCATGCTAGGGTAGGGTGGCTACCTTAATTGTGGCATGTTAATCCTCTCTAGTGCCTCCTCCTTAGCCTGAATCACTCATTCCATCACCTGCTTAGCCACGCAACTATCTATTCTACCTTTATCTCACAAGGGACAAATGAATCATGCTTTCAATTTTCATAGGCCCCAAATATCTACCCGATGAACTACTCCACCTACTAGAAATAACTCTCACTGAGTTTCCCTCTTTGTCTCTTCCTTCTCTTGGTCTAGCCTTAGGCTTTTTGAATGTATTCAAGTCTGCGCCTTGAGTCTGCTAGAATCAACAGACACTTCATTGTGACAAATTTGACATTTGTGGGCCCGTCATGCTTCCTAGCAACTCCTTTATGTCTTTCTCACTTGCCATGGTCACTTTCTACTATGACACAGGTGAGGACACGTGGCAGGATCTATAGTTTCAAGATAGGCTTATCAAAATAAGCTTTGAAACTAATTAGCGGCTAAAGGGGGCATGGATGTAGACACGTGGTAACTTTTACTACATTGGGTTGGGACATGCGGTGGGTTCCACTCTAAGAAGCTTTATTCAAAATTATGTCTCAACTCATGACACTTGGCAACATCCGCTGCTCTTTGAGGCTCAAACCATTCCCAAAGGGAACTTGCCCTTCGGGGTCTTCTAAGTGGACTTTGGGCTTTGATCCTTCAGCAGGCTATCATCCCTTTCATTTCCTTCAGACAAAATGTCTAAAGGAATTCCTTCAGACAATTCATCTGAAGGAAACCTTTCCTTGGCTCTATATGTGCCTTTGTATCATGAGTGCCCCTTTCTTTTGACATGTGGCACCTTCTGCTCTTTGAACAAGTGCCAAGTGTCATCTTCCATAACAACAAGTGAGGACACATGGAAGCATCCATATAATTCAGAGGAGCTCTTAGAAACCTTTGAGATTCTAGCAAGAGAAGACACATGGATGCTTCTATCAAACTCTAGAAACACTTATGGAAATAGTTAGGACTCACTTTATAAATCACATAGACGATGACACTTGTCAGCTTCTACCATTTCTCACCAAAGACACATGGTGCCTTCCATTGCATCAAATTGAAACCCTCTACTGTTGACACTTGTTGCCCTCCATGGAACTCAGAGAAGCTTTATCGAAAGAAGCCTTGCAGCTTATAAGAAACTTTGAGAAGTGAATGCTGACACTTGTCACATTCCATTGAGTCATAATGCTAACATGTGGTGCAGTCTATATAAATTTGTTAGTTGTATAGATGCAGACACTTGGCACATTATACTTCATTTAGTCGCTCATCCTTGGGCCCACCATGGTCTTTGCTTGAAATAGTGAAGCTAAGGGGAGAGACTATAGATATTGACACTTGTCAGTTTCTCTTAAGCTTTGGAGGGGACACGTGGTACATTCCACCACTTCTCTAAAACAAAGCATAAAGGGGCTCAGTCGATGACACTTGGTAGCATCCACCTGACTCTTTCTTTTGCATGTGTGCTTCCTTAACTGAGGCAACCTTTGAATCGCTTGAACCTTTGAACTTTGATGAAGCACTTGACCCATTTGAAAATTGCCGCCAATATTGAACCTTGAACCTGTTGAACTTTGAACCAAAATGGTTCAAGGTTCAATGCTTCATTGGTTCATTCGATTAGAAGATTGTTGGTGACCTTTTTTTGATTGAACTAAAGTGTTGAACCTATCTCGAAAGTGTCCAAGTGCGAGAAATGAGTCCCTTTTGATTGAACTCACCTGTTGAAGCCTTTGAACCCGTTAAACCTGATAATCCCTTTACCAAAAAGTTGAGAAAATGACGAATTTGAATGTTTTAGAACAAATTTTTGGAAAGGGAAAAAACAATTTTGGCCATGCAGGACCAAAATAGTCTTATGTCGTCTGAAAAATGAGGAATCACTTTTTAGGGACAACACAACTCACACACCATCAAAAATAGTGGAAATAAGCCTATTTCTCCCTTGTTTTATATGGATACATATAATAAATTTATATCCCTGGAATTATATGAATGTCTTATACAACTTTTAGTTTATACTCCTAGTCCAATTTTCTAATCTGTTTGCACTTATAGATTGATTTTCACCATCATGTCTACCAAAGGGTTTTAGGAGGGTTTAAGAGGCTTTTGGGTCTTAGCATTTGTTCATAAAGAATATAAGTTAGAAAACCTAAAAAATGCCACTGAGGGATCCTCAAGGACCTTCCATAACATCTCCAAATGTCTTAGGTTCCCATGTAAAGCATCAAGTAAGTTATGAGTATGTCAACTGGCCATTAGAGCTCTATTTCTTGCATTTTATGAGGGTCTGAATGCTTTAGAGCCAAGAAATAGCTTCCTAATGCAATATTATGAAATTTAAGGGTTGTAAAATCTCTATTATACTCCTAAAAATTTATTCCATCCTTTTATAAGTTCTTCTAATGCTACAAATACAAATGACTCACCATTTGATTTAGGCTTAGGCCTTGCTTGCACAAGCTTGCCTACTACCATGCCCTTGAACTAACCTTTAGATGTTCTCCCTATAAAAATATAGATCATTGACATCCATTATAACTCCCATAACATGTATCAAATCATTGGAGTTCTTGGAAAGAGTTTTAAATTGAAGTGACCCTTCGTACCAAGTCATTTGCTTACCTTTCCTTACTAAGGTGGTTGCACCTTGTGTAGTCTAGGATGCTTTGTTTGATTTTAGGCCCTATAGAAAGGAGTTTTAGGTCTCACTATGTGTCTTCAATCTATTCCAATCATTTTTTTATCTTTCTTGGCCTCTAGATAGTCATTTCACCTATTTTCCACTAAAATTGCCTGCTCATGCACACCTAAATAGCCCTTGTTTTGAGATAAAATAGTGGGTATCAGGCCTAATATCTCATAAAATAAAAATATTTAAGGGTGTAAAATGGTTAAAAAGGATGTTCTACACCAATTTTTATCTTTTGAATGCATGCCTCGACCTTTCAAAATCAAGAAAACCAAGATAGACTTATTGAGAAGACACTGCCTGCAGATTGCTTTGATGGCTGACTGTACTTGCTAGTGTAGGGGCCTAAAAATCATGGCCTAAGATTATTTTTATATTAATGGTCCTGTTTATATGTTTATTATATTAAAAATAACTATCATTCCTTGGTTTTACTTCTAAGCCTTCAAGCCACAACTTGTGCCTCAGCCCCAAATTGACTGTTTGCTCCGTCCTGACTAAGACAGTCATAGTTTTAAGTATGATTAGAGTATTTGGAGAATGTTTTATGATTTTTTAGCCTCCTTTATTATTTATATTATATTATATAACCTTTCATACTCAATTTCACCTTGGAAGTCTTCAAACTAGCCAACAATCCCATGTTCATGCCTGTCAAGCTGACTATCTTCTTAGACTGAGGCAATCACCTTTATTGGTTGTGTTTTGACCTTTTAGTCATGTTTGATGTTTTTTAGACCTCTCCTTCATGTCTTCAGGTCATATGACTATCACACACTTGAGTTCACCTTTAAATACTTTAAACTAGCTCATCAATGCCAAGTTTGCTAGCTAGGATGTCACTATTTTTTGTCTTGACAGAGACAGTCATTTCATTAGTTGTAGATGCATTTGGGGGGTATGAAGGGTTAGGAAAGGAATATGTTTAGGTCTTCACTAATCTCCTCAAGATATTTTATTTAACATTATAACTTAAACCCACCTTGGAAACCTTTAAAGTATACCAAATCCCAAACTTCCACCCTACAACCAATGACATTGTTGTAGGTGGCTTTTCTCAGCCCTGTACAAATAGGGGAATGCATTAGAGCTCTTAATACATCAACATCACCTTTTAATTTATAATTTTGGCTCAAAGTTGTTACTTGAAATAGTTGTAATAATTTAAAGTTGGTTTCATATCCTTCACCCATCAACATGAAGTTCAAAACAACTTTTGCAATCCATCCTTGTAGACATTACTGAGCTAAATTAGTAGTTTTTTGACAATTTTGTAAGTGCCAAACTCTATCTTGTACTTGTCCTTATTGTCTTAAAGTTGTTATGGTTATTCCTAGGTGATAGGGATACAAGATCCAATGAATAAGAAGGCATAAGACATCTCTTTTCATGATATATGTCATCTCAAAAAAGCACCTAGACCTCTATTTGAGTAGTTTTGGGACTGAGACCCCAAAAGTTGCAGTCAACTCTTCTTGCTTTTGCAGTTCCATCTTTTCCAATGCTCTTTATGGAGAAGATAGGTTTGTTATGATGAATACAAGCTAAAAATTTTTATAATGAAGTTATAAGACCATCTAACCCTCCTCAATGCCCCTCTATCTCTTATTTATGGCCCCTTATAGGCTGGACTATGTTGAAGCAAGCAATGAGGGGGAAACAATTGAAAAGATGCATAGTTTAGGTCTTCTAATGAAACCTATGCCACCACACACATGTTCATAAATAAAAAAGGGTTACACACATCCAATTATCTCATTTTGATGTGGATAAATGCCCAATAATTCATGTAGATGCACTCTTTTGGGAAAAAAATAGTATACTACCCCAAAGTGGAAAACCAATCTAGAAGAGGCTTCCTTGAATTCTTGATGCCTTTAAAACAAAATTAAATATGGGTAACCTGAAATAACACCTTATAAATCATGTGGACATGTCTGTAAAACATGAAATCATGAGTTCAAAGCAAGAAAATGGAAAAAGAATGCAAATAGTGACCCCCTCTTCAATGCAACTCCCCAAAAAGCTACCTAGACTCAAATCGATGATTCATGAAGCATAATAAACAAAATCCAAATTTACTTTTATGTATGGGAAGAGATCAGATAAATATTATCCTATAGAATCACTCCCTCAAGTTCAACCTGTACGGCCCAGGCCAAGTGTTTGAAGTTGACTGTTATTTGTATGCCAAGAGAAAAAGAAGGAAAAGAAGTTGTAGATGACTTTTATTGTTTTATCCTTAAAAATAAATTTTGGGTGAGAGTTTGGGGATGTGAAGAGTTACTCCACCACATTTTTAGCTAAAGTACCCCAAACAAAGGCATACAGGCCCCTTGATCTAGAAATAAAGAAAGTACTAATTAGCAGATATGTAGTGTTTGATGAAAAGAGTGGAATCAATTTAACTTATACATAGGCAAATGATATGAGCAAAAGTCATATAATATTTTCAAATAGTGATGGTGAGAGTGAATAAGAAGATAGTCAAATAGGACCTCCAACACCGCCACCTATAGTTCAACATATGTCCAAGTGGTATACAAGTACTATATGAGATGCTAACTTGAATGGAGTACCAGATATGTCCACTTCAAGACCAAGGACTCAAAGCATGGATCAATAAGAGGTAAATATGGCCCTTATGAGCATTGTACATGAAACATATGAGCCCTCTATAGTAATATAATCCCTACAGTCTAGACCTTGGAAGGATGCCATGGATACATAATAGTAGTCACTGATGAAGAATAGCACTTGGCAGCTTGTTGATCTTCCACCAAGGAAGAAAACTATTAGATGTAAATGGTTCTTTAATACTAAGTACAAAGCAGATGGTATTATTGATAAGTACAAGTCAAGGCTTGTTGTAAAAGGGTATGCTCAGAAAGAAAGAATTGACTATGGGGAGAATTTTGCTCTCTTAGCTAAGATAAAGACCATCAGAATAGTTTTTTCTATGGTTGCATAATTTAGATGGAAAGTCCACTAAATGGATGTAAAAAGTGTCTTTCTTAATGTAGATTTGAAAGAGGAAGTCTACATGACTCAACCTAAAGAATTTGTGGTACCTAATCAGGAATAGAAAGTGTGTAGGCTTATCAAGTCTCTTTATGGGCTAAAACAGGCTCCCCAAGCCTGGTAAATCAAGATTGATGAGCATCTCATATAACATGGATTCAATAGGAGTCGATATGATCCTAACCTCTACCTCAAAGATCATGGGGGAGGTTATTATAGTGACTTTTTATACCGATGATCTACTCATCACTAGAAGCACAATGAAGATGATTAATGCAACTAATAATGATCTCAAGTTATTGTTCAACATGATATATCTTGGGCTACTACACTATTGTCTTGGTTTGGATGTATGGCAGAAGGAACATTACATTTTTGTTTCAAAGATGAAGTATACGAATACATTGCTCAATAAATTCAAGATGATGGAATGCAAGCCTATTACAACACCTATGGAGACAAGACTTTAACTATCTCGTACAGATCCATCACTAAAAATAAATGCAACTCTCTATTAGTAGTTGATTGGGAGTCTAATTTACTTGACATATATTAGGCTAGATATTAGTTATGTTATCAGTTATCATTCTCAGTTCATGTAGGAAACAAAGGTGGCACATTAGAAAGTGGCAAAGTGGGTAATAAGATACATTAGAGGTATAATTAAGTATGGCCTAGAGTACAATAATAATGATGATTTTTTCTTGATAGGATACATGGATGTAGATCATGTATCTTCTATTGATGATAGGAAATCCTCTTTTGGATTTTTGTTCTTTCTAAGATCTAGTCTAATTTCATGGGGAAGTAAGAATCAAAATTGTGTTTCTAGATCTTACATAGAGGTATAATATTGCATTGTAATAGTACCTATCTATGAAGTGATATAGATACATCACATTCTTTCAAGATTAGAGTTCCACATACTCAACCTACAGTTCTAAATTGTGACAGTTAGGGTGTTCTACATCTTATTCACAATTTAGTGTTTCATGAGAGAACCAAGCACATAGAGGTTTAGATTCATTTAAAATGTGAACATGTTCAACAACACAACATACATCTCCAGTATTTCCCCACTCAAGATCAGTGTATAGATGTCTTCACAAAGTCACTTACATGTGATAAATTTGACGCATTCAAGAATTCTCTCTTCTTCTATTTAGGTTATGATCAATTAAGGTGGGGAATGTTAGAATAATTAATTAATCTTAGTTGTTTGTAATAAATGTCTCAAGATTATGTATACCTTTGATTAACCTAGGTAGTTAGGTGGGGTATTTCCTAGGTGTGATTAGTTGTAATCTTCTATAGATTAGGAGATCTAATCTCATTTTTTATTATATAAATAATCACCTCCAATAGTGATTTTATTAATTTAGTTAATGCAATTTATTTTTGATTTTATCAAGTTTCCAAAAGAGTAGAGTAACATCATACCCAAGAAGAGGGAAGATGAACAAGGTATTTTCATCCTTATATATGATAAAATGAGCTAATAGAGAAGGGAAAATCACTATATAACCTCATAAATGATGTAATTACACCATGATCTAGTCCATATAATAAAATAGATAAGGAAATAGATGCACTAATCCTCTTCCAACACATTAGGATTATCTTCATGATGATATCCATGGAAAGTGGGATTGGTAGTGGGAGAAGAGCCTTAATTATTTTTCTTTCTATCCATTTAGATGCTTGAAAATGATGAAAATTTTCCTTAATGACTATTATATTCTTGGAAAAATCCTTCTTTTAATCTTAATTCACCCATCTCCACCTCCTATGCATGCATGCTAGAGATAATCTAGTTCAATTTGACATGTTTTCGTAATTGCCATGCTTTGAGAATGTTTAATTTCGAGGAAGATATACTACACCTATTTGGAGTTGTTTTTTGACTTGTTTTTACCACCAGTCTATGGAAGGAGTTACACACCTCAAGGGGTAGTTTTCCAAAGCCTCATACCTTCTTCACCGTCTTAATGACCATTAACTCCATTTATGACAACACTAGGCATGTTTTAGAATAATGATATGATTTAAATTCATCTTGAAATCCATGCGAGAGTCTGTAAGAGAGGTGGAAAATCTAATGCATCATCATATTTACCCATAACAGCTCTTGGAGAAGCTAAGAAACCTATCTTTTTATGCTTTGAGGGATCTATCTTATCTTATATTTGCCTTTATAAACATGTAATCAGCTCTTTATAACCCCAAAATACCCTTAGAATTTTTCTTAGGTCTATAATATGGGTATTAATGGCATAACACCTCCATTTCTTAAATTTTCAACCTTAAAATTGGGTTAGAAGTCTTGACAATCTTCAAACATGTCCTATATGCTTGAAGATATGCTTGATGACTTTAAGATATCACCTCTTCATATTTAACACCATGAATATAATATTAAATAACTAAATAATTTTTACAATATTTTAAACATACATGGATATCCTCTTTAATTTTTGCAAACCTACAACTTTCTTGTGTTGGAACTCTTGGTTCTCTAGACGTGCAAACATGTTTGTTTGGATGATCTTTACAAGGAACCTCCTAAACTCTTAGTGTAGAATTTTAAATAGTTTTAGAAGGTGATTTGATGAAAATATCATGTCTTTAGAATAATTTATACTCGTCATCAAACTTAATTTAATGGATTAAGACCATGGACCTATTAAAGGAAAATCAACTTGTAACATGTTTGAGTGAGCTAATTAGGCCTACAAACCTTCTTGACTACAAATATCAATTAAAAAAAGAATATTTATGACATGAAAGTATTTTATCACAACTAGAAAATTTTGTCTCAAATCATCACAATGATCATTACCTTCAACAAACCTTGATTATGCAAACAAACATAAACATGGGTTTTCTAGGATTAAAACTAGGTCTACAGATTGAGTTTTAAGCATAAATTTCTTTAAAAACCTATATCACTTTAAAACCACTTGTAATACCTTTATAACATATTAATTCACTTATCTACCAATTTTCATCAATTTTGGAGAGTTAGTTTGTGCTTTATGAGTATTTTTGACTTCCAAACCCTAACAAGCAAATAAGTAGGCTAGGAGCACTCAATAAATCATAGTTTGAGTTTTAGGACTTGTTTATGAGCTATTACAATTATAAAATTTATATCCCATCATAATTAACCCTTATAACTCATATGATCATCTTCGTTGACCTCACAAAATGGATTAAACAAGCCTTTTTGACTATTTTTTACACTTTTCTTGACAATATATAATTAGTGGACCTGTAGGTGTACTTGTTGACCAAATTTGGTCTACACACCAAAATGTGCCTAATCCAAGAGTCAAAAATCCAAGTAGGATCTTGATTTAAGCATGACCTAATGTCATTAGGAGAAGATAAACATTAAGTGGGGATCATATATTTTTCAAAAATATTTTGAAACACATTAAGAAAGCTTAAAGTGTGATCTAATTGATCTTCAAGGGACAGGTTTATAAGTGTAGATAGAGGGTCTAAGAAGGTTTCATAGTGTCCAAAGAATTAATGAGAATGAAATAGGTTTAAAAATCCTTATAATATCATCAAAACCTTGAAATATTAAGCAAAAGATGGATTGTGCAAGTTTAAAAAACCAAACTCTCACTAGGACATCATCCAAAAAAGGAACAAACCAATTCACTTGTGCATTTAGTAAATGAACCTCAGGAAATCTTGTAAGACAAAAGGCTATAGTGATATGAGTTACCTTGCTCCAATAAAATTATTTATAAATTCCATGTCCACACAAGCTCAAAAACCTAAGTTATAGAGCTTCAAAGTGGAGACTATAGAGGAAGACATCTGCATGAATGTCAAATTTGAACTCCATAAAGTAACCATTTGGGTTTAAAAGGACCATAAAAGGTTTAAAGTTAATGAGATATAATGGTCTATGTGAGCTCACAGACTAACAACATAGATCTAATGGTTTATGATTGGGTCAAACAAGTCAATAGGTCCCTAGGTTAAAAGCTTTTCAAGAGATACAAGTTGGATAATATCTAACAGTGTGAGTTTGCCAAGTAGAGATCTAATGACATGAAGTAACTAAAAAAAGGGTAGGTCTAATATAAATTGATGATTAGTTTTCATTTGTACCAAATATCTAATGATGCATGGTTACTGACAAAAGGGTGGGTCCGATGAGATCTATGTTTGTGTGAGTGCATACATTCAGATTAACAATGTGAGATTAAGTCAACATGTCAAAGGATCTTGGCTGGTAGGAAATCAAGGGATAATGTGAATTCATACATCTAGATCTATTGATGTGAGTATATTCAATAAGTAAGCATATTTTTGGGACTAATAATCATAAAGATAGTTGGGCACAATGTAAATGGTCTGAGTTGGCAATTGGTAACCAATGAATTAAGGGCAAATCTAAAGAGCTTAAATATATATATTACCATTAACTCTCGATCAACTATATATGTGGTCAGTAATTAATATGGTTAAGAATAAGGCTATGTCACTGTTAAAATTAAATAGGACCTCTATTCAATAATTTAGAGCCTATTGACCTTGTTACAGGGCCATTCCATTGACATGATCATTGATCTTAGATCAAGAATCCTCATATACAATATCTTTTTATCTCTCATAGGTTTTAAATGCATAACATGTCTCTTATGGCCTAATACAAAGATCAAGGATAGATTAGTGATTGTGAAGTAAGGTCAAGTAGTTTGCAGGTTTCCATGGATATTATGGTTGTGTCAAAACCAATAATTGGATTTTTTTCACCTATAATGGACATGTGTTTGATATTAGATCAAATACATATGTAAAGGTGATCATGGGAGGTGTCTCACCTATCTTTAGGGTCATATTTTTGATAAATAGTTACTGATGGCCACCCAAAGCAAATGTGTCATAATTCTATCAATTCCAAGACATGGTCCTCATCAATAGATCAGATAGATAATGATATGGAGTTCTAAGAAGGACATCAGGTGGATGGATAAGGACAATGATCATTCAATTATTTTATATAATTTGTTCCTTATTGATAAATTTATGAGTCAACATTCTTGAACTTGTGCTAATACATCACATTTCCCTCTCTCTCTTCCTTTTTTCTATATATGTTCTAGCTTCTACCACATGTTGCACTCTATAAAAAAGATTTAGACAAGAAATCTCTAACATTTTTAGAAAAAAGAATCATGCATTTTGGCTTGCTTAGGCTATGCCAAAATTTGTATTGTAACACCTTTTAATGTAATAAAGAATGAATTCCATCTTTTTATAAGCTAGATTGAAGTGTGTTATATGAATTCATGTATTGTATTTAAGTGAATGTATGTTCTTTGTCTATGTCTAAGTTTTCTCACCTTCATGAAGTTCTTGGTAGTTATCATAGGTCATATAAGTGCAATTTATAGTTTTTTGTTTAGCTTGAAAGTGGATATCTACCCTCTCATACTAGTTTGATAAATGATTCATGCCTTATTATGAAATGCTCATGTGGGATTGCTCTTCTTTGGTCTTGAATGTGTCTCATAGTGTGTTTTGTGTAAATTATAAGTGTTCAAATTATTAGTGCATCACCCCATTATTAGATGATTTCATATATTTTTGTATCTCTCTATCTATTTTCCAAGCAAGTGTTAGATTAGGTCTAGTTTAGGTGATAGATCCAGAAAGAATCAACCCTTCTTCAGAAGTCTGACCCAATTTTAGGTGACCCACAGCCTAGGGTCAATCCCATGTTGGACTAGATTTGTGTAAGAGGGCTTGAGTAGTCCCCTTATTCAGCTAGGGTGCAATCTAGGACACCAATAGTTTTGGCACACCTAGTGGGATGGATTTTTCCTTGGCAAACTTGAAGTTTGAAGATTGAGAATAAAAAATTGCAAAAAGAGTAGATATCTACCATCATTAAAAGTTGAAGATCCTTCAAGTTGTAGAGCTCATAACATATTTTAGAGAGTGTTTTCATGCCAATAGTTACTAAAAGTTCATCAAGTAAAGGAACTCCTTTTAAACACATTGAATTTCCTTCTACTTCTTATGAAAAATTAGGATTCAATAAGACCAGACCTTATCCTCAACGTAAATTTTCACCTCCTAGTCATCCTTTTTTTTTTAGTCCCAACTATTGTCCCCATAATTTAAATCCATTTTTCCCAAATGGTTATCAAGAATCAAGTTTTTTGTCCATTTAATAGGGGTAGTCCCATTAATTTGGCCTAATAAGATGGCATCCATGTGTCTACCTTAAATAATATCCCTTTGTTCTCAAGAGAATAGGATAAAACTATTGCTATTAAGCATATTCAGGATGTTTCCAACCTATGTTATGTTCATAATGTTTTTCAAGATAATGTGGCTATCAGACTACTTATTGTTTCCTTTAATGGAAAAGCATTGAAATGGTATAGGAATATTCCTTTGACCTCCATTTTTACTTGGGATGAGTTAGGTATAGCCTTAGTTCGGCAATTTGAAGACAATTCTAATCATCTATTTTTGGTTGAATAAATAACTACCATATAAAGGCAACCCCATGATTTCATGTTTGATTTTAACCTTAGATTCCAAAACACATGGACTATATTTCCAAAATTGGTTATAAGATCTCCAGAGTATGCATTTTTGTATATCTTAAGGACCTTAATTCTATTATAAGTGTCATGATACAATCTATGGATGGTAATACCTTAATAAATGCCTATGAACTTGAAATAAGAATAGAAAATAGATTGATATAAGATGACAAACATACTCTAAGGCCTTTAATGCCCATATTCCTAGAATTGAAACCTATTCCTCCTCAAGTTCCTCAAATTCCATATATAGCTCCTATTCCATCTCCAAAAGCCCAAGTTGTAGCCCCTTCCAATCAGGTTGGTGAGATTGGAGATTTGAAAAGGATGTTACAAGATTTTAGAAATGAGATTGTTTAACTCAAGAGAAAACAATACCAAAGTAGACCTTAATAGTAATAAAACTAGAACACTTATCAGTCCTTTAATAACCAAATACCTCCTTATCAAGGTTTCAAGGACAATAGGAAACCTTACCAAAATTAAGTATCCATAACCCAAACTAATCCATATGCATCCTTTTATCCTAATGTACCTTCTAATTTGAAATATATTATTCCTCAAACAAATTGATGCAAGATTTAGGTTGGAAAAATTATAATCTAAATGACATCCAAAATCAACCGTTGGTATCACAAGATATTACTATGCCATAAATGACATAAGAAGAGTTCTCTCTTCAAGGTGGTTGGTATCAATACATCAATATGACATTCTAAGGAGAGGATCAACTAGTTAAATGGAAGCCTAATGCCATCAATGTGAATTGTAAATTGGATAATCATATTTCATTCAATCAAGTTGGTGAAACTAGTAACATAAATGGTTAAGTTACAGCACTAATTGGAGCTAAAAAAAGAGCAGTTGAGGAAAATCAAGATGTGATAAATACTTATAGTGTTCCTAAATTTTTTCTCAAAAGTGTCAAAGATAAACCTATTATCCCTATAGCATAGAAGAACAAGAATGTAGAGGTAGGGAAGGTTCCCTAAATGCTTCTAATTCAAGAACAACTAGTGGTTCAAAAGTTGTAGCCAAAGGTTAGTGGAGCCTCATTTATAATAATAGATAAAATGAATAAATAAAATTTTAGAATTATCATGTGGGATTCATTTTCCATTCTAAGGAAAAAATACATGCTCATTCAAGAGCTTTCATTTTTTAAGGTGTCTAAAGAACTAGTTGAGAAATAAGGAGCTATCTTAGCTAATTCAGACCAACAAATCAAATAACCTAATCAAAAGGTACATAACAAGAAAAAGGTGGATAAAACCAATGTGAAATTTTAAAAAAAACCCTTTAATTTATCTCTCTCTTATTTTTGGTGACTATTTAATCCATAATTGTATGGTATATGGTGGAGCTAGTAGCACTGTCATGCCCAAGAAAATTATAGACAAGCTTGGGCTTGTCTATGAACCAAATACCATAGAAGTATTGCAATTATATGGGTCACAAAAAAAATCAATAGTCATAATCAAGGACCTAAATTTGACATTACATGCTTTCCCTAATGTTACCATTCAACAATATGTAGTTGCAGTGGACTTACCTCCCTATTTTGCCATTTGTCTATCAAGGTAGTTTACTTTAAAGATTGGAAGATATTCGTTAGATGATTGGAAATATCTAATGTTCAAGACCAGGTATGGTACCAAGGTGATAATACATTTTGAACCTATTTAAATATTTCATTTGTATAAATAAATTCGAAGTATGGTGAACACTATTTGTCTTATCTCAAACAAGGTACTTGAAAATAGTGAGGTGGAAACTAAGTCACCTCTAGATGGAGTTCTAGATCTTTTCCTTGATGAATGGGCCTCTAATTTACATGAGCATGATCCTTATAATTTGATTTATTAATAAGGACTTGGTCTCTATTGTCTTTATGAAAATGACACACCAATTCCAACATTGATGAAAGATGATCAACCTAATGATGACATATGACAATTACACTTTGATAGATCTAGGAACAAACATAGTACTGATGCTAGAATGATGTTAATTTCTCCATCCAATGAAATGTATTTCTCTTCTCTCAAGTTTTATTTTGGTTTTTCTAATGATGTTGCTAAATATGAATAACTATTGCATGGTTTAAAATGGGCAATAAATATGAAGGTTTGTACCTTACAAGTCTTTGGTGACAATGATCTGGTAGTTCACCAAGTAAGAGGACTTAATGTATGCAAGAATCTATTTCTCAGGTCCTATAAACATAGAGTGTGGGACTTAGTTGAAGAATTTTAGGGTTTCAATATTAAGGCCATATCAAGAAATAAGAATAAGCATGCAGACATGCTAGCTACCATTGGGTCACAATTCAATATCCTAGATGATATAAAAAATAAAAAAGTTCAATCACACATCAAGGTGATTGTAAGGCCTTATATCCTAGACAACCATGACAATTTTCAAGTATTTGAATATGATAATTATATTGTTAGACTTTTTCAAGAAGAAGCCGAGTTCTTGTTAAAGAACCAAGATAAGTATTTGTAATATTATGGTGACTAGATAATGCAATTAAAGACAAATAAGTTACCTAAAGGGTTGGTAACCCTTGAAAACATGTTTAGTAGAGATGATGAATTGAGAAAATAGAAGTTTTCATTGTCAATAAAATAATAAAATTATACAAATGTGGAGAATGCAATTGGTAAGAGCTTAAAGTTGGGAATTGTTTGCACATTCAAAGAAGGAAACTTTTATTGACTTATGTTCAAGTTTTACAGATGTCTTTAGATGGAAGTACAATGACCTTAAAGGTTTTGATTCAAGTATAGCTCAACATGCCATTGAGTTAGAGGATGAGACCATTCCTATCTGATAAAGACAAAGGCCTATTAACCCAAAGCTTGAATATTTGATGAGAGTTGAGATTCATAAGCTCATTGAGTTAGCTATAACATTTCCAATTAAGAACTCAACTTAGGTGGCAAACCTTGTTCCAGTATGGAAAAATAATGGTGAAATAAGATTATGGTTTAAATTTTTTGACTTGAATAAGGCTTATCTTAAAGGCCACTATCCATTTCCATTAATGGAGAAAATTTTATAATTATTTTAGTTTCAAAAAGGTTCTCCTTGTTGGATGGCTATAGTGGTTATAATTAGATTTTGGTCAATGAATACGACTAGTTCAAAACCACCTTTACCACAAAGTGGGGGAAATTTGCATATAAAAATATGCCTTTTTGTTTATCCAATTTTTGAGAAACTTTTTAGAAATCTATGGATATGGAATTTAAATGTCTCCTTAACAAGGTTATACTTTTTTATCTAGATGATATAATAGTATTCTCTAATAGTGTAGATGAGCATATGATTTACCTTAGACAAGTGTTTGAAAGGTGTAGATAATTTAGGGTGTATTTAAATCCCAAAAAGTTTTTTTTCTCTATTTATGAAGGTAGGCTTCTTAGACATGTAATTTCAAAACATGGTACAAGCATAGATCTTGCTCAATTCATGCACTTTCCTTTCTTAAACATAATATATCCTTGCAAAGCTTCTTAGTCAATGTCAATTTCATAAAAATATACATTTTAAAGTTTTATACTTTAGCTAGGCCATTCATAGCCATGCTAAAAAAGGGTTAGAGTTTCAATTGGTCCAAAGAAGGAGTAAGAATATTTGAAGAGATCAAGAAAGTTATAGCTAGTGATCTGACACTCATGAACCCTAACTTCATAAGGGATTTATTCTTGTATGCCTATGCTAACATTGACACTATTTTAGGTGTCCTCATGTAGTATATTCAAGAGACTTTAGAACATCCATATACTTCTTTATTCAAGGATTAGAATAATATGAAACAAGGTATTCTTTTATTGAGAAGCATGTAATTTTAGTTATAAGGTCTCTTAAAAAATTTAGGTACTTATTGTCTAATAACAATATACATATGATGGTTGCACATCTAATTATCAAGGATTTCCTCTTGAACAAGGATATAAATGAAAAGAGAGTTGGTTGGATAACCAAGGTCATGGAATATGATGTTTATATCAAGGTTATAAATTTAGTTAGAGGCAAAGGACTTTGTGAACATCTATCCCAAGATTTTAAGAGGCCAATGGGGTGGTTATAGTGTCAAATGAGGAAGAAGTCGTAATTGATCACACCTCATCTTCCATATAATTTCTAGACATTGTAAACTATGTCCAAGATGGTATTTATCCTTCTCATATAAACCCTTCAAAAAGGAGGTATTTTAAATTATAGTCAATTCCTTTTCTTCTTGTTGATAATGTGTTGCTCAAAAATGATATTAATGGCATGTTTTTAAGATGCATAGAAATAGGTCGAACATAGAGATTGATTGAGCAGTTCCATGATGGACATGGTGAAGGACATTATTCATCAAATATCACAACCCACAAGATATGAGAGGTGGGTATTATTGTCCAAGTATATTTTGTGATTATCATGCATGGTTCAATAAATACAGATAATATGCCATGTTTGTTGGAAAGATGAAGCTTGAAACCTTACCTATCCAACCAATTTTAGTAAATAAACCCTTTGTCTAATGGGGATTGGACTTTATTGGTATCATTCATCCCCCTTCAAGTTTAGGACACAAATGGATCCTAACTATCATAAATTATTTCACTAGATGGACAAAAGTAGTGGCACTGAAAGAAGCCAATGAAACCAATGTTCTAGACTTCTATGAAGGTTTGATTAACATATTTGAGGTCCCTTAAACTATTATTTATAATAATGCTATGGATTTTTTTGGGTCTAAGATCAACCAATGGGAAATTAAATAGTGTTTTTCTCAGTACCTCATCAAAATATTACCCATAAGCCAATGGCCTTGTTGAGTCCACTAAAAAGAATTTGTTGAATATCATTAAGAGGATAATTGAATACAATCAAAGGTAATGGCATCTCAAATTGAATTTAACTCTATGGGCTGATAGGATCACCTATAAAATGCCAATAGCCAATTATCCATCTAAGCTAGTATATGGTAAGGAAGCAAGAATGCCTATTTCTCTTAAATTCCTTAATTTGGAATTAATGCATCAACTTGAGATTTTGGAGAATGAGCAAATGGAAATCAGATATGCTAAGCTCATGGAGATAGAAGAGACAAGACATTAGTCCATGTTTTCTATGGAGGCCCTTCAAAAAATGGTAAAGAGATCTTTTGACAAAGGAGCTTCTTTAAGAAATTTTCAAGGAGATTTGGTCCTCAAGTGGGATGAGGATGGAGCTAAGCTAGGAAGGCACACAAATTTTGAATCTTTTTGGAGTGGTCCAAACATAGTCTCTAGTTGAAAATCTCAAAATGCTTTCCAACTCACAAGGATGAATGGTGAAGAGCTTCCTATCCCAATCAATGGGATACATCTAAAGCACCGTTATTGAGGAAGCTAAGTCCCCTGTACATAGTTGTTTTTATTTTCTCTAAGTGTTTTTATAACACATTAATTTGTTTCTATTTTTTCCTAAATAAGTGATTTATTGCACATATGTGTGATCAGTTAGTTGCCTTTGCTTTATTAGGTTAGTTTCCCTTTTAAGTTTGTTTCTTTCCCTACTTGTTGGAATTTTTTTTTTTGCAAGTCAAAAAGATATTTTTTAGTCATGTAAATTATCCAAGAGTCATAGATATGGTTCAAGTTATCAGTATAGCAGGCATGTTGCCCATCCAAGTCATCAAAGATATATACCAAATTTGGTCTACATACCAAAATATGCCTAGTCCAAGAGTCTATAAGACAAGTAGGATTCTAATTGAAGAGTGACCCAATATCATGAGGAGAATACATACCTCAAATGGGGATCATATATGTTTTGTAAATCTTTTGAAACACTTTAAGCAAGCTTAAAGTGTGATCTAATTGATCTTCAAGGGATAGGTCTACAAGTGTAGATAGAGGATCCAAGTAGATTTCATGGTGTTTGAAGCATTTAGGAGCATGAACCAGGTTCTAAAAGCCTTATAATATCATCATATCCTTGAAATATTTAGAAAAATATGGACTATCCAAGTTTAAAGAACCAAACCATTGCCAATATGTCATCTAGGAAAGGAACAGACTAGTTCACTTATGCATTTAAGAAATGCACCTTAGAAACTCTCATGAGACAAAAGGTTATAGATCCATGAATTCCCTTATGTTAAGAACATGCTATTTAAATTTCATGTCCTTGTGAGCTCACAAGCCTATGTTATGGAGCTTCAAAGTGGAGACTACAAAGCAATACGTATATGTGAATGTCAAAATTAATATTCGTAAAGTAACCATTTGAGTTTAAAAGGTCCTTAAAAGGTTTAGAGTTAATGAGATATAATAGTCTATGTGAGATTACATATTGACAACATAAATCTAACAATTCATGCTTGGGTCAAATAATTCAAATAGTTCTCTAAGTTAAAATCCCTTAAAGAGCTACAAGTTAGATAAGATCTAATGGTGTGGGTTCACAAAGCAGAGATCAATTGGTGTGAAGAAATTGACTAAAGGGTGGGTCCAATGTAAATTTATGATCAACATTAATTCATACAAAATATTTTATGGTTCATGTTTGTTGACAAAAGGGTGGGTCTAATGAGGTCTATAATTTGTATGAGCTCATACATTTAGATCTAACAGTGCAAGAATGAGTCAACATGTTAAAGGATCTTAGATGGTAGGAAATCAAGGGATCATATACATTCATACATCCAGATCCAATGGTTTGAGTAAAGTTAATAAGTCAACATATCTATAGGACCAATAAGCATAAAGATAATTGGGCATAATGTAAATGGTCCGAGTTAGAAATCAACAACCAATGAATTAAGGGAAAATTAAAAGAGCTTCCATTGAATGTCAATGAACCATTTATCGACCTAGGTGAGAAAATATTAAAGAGACATATCACCATAGAAATTTATCAATAGTAGATGCATTTAGGCAAGCAAGATGGTTAAGGATAAGTCTCCATCATCATTAAAACTAAATAAGATATCTGGTTGATAATTTGGAACCTATCAACCTTATTGTAGGGTCATTATATTAAATGATCATTGATTTTAGATGGAGGATCTATGTATATAATATATTCTTATCTCTCACAAGTTTTAGATGTAGAATAGGTCTCTTATGTCCTAATATAGAGGTTGAAGATGGACTAGTGATTATGAATCAAGGTCAAGCAGTTTGCAAGTTTCCATGGATGTTGTGACTATGTGAAAAGAAATAATTAGATTGGTTTTTGACTATAATGGACATGTGTTTGATATTGGATAAAATAGATACATAAACATGATTATGTGGAGGTGTCTCACCTATCATTAGGGTCACATTTTTGATAAATAGGTATCGATGACCATCTAAAGTAGATGTGGCATAATTATGTCAATTACAAGACATGGTCCTCATCAGTAAATCATATAGATAATGACATGGAGTTAAAAAAAGGACACTATGTGGATGGATAAGGACAATGAGGATTCAATTCTTTTATAGAATTTATTCCTTATTGACAAAGTCATGAGTCAACATCTTCAAACTTGTGTTAATACATCACATTTCCCTATCTCTCTTCCTTTTTCTATATATGTTCCAACTTCTAACACATGTTGCACTCTCTACAAAAAATTTAGATAAGAAGTATCTAAAAATTTTAGAAAAAAGACTCTTATGCATTGTGGCTTGCTTAGGCTATGCCAAAATTTGTATTGTAATACCTTTTGATGCAATAAATACTAAATTACATCATTTTACAAGCTATATTAATGTTTGTTCCTATGAATTCATGTAATACATTTAATAAAATGTATTTTCCTTTTACATTTATGAGTTTTATCACCTTCATGAAGTTCTTGGTAGTTCTTGTAGGTTATTATAAGTAAAATGTATAGTTTGTTGTTTAGCTTGAAAGTGGAAATCTACCCTCTCATGTTGGTTTGATAAATGATTCATGCCTTATTATGAAATAATCATGTGGGAATGATATTATTTGTTATTTAATGTGTCTCATATTGTATCTTGTACAAAAAAAAGTGTTCTAATTAATGGTGCATTACACTATTTTTACATGCTTTCATATATCATTGTATATTTATATCTATTTTATAAAGAAGTATTAGATTATTTATATTTTAGGTGATAGATCCAAAAGGAATTTATCATTCTCTAGAGGTATAACCCAAGTTTAGGTGACCCACAACCTAGGATTAGTCTCATGTTGGACTAGATTTGTGTAAGAGGGCTTGAACAATCCCCTTATTCAGCTAGGGTGTAATCTACGACACTAACAATACTTTTGAGCTCAAGAAACTTGATATGAAGTTAAAATCCTACAAAAAATCTTCAAAAAATGTTTAAAATATTATGATAACCTCACTTTAGCTCCTAAAACATTATACATGCATGCAACTTCTATGGTAACTTTGACATCTAGTCTATAAAATCTTGGTTTGAATGTCATATATCTTATGATAACATGGTAAGGCTTAAATGATTTAAAAATTCATTAAAATTATTCTCATATTATTCAAATTCATATAATAAACATTCCATACTTGATAGGCCCCTATAGAGAAGGACTCATAAGCTACATGCCTACAATCTTCCCATAAAGGTCTTAAAACCATGAAACCTCTCCATCTTCTTATCCATGGTCTATAGATACATCAAAACCATCAAGATATATTTTAAACCTTTTTAATTAATTGGTAATATGTTTAATCCTTCATTTAAATATATCTATTTTACTTGAGGACAATATACAGGTCTTTTGTAACTCTTGAAAGATCCTACAACTTCTAAAAACATGATTGAAACCTACATGGAACATAATAAAAACTTAGAGGTATGTAATAAATAAATCCTTGAAATACTTATAAAACCTCCTAATGATGTTTCTTAATATCATTTTTGTCTCTTCAAATAACCTTTCTTAGTACTCCTAGACCCTATCATCAAACAAACTATTTTTGGAATGCCATATCAAGTTTGCAACTGGTAGAGGATCAAGATCATGAGGATATCTTTTCACATTGTAACCTTGAAGACTTGTTTTACCCTTTTTAACATACTCAAAACCTCAATTATAACATGTTTTATAAATTTTTAAGGGTTTTTAGACCATAAATCATGATCCAAGACAATAACTTGCCTAAAAGAATGTTTGAGACCTTATTATCTTAATTTGGTTTCATATTCCTCATTGAAGACATGTATTCATGTTAATTATTATCTTTCTATGTTTTTTTTTTTAATATCTCTTAAATCCTTGAGAAAACCTTTTGGAAACCATAGGCCTGTATACATAATTAGTGGATACATGTTTTTGCTTGAAAACCTCATTTGTAAGCCTGAAACACTACAATATCACCAATCTAATTGCAATTTTTTTGGTAGAATATTTTGGATGCAAGGGGAGAGTTTTTTGGAGTTTTTTTGGCCCTTACACTAAGAGATAAACATGTTGAAAAACTCAAATTTTATCTAAAAAGTTGTAAAGGACCTTCTTAAGTTTGAAACTTCATGAAAACCTTCAAAATTGCTCTAATGGAACTATAAATCTTGTTTGAATGCTCTTATATATTCTTAAAATAACCCCTATACTCTCAAACATCATTTTTTCCACTTGATCAAGCTTCAAACTGTCAAAAAAACACATTCATGGGTCTTATGGTTTATGCAATTCTTAGGGGCCCATTTTCCACCTTTTGGTAGAATGACATGATTCTCTCCTTTTCTCTTTCTCTAAACACCACTGATGGGATACATAACATTTTTATAACATTACTCAATTATTTTTTATCCTATTCATGAATATATTGGAGATAACATGTGATTGTTTCATGTAAGAAACACTTACAAGTTTCATACACTCAAGTTTTCCATCCTGTGAACTAAATGTATGTGATTTTTTTATTAGAGAGGCATATAAATATCACCAAGAGGTGTCTTAGGACCTTTAAAAACCATTCACAAAATATTCAATAAGCATTCACTTGTAGAACCAAACTAGGACATGATAATAGGCTTGTAACATTTGACAATGAACTTGAACTCTCTACAAAATGGTTCCTTAGAACTATTATATCATTTCAATCCTAATGATATCCATTTTAGGGTCACTAATTTATAATATTTTATGTTTATTATCCTTTTAAAAAATTTATATACTTGATATGTTTCAAAGGATCATGCAAATGCATTTAAACCAAGCAATGCACAATGCTAATACAATCATGAAAAATTATAGAACCAGTTTGTAGGCTTTGTGAATTTGAAACTTAGATCCTCCAAGAATGAAGACAATGGATATATCATTAAAACATTCAATATTTTAATCCATGAATTTATTTTCCATGTTTGGAGGTGAAGAGGTCCACCAAAAGGCAAGGAGAGAGGGAAAACCAATTCAAACAAACTTTTACATGCCAAAAATGGTGTTTAAACACTATGAGGGATTTTTATGACTCTTAACGACCTAAATTAATGATATTTAAACCATTTAGTCCCCCTTTTAATCATTTATGAGCACTTTTAGGAATTTTTGATGTATTTATGACCTTGTAAGTGCTCTTAAGACCCTTTTTTCTTTATTTCCCATTAGAAGGTAATGAGAGATACCTCTACAACACTAACACGATATTAAAAAATGACCATAGAATATTTTGATGCATTTTTCCCTTAAAATTAATTTCATGATTATAATCCTCAAATATTCATTCATTATTCATCATGACCTTAGGACTAATCTATTAGACCTTCTAAGGAGATTTCACATTGAGAGGTATTTTGAGTGCTTTTAGACATGAAAATTAGATTTAACAAGATTAGGGACATCATAAAATATTATTGATACACATACAAAATTAAAAACCATTAAAATAGACATTATACAAGGCTAACACCATCCTATGACTTCAAAATGTGTAATGGACCATCAATGAAGAAACAAGCTACTTAAGAGAGCTGAATAATTCCTTGGCATATCTGTCTCTAGGTCAAAATAGTCATGTAGAAGGTATTTATAAATTCATACTTAGTTTTTATTTGCAAATAATTACCCTCTCCTAGGATGTAAAGTGTTAAGAGACCAAGGGTGGCTAGAATAGTTAACAAGAAGTAATAATCCAAAATCACTCAATAAAAGAAAAAGTAAAATAGAGAAATGGAACAAGATTATTTGTAAAAAGAGTGATAAATAATTTTTATAACTTTAAAATGAAACTGAAGAAATTCAATAATACAATTAATGCATATTTACTCAAAAATACAATTTTATTCTTAAGATAAATAAAACTAAAACAAAACTATTAGTAGCATGTTTGAAGAATATGTGAAGGAAAGGGAATAAAGAAGTTGGAAAAATATTTACAAACAAACTTGACTATCAAGGGGGTAAATGAAATGGGTGGCTGGGGAAATGTAGGAAATAACAAGGTATAATATATTTATTAGGATCAAGATAATCAAAGTAAGTTGGCAAAATAAGAGGAATTTCAACATTAAGGACTCTAGAGAACTTGCCTTAACCACACAAATTTGGATTATCTAATGAAGTATAAATATAATCGCATGAGTTTTATATCTATGAAAATTAAAATGGACCTATATTCTCACAACATGTTCCCCATTCCTCAATACCCCTTATATATTCGTTGGTCTACTATGAAGATTGGGTACTTATGTGAGAAAGTAGATAGCACTTATATATATAATTTTAAAATATTCTATCTTAGTCTACTTACCTACTACACCCTAATGGACCTTGGATCTATCATGAGGCCAACTATGGAGTTTTATCTTCAAATAGAATAGAAGGTGTGCTTAATAATCACATATTTTAGTGTTATTTTTAATTTTGATTTATAATTACTTTTTTGTCATTGCCATTTGTTTCAAATTATTTGGATTTTAAAATTTTTATGGATTTTTTGATTTGTCCTCCATATATATTTGGAATAACTAATCATGGGTGTTAAAAATGACTATCACTAAAAAACTTTAGGCTTGGTAGATAAGGAAAATAACTTAGAGAGCATGGTATCTATGAGTCTTCTACTTGCATGTTAAATAATAATGTTATCTTGAAACCAAAGTGGAATGAAATAGGGGAGACAAGAGAATGAACATGAAACAATTGACTATCCTCAAATCATAACAAATGTAACAATGTGAAAAGGATACAATTATAGGTGAGTATGACTCTATATCATAAGAAATTATGGAAGTGCAATGAAATATGTATAAATAATTTGTTTTGAAGGTGTTACCATAAAATTAAAAAAAACTGATGTTGAGAGTATGAGATCACAAGATACTACCATTGCCTTAATTTCCAAGAAAACCACTACAGTTTAAAGATAGTTTTTGAAAAATTAATAGATTTTATGAGGAAATCCCTACTCCTATCCAAGGTCTTACACTGAAATGATAACCCAAAGTAGGTAAAAATGTTAAAATGTTATTGTGAGGAAGGCCTAGTCCTATCCAAAGTCCTATACTACAAATCACAAAATAAAAAGGAAATAAATAATGAAAATAAAATTGTAAAATTACAAATTCATGATCAAATAAAAATGTTAAGACTGGACTATGAAGTAAAGGATATTCATGAGGATGGCTAGGTCATCTTTTTAGTCTTACAATGTAACTCATGAATTAAATTAAAGTAATAAAAATAGACCAAAGGACCAATAATAGAGGCTAAGGATAGTTATTATAATGTACTACTATGAATTAGAGATATTTGGAGGAAATTTAAAAATAGTGTTAGTATTTATAGGATATGAAAATAATGAAAAAAAAGTAAATACTCAGGTAAAATATTTCTTTAAAAATTAAGCATTTATAGGTTATTTGAAGATATTTCCTTCATTAGTTTATAATTTATAGGTATTAGGACCAAGAATGTCTTTAAATAAGTAATGACCCCACCATTTTCTGGCATATTTTCCTTCTTTGTCATGTGTATAAATTAGTTTGTGGACCAAATCACCAACATTGAAATTTCATTCTTTGAATTTTTTATTATGTTGTATAGAAATGTGATCTTTATATTGGTGATTATTTTATAAAGCAGCCATATATCAATCATCAAGGAAATTTAAAGCATGAAGACTATTAGTGAATCCCTTATTGATTCTACTTAGCCATTAAATTGAGGATGATAAGGTGTTGAGAATTTATGTGGAATTTTAAATTTTGTACATATTTGTTTCATATCTTTATTATTGAATTTTACACCATTATCATAAATGATGGTATGAGGAAATCCAAAATGACAAATGATTTGATAGAGAATAAATTTGGGAATGGTAATACTAGTAACATTAACAAGAGGCATGGTTTATATGTATTTGATAAAATATTCAGTGGCAATGATAATGAATACATGACCATCTCATAATCTAGGCAATTTGTTAATGAGTTCTAATCCCTACATAGATAATGGCCAAGGAGACTCTACTATTTGGAGTTCAGCCAAAGGAGAGTGGATTAAATCATTATAGAACTGATAAGGATTACATTTTTAACAAAATTAATAGCATCTTTTTCAAGATTAGGCCAAAAGTAACCCATACGCAAACATTTGTGAGTTATAGCATGACCTCTACAGTGAGCACCACAAATTCCCCCATGCGTTTGTTTTAGGAGAGTAGGAACTTATTCTTACATTATACAACATAGTATGGCTCCTTATGAATTATGATAATAAATGGTGTTGTATCAAAGTACACACTTGAAATCATTTTTATGAAGTCAATTCTTTTCAAGAGAATCGATATCTGGAGGATAAGTTTGATGTTCAATAAATGTTATTATGTTTTATAACATGGGCTTTATCGAATAGTAGCAACCTCAATGTGACAAATTATAAAATCAATTTTATTTTGTAAAGAAGAATGAGTTTTTATTATTTGAATAATAAATTGAGAATCATGAAGTACCTGGTGAGGGTGAAGTAAAGATTTTGATGAAGTGAGAGAATTATCTATAACATTTTGATCTCTTGGAATTGGTTCAATGGTAATATTCCAAATTCAAATATTATATGGTAATTTGGATTCCTCATAATTCCTTTTGAAATAATATTTTATAAATGTAACTTGTACTTAGAATAATATTTAAAATTAGAAAATGTAATTTTATTAATAATAAAATATAAATCCTTAATGGATTTCATCCTTGGAATATAATGATCACAAGGGGTATTGTCCTTGTAATCAATTACACGATTAAGGGATTTCACCCTTAAAATTGATTTTAAGCATAATGTTTATACATGTTTTATATATATAAATGCATATTATTGGATGCCTTATTCCAAAACAAAGGTGGAGTATTTATAGCCTCAAGCCTTCCATTAAAAAGATATGTCTCCTCCCAAAAGTGGTGACTCTCCCAAATATGGTGACTTTTCCAATGGCTATTATTAATTAATAAAATATACTAATATTCCCTTAATGATCATAATTTCCTCCCTTGAGTGTGGTGCTCCTATTTATGTGCATCAATTTAATGGCAATGATTTAATAGCAGAAAGTGAGCATATTGCAGTGATTTATTTAATGGCAATTTAATGATAACAAGTTTCTCATTTAATTCTAGTGATCTCCTTATTATGGATATTATAGACTCACTTCCTCAAATTTCTTATCCTCAAGCAATTGTAAATTGAGATGTTCAAGAACTATTGCCCCTTCTCACGTGTCATATTTGATTGGAAAATTTTACCAATGAACTAAATACTCTTTGATACTTCTATCTCTCAAACTCTTCCCATAGACCTCAAGGATGGCTTTGTGTATTAAATCCAACTCGATAATAAAATAAAATAGTCTAGGAAAATCCTCTATCATAATTCCTTTATACTAGTGTACACATAGTGTGGTTAACTCATGAAGATCATGTAGTGTGGTCATTTTTACCTCTTCATTACTACTCTATAGTGCATAATCAAACACATCACATAATATTCTCTCTAGTGGATCTTGAGTATGCCTCTTATAAATAAATTTTTGATGCATTTCACTTCCATCAATGCTTATGATCAACCATCTAAAAATTTCTTGAAAGGAGTCCAATTCTAGGGTGTTGAGTCTAATAAATCTCAAAATATTAAAAAGCTCTTTGATATTTTTTTGATAGAGTGTGCTTGACAATAAAATCCATCTCCTAGTATGTATTTGGGTGAGCGAAGTGAGTATGTTGATGTATTTGTTTTGAGGGAAATGACCCTCATCTAAAATTGACAATATTGGACCTTCTAGAACTAATTTATAGCCAGATGCAACCATTACATTCTTAGCATTCTCACAAACTATGCTTGATAACTATGAATAAATCATAAGGAGAATACTTTTTTTTCTCTTTCCACTCTTTAAGTATCTAAAAATACTTAAATCTCAATGTTTATAACTTATTGGTTACTTCATAAATTTTGAATAGATGAATCTCCTCTACTTTCCATTTTTAAAATTTAGTCATCCAACAACACAAAATGCATTTGGGTGTAACAATTAGTGATCTCTCATCTAGATACTTGGTCAAAAATCTATGAATAAAACTAATAACAAGGAATGTCTTCCCTATACTTGGTGTATGTACCAAAATGCAATTATTGGGTTCTTATATTATATGGTTCTTTTGAAATAAGTTTAACCTATCAATCTGATATGATTTCATATGTTTTCAAAGATGAAGATGAACCACAATTTTCAATACATAGATTTTTTTTGCTGACATCTTAGAAAATGTTTGATTATCAATACCTAAAATAGTCTCCAAGTATCTATTAGGGTCATGTCTTGAATATTTTATACCCTTATGAGCCTTTGTCCATTGTGTGTCAAAGATTGTTTTAATACTCTACCCAATAAAACCACATGAAGTGAAAAATTTTCCAAGATCATCTTCTAGAATGAAGCTATGAAGGCAATCTTTTGTATCATCCTTGTCATAAGTAAAATCCATGTCTTGATTTACCATACTCTATGAAAATTTGAAAGATAGTGACATTTTTTCCACATTAATGAGACAAATCATTGTCTTTTTCATCACTTTCATTTTCCATCTCTCTCTCTCCCATGGAAATTTTATTTCTACATAATTTACAACATCAACCTCAATATCTTTTTCAACTACAATATTTTTAGGTTCTTTAGTTTTCTCCTTAGGCAACTTTTTTATGTTCTATAGTTCACAGTGCTTGATGTTATTTGAAAGATAGTTCAAACCATTTATAGTATCTAATGATATATTGAACCCACCATTCCCATCTATTTTAGTTCATGTTTCCACATGTTGTGATAGCTAAGAAATGTGGCTAAAATTAAGATTATTATTAACATCATTTATAAAAAAATTTGCTCTAGTATTTTGTGACTCCCACTCCTAATTTTCTAATATTCCATCAATAATTTTGCGTAGATATCCATCTTGTTTATTTTTAATATCATAGCCCATGATATCTTATTGGTAGTGTGCATTAATTTGGCAATCAGTTGGTTTATCAAACATAGAACCTATGTTTAGGGAATAATCCTCAAGACCTTTCTCTTGCACAGACTAAAGTTTATGTTCACTCTGACATAGATAACACATATCATCATCATCATCATCATCGGTGATTTCAACAAACAACTTGTGTTCATCTCTAATATCCATGTTTTTTATGTCATTCTTCCCAATAGAAGAGTCTCCATAAATATCAACTCCCTCTTGGATAAGCCTTTTTGGACATTATTTTAATTCAACATTGGTTTTCATCATATTTATAGAATTAGAGCCTAACATATGTAAGTAACCCAGTGAGCTTGACATTCCTTCCCTAATGCTTGGAGAACTAAAGTCACTGAGATAAAAATTTCTTCTAAAAGAAGTTTTTTCCTCATTGAACCTTGTAAAATATGAGATCTAAAACTTCTAGTAGAAAATACGGTGAGCATGTTCTCCAAAATGAACTCACAAAATTAGTTTATACCTAAACAAGATAGTCGTGAAAGACATCATGACTAAGCATCAGAGGCAAATCATTTTATTTCTATTTCTTTTAGTTCATATTTTACTATGGATGATTGTGTTTAATTTATCTCTAATTCATAGCCTTTATTGACTTCTAGATTTTTTAAGCATACCTCTGAAATCTCTCCATGTTTAACATGTGAACTTCCTTTTTCTCTAGGATAGCCAAATGATTCTAAAAGAAAAATTGCATATGCAGTGTCTTGTTGGTTATCAATAATGCCATTTAAAATCCATTTAGTATTATTCAATAGGTGAGGTACATTTAATGACTTCCTATCTTTCAATGCATCAAACTTATCTTCCACATAGTGCCATGTTCCATTCCATTACTCACTCAACTCCATATAGTTTGAAAAAGAGATTTATTTTTGAATCTCTACTAAAAGAGTTTTGTATTGATCAAAACTAGCCATAATATGCTTGTGTGGTAACCCCATGGCTCACAAGTTGGCAAGAAAATAGATCTGATACCTCTATAATATTCAAAGTTAGAATATTATACGGTAATTTTGATTCCTCAAAATTCCTTTAGAAATAATATTTTATAAATGTAACTTATACTTAGAATAGCATTTAAAATTAAAAAATATAATTGTATTAATAATAAAATATAAATCCTCAAGGGATTTCATCTTTGGGATATAATGATTACAAGTGTTTTCATCCTTGTAATTAATTACACAATTAAGGGATTTCATCCTTAAAATTGGTCGTAAGCATAATGCTTGTACATGGTTTGTATATTTAAATGCATATGATTAGATGCCTTCTTAAAAAATAAAGGTGGAGTATTTATAACATTAAGCCTTTCATTAAAAAGATATGTCTCCTCTCAAACATGGTGGCTCTCCCAAATGTGGTGACTTTTCTAATGGTTGTTATTAATTAATGAAATATACTAATACTCCCTTAATGACAATGATTTCCTCCCTTAAGTGTGGTGCTCCTCTTTGAGTGTGGTGATTTAATGGTAGTGATGTAATGGAAATGATTTAATATCAATAAGTGAGAATATTATAGTGATTTCCTTGAGGGTGATTTAATGACAACAAGTTTCTCATTTAATTCCAATGATCTCTTTATTGGGTATATTACAATTTTGTATCGAAGCACATACTTGAAATCTTGTTTATGAATTTGAGTATTTTTTATGAGAATTGATGTCTAGAGGATAAGTTTGATGTTAAATAAATTTAATTATGTTTTATATCATGGGCTTTATCAAATAGTAACAGCCTCAATGTGAAAAATTAGAAAATCATTTTTATTTTGTAAAGAAGAATGTGTTTTTATTATTTGAATAAGGAATTGAGAATCATGAATTACTTAGTGAGGGTGTAACAAAGATGTTGATGAAGTGAGAGAATCATCTATAACATTTTGATCTATTGAAATTGGTTCAATGGTAAAAGAGACAAATTCTTTAGCAAGTATAGTGTAATTTGATGATATGTGATTAAATTTTCAATTTTACATTAACAATATTCATTAACTTGATAACATATAAGTTGTGAATCACAAAAATCATGTAAATATGGGATGTTTAAATTAATTGTGGCTTGCATGCCTAATATTAGAGATTCATATTCAACCATGTTATTGAATGACATTAAAACTTAATCAAATTGCTAAACGTATAATTTTACCATGTGTTTTGTGTAGAGTAGGATGACAAGATGCATTATCCCATGCATTAGTCAAGAAAATATCTATAAAAAATCATATAGACAATAAAACATCAAGTCCACTCCTTCATTGGGTATTGAAAATAAATTCTAAGAGTTATTTAAAGAAGGAATATTAACAAAGATTTCAAATAATATCCATCCTTCTAAGAGCAGACAAAAATCATGTTTTCCCCTAAATTTGGTGTTCCAAGTCTTCATCGATGAGTAGCATACTCCTCCATCACTTCCTAGTGCAACAATGGCTTAGGGTCACAAGATTTGTTTAATTTGTGCAAATTGGTGAAGTTTTTCTATAACAATTATTTCAATGTAAGTTTGTTTATCTAAAGATTAAAAATGGTGGTCTTGGATCACTTATTTATAGCTTTCTATAAATGTTCAGAATCAACCATGACCATCCATATTGAGATCAAGATGTGTGGCTATGAACTAATTAAATTTTGGAGGGACAAGCCATAAATATTCCCATTAATATTTGGAAGAATGGGGGATTGATGAAGCATGGGAGAGCTTAATCCTAATATTTGTTTCATTAATGACTTATGGATGCCACCCCATTGATGATGTCATGGGAAGATGAAAATTTTTTGAATGAATTTCCAATAAATAGATTTTTAACAACTTCCATGGAATTTTCACGTAGGCTCTTGATTTTGTTTAATTTGCCTAGGTGACTTTGATTAATTTTCTACAATTCTTTGGAAATCTGTCACATGCTTAATCAACTTGGTTATAAATGTCATTTTACTTAGTCATAATTTGACTAGAGTATAATCAAAAGTAGGTGATTGTTGTGTAGGGATTAATACCCTAGTTAGGGCATTATGGATGTGAAATAGAACATGCACATGATAGGTGTTGCTAAATTAAAGGAATTTAGTGGTCTAGAGCATCATTTTGCATGGTTGTAATTTAACTCAAAGTGATTTGAGAAAATATAATAATCACATAAAATGCATTTCTCCATTTGGGGATATATTATCCTAAATCAACACTTGTATGTGATAATTTTTAACTATTTAGTGCATTTTAGTGATTTTGGACCAGATTATGTGTTGTTGTAGAATATTGCTTAGATTGATCATTTAAACATAATAGTGATAGGAATTGGATGTATACATTTTTTCCCTATTTTAGAAGGTGTGGTGAGATATTCGGTCAAAGGGACATCTTTTCAAAGAATGAAAAAGCCACTATAATCAAAAGAAATAAATTTTATTCCCACTTTCTATTTTTAAAGTTTTCATGAATTAAAAAGAAGTTGGTTTATGAAATGCCCCAAACATAATTTGGGTAGCCCATGATGCCCCATCAAGGGGTAGATAGAAAAACTTAAAAACATTTGATGGGTGGGCCCTCAATCGAAAAAAATTACAAGCACAATAATTTCACAAAATTGGTTAAATATTAAGAAATTAAGAGAAAGTGAGAGGAAAAATAAATCAGTGGGGCTAAAATAGTGGCCCAAGATAAAATAATGCAACTATAGGCCTAGGGGTGAATAATTTGAAATTTTAACTATATTTTTGACCCCTGGGGGTAAAAATAGTTCATTTTAAACCCTATCTATAGTAAATTCTAAGCTTTGGTATTTATGCATGAGTGAGTTAAGCAAAATGGCCAATATCCCACACCACCATCTTGGGGAGTGCATGACAGAGTTCCAATAACCATTGAGGAGAAAATCATCAATAGGTATCATTTTTGGTTTGTGAATTTGCCATTTATTACATTTATTATGCATAGGAAATGGTAGTTGGGGTGATCCCACTATTTTCCCAATTTGTAAAAGGATGAGTTTGCCCACAAATATGATGGGGACATCATGAGATTAGTGATCTCATCCACCCTTCAATAGGATCATGGGCCAAAATAGCATGATCACCAAATAAATAAAAAACTTGCATTTTTAGATGAAGTTTGACATCTAAAATTATTATTTCACCATTATCAATGAGATTACCCTACCAATTGGTGAGACCAACCTACAGATTAGTGAGGTCATAGTAAATAGTGGGATCACCCTATTAAATAGTAAGAACATCCTACTAAATGTAAAGATCACCATAATAATGGTTATAATACTAGAAGAAAGTATAATGAGCCCCAAGGAGATTAATCTAGGCCCAAAATTAGAAGAAGAGAGATAGAGACACATAGAGGATTAATTTAGGCCCAATATTAGAAGAAGAGAGATAGAGACACATAGAGGATAAATATTTTTGTTGTTTACATGAAAGTTTTGGTGGAAGGATTTGGTCATGAAGGTAGTTTTTTAATTCAAAATACCAAATAGTTCTAGGACCATTAATATCATAGATCATTTCAACAGTCAAAGGTTCATGAACACACACTAGAAGATGTTTAATGAAGAATTAATTATCTTTTACTTTTTTTATGCTACAAATAAAAGAACTAATGGTAGACAAAACATTTACTATCTTGTTATTAGCTTAAGGTATATGTTTAAACTTAATGTGATCAATTTGTTGCTTGAGAATGTCCACCATGGACTTGTATGGTGATAACTTATCATCTTTGGTCTATAACTAGTCTATAACTTGATTTATGATTAAATGAGAATGACCATAAACCACCAAATGTTGAATGTTCCATTGTACTACTTGATGAATACCTTTAATTAGTGATTCATATTCATCCATGTTATTGATATAAGGAAAGATAATACAAAATGATTTGGGAATAACATACCCATGTGGTATAATAAATAACATGCCTACTCCTAATCCATGAGATGTGAGTAACCCACCAAAATACAATTTTTAGTGCTGCTCTTCAAGAGGTATGTCTATGATGGTTGTGATGGACTTGTCTAGGAATATAAAAGTGAGTGGTGAATTATTTGAAATGCAATCTTTAGTAAGCTAATCTACAAGTACTTATCCATTTATGGCCTTTTGATTGATATATTTAATATTAAACTCACTCAGAAGCATAATCCATTTATCCATGCAACTCTCTAAAACTATTTTTGATAGTAGATACTTGAGTGGATCTAATTTTATAATGACTATGGTCTTGTTGTTAAGCATGTAATGATGCAGATTGTGAGATGCAAATACCATAGCTAAATAAGATTTTTTTATTGGCATAAAGTTATGTTCATAAACTACTAGTGTATGGATTAGATAGTATATGATATGTTCATTCCCATTTTCATCATGTTGAGCTAATAATACCCTTAAAGAATTATTAGTGACAAATAGGTATTGACCAATTTGGCCCACGTACAAAGCTTCTACCTAAATAGATGAGATGAATAGATTATAGATGGAATGAGTGGTCCAAATATCACATGTAGCTTTCAAATATTTTAAAACACTTTAAGTAAACTTAAAGTGTAGTTTGTCAAATTTTGAAGAAGTAGGTTCTCATGGTGAACAATGTAGTTAGGATCATGGAATGAGTTCGTACAGGCTTAAAAGACTCATCATAGCTTTGAAAGATCAAGAAACATTTCCTAACATAAGTCTCAATGAATGAGACCATCTTACATGTCATGCAAAAATGAACAACTAGTTCACTTGTGCATTTTTATAAGTATGTTTAGGAGCCCTCTCAAAGCCAAAATATTGTATAGACATGAAGTTCTTTATGACTAGATCATGCTCTGTAAATTTTATATCTTGATGAGCTTGAAATCTAAAGATATGGGTCTTTAAAATTGAACATATAGAGTGGGATGTGCATGGGGACATAAAGTTTGAGCTATGGTAAATAGCTATTTGAATTCAATTATTATAAAAATGAACATGTGACTGACAAGTATTAAGATCATAAGAGCTCAAGTCGAGATCTAATAAGACATGGTGACTAAAAGTGTCATTAGATCCCAAATATCCAATATTATGCATTTTATTGTGCATCCAAAGATCAACAATGAGCTCATAGTCGAAAGGTCAGTAGATTTTGAGATTAAGTGCATCGATGATAAGTGTTATGATTGCAATGACCAAGTAGATTTATAGTGCATATTTGATCAAGTAGAAGTATAATGATGACTCACATTCAATCAAACCACACAAATTGATGGTGTGCATGAAGTTGAAAAGTCAAGGAAATTAGATCGAATGTGAGGCTACCACATGGCATAAGAGTAGAAGTAGATGAAATTGATAGTGGATCCTGAGGATGAATGTGGATCCAATAAATGGCACATCTTGAGAATTCCAGATCAAGATCAATGGTCAAAATTTAAAGTCAAAATGGACTTCAATGGATAGTAAATGATATCTAAGGTCAAACTAGAGTAAATATTCTAAGGAGATTCCACAAAGGTAGACACATTAGATAAAGTATTTCACCACCCCAAATAGGTAGATTACATAAATTCAAGATCAAACATGATCTAAGTTACCAAGACTAGACCTTATAAAGTCATACAATGCCATTAAATCCTTGTAACACTTTTTAAGAGATTTTAGACATAGGTTTTACATCTAGATTCAAGAAACCTAGCCTACAAATCTTTATTTGCAATCATGACTATATGAAAACCAATAGGGTGATTGGTTTTTAATCCATAATAGATCTATATTTAGGATTTAAAAGTAATGGTAGAATGGTGATTTCATAAATAATGTAATAAATAACATCAATGAGCAAGCTCAAGTAACTACCTAATAGTATGAAGAACATCAAACATGACTGAAGAAGACATTGGGGCATTTTAGTGTTTCAAGGTCCTTAGGGAGTGGTTCATGTTTGATAGATTATGACTCAACATAATTAAATCAATACTAATTGATCAAAGGTGGATGGGTCACATTTATTAAATTTTATCTATTTATTTCCCCTCTCTATCATCTCATTCTACTATAAATTTAATCTTGGAGATCTTGATTTGCATACTCGGCTAGATATAGAGAAGCTCTACCAAAATCACTTTATAAAACTCTTTTGAACTAATATAAGACATCTTAGAATCTAGTTGAATGCTAAGTGTGATTTATTGAAGTTTGATTTACAAAGTGTATGTTTCATATTCATCATTTGTATGTCCTTCATGAACCTTTCTTCAAGTCTATTGGTTTCTTGTAGGTTGTGTGAAGTGTTGGTTAGTGAGATTTCCACTGAAGTGTCATAAGTCCATAGTGTTTTCCTTAAACCTATATCTTTCTATCCTTTATTTGGTAGGTCTCTTTTTAGCCTTGATATAAAATACTCATGTTTTCAAGCTTATCATAGAATTTTATAAGTTATTTTCTTAATTGGATTCATTAGTAGTCATAAAATTGTCTAAGCTGAGAGTGGATCATTGAACATTCAGTGCATCACCATTTAGACTAGGTTTTGTTCCTTTTCGCTTCCTTCCCTTCCCCTTTTCTTTGGTATAAGTATAGGTTTAGGATAAGAACTATATTATCATATCTAAGGAGTTAACCTCATTAAAAACCCTAGAGGTCTGACCCAAGATTAGGTAACCCACATCTTAGGGTCATTCCCATGTTAGACTAGGTTTGAACAAGAGGACCTAAACAATCCTTTACTTAGCTAGGGTGCAGCTTAGGTTTCCAATAGTTTCTAGCATTCTTGGTGGGAATCAAAGACATTATCCTTGCCATAGTTAAATTTTGGAGTTAACGAGAGGCCTTTACAAAAGAAGACGCCCACCATCATCAGAAGCTAAAGATTCTCTAAGTTGCAGAGTTTATAACATCTTCCAGATAACACCTCTCATGCTAAATTTTAATATAAGTTTAGTTAGTAAAGGTATTCCATTTTAATTCACTAAGATACCTTTTATTTCATATAAAACATCAAGATTCAATAGGATAAGTCCTTGTCTCAAAAATAAATATTCATCTCTTGGTCATCCTATTATTTTAAGTAGTGCAACCCCCACTTTGTAAATGGAAAGGCATAAAATGCAAGCTTGTGCACCCTTCAATAGTGGCATCCATCTTAACCTTTAACATAATGATGATATCCCTACTACCTCTTTGAATAGTCTACCATACTTCATAGAGCAAAAATCCACCACCCTTATAGAGCACATAGCTGACATTTCAAACCTTTGTTCAATACATAATATTACACAAGAGAATATATCCATGATATTACTAGCCACATCCTTGAAAGGAAAAGCCATATACTAGTATAGGGGTCTATCTCCTACCTTAATCAATGATTGAGATGATTTTTGTGAGTGCCTATGAAAACATTTCAAAGATAGAAATAACCATGTGTCATTTGTTGAACAACTCACCTCAATCAAGATGGCACCCCATGAATCTATGGTTGATTTCAACTATAGATTATAAAATACTTGAGATAGGATCCCTATCATCATTAAACCCACACCTAATTATGCTTTTCTTTACTACTTGATAGCATTAAATTTAGATATTGCAGTCATGATCCAATCTATGGCTAGGAAAACTCTACTTGGGGCTTATGAAATATCTATAAGGGAAGAAAACTATTTGATACAAGTAGGGAAACTCATGCCAAGAACTATCATGCCACTTTTTTCTAAGATTCAGTCAACCCCATCTAGCATTTCTTCATTTCCCACTCCCAATAATCAATCCCAACTTGATGATAGTCACGTGGAAAATTTTATAAGGATTGAGAGCTTGTTGAAGGCACAAAAAACTAAGCTAGTGGCTCTAGAGAGATAGTAATAGACTTCATATAGGCCATATCAAGGTCCCTTCCAAGCCTAATAGCTTACTCAATCCTAAATTAGACCCCCGTATCCATCAAATCAACAATCCTAAGGCCAAATTACTCAAGTTAGATATTATAATAATTGCAACCTGACAGTTGTAAGTAGCTTAGAATATTGGTCCCCACACAAAATAACCTTATTAAAGAAGGTCAATAGCAATCAGGAGGGCAGTCTAATGAGGTGGTAATTGCCACAATTAAATAAATGTATTAAGATCCTAGGTTATAGCATGCTCTTTTATTACAAGGCCATAACATAATGCCTCCTCCACCACAAGTCTCTCCAATGAATCAAGATAACATAAGCCTAGCTCCAACATTGAGCTGCCCCCCACCTCTTCATAGATCAACATGCACACTCTGAGACCAATCATCAAAATTTTACTATTGCTTTCCTGGCTACTGAAGCTCTGCACAAGTCATTCCAGACATTGGATTGAAACACTGTACGAGAACCTCAACATCAGCCACAACAGGAATAAGCATTCTAACACCTCTGGTTCTTCATCTAATAGAGCTAAGTATTCTATTTCATTTTAGTATTTTAGAATACATTGGTAATTAGTATCCATTTGATATTTCTAAGAACTGTTGAGAGAAACTTGACTTCTTTTTTAGAGAGGCTGAAAATCCTTCCTCTCATTCTTACCCTCTTCTCACACCTACCCTCTACTATTACCCTTCCTCAGACCCTATTCACTTTCCCGCAACCCTGCACAACCTTTTAAATTTCCATAGACTCTTATGTCGACCACAGACATATTCCAAAACCTATCCAAGGCACACTACCCCTACCGACATCGGTAACAAAACTGATGTTAGCATAATTAGCCCAACTGACCTCAGCAGTCCTATCGACGTCAGTGACTATGGCAGACTGACTGTAGAGAACAGGTACGCATTATCTACTTTCTCTTTCTTAGTCCTTCATCATTTCTTTTTATACAACACTCTTTTTGTTAAATAGTGGACTGTCATCCCTTATGAAGCTTTACACTTCCAAGACCAAGCACGTAGCTTGGCAGTCCACCATATCCTTTTCTAACATTCTCCTTATTTGAGTTTTATTTTTTACTGTAGTTGTTTCCTCCATAGCCAAAGAGGAGCTCTCACAACGCTTGGATACGGTGCACACTTAATTTGGGTAACATCAAACCCCTAACCTTTAACCTTTAGTTTCTTCTTATCTGAATGCAATCATTGTAGAAAAATATAGAGAAACATTCTGGCACGCCCGGTGTGACCCCTGGAGTTTTCCTTGGGTTCATTCTTCTTCTTATAAAAAAATCAAACTTTCATATACGTGCATTAGAAAAATATTCTCTTCTTGCATCCCCTCTTCTATCTGTTTCAAAAGGAAATCATAAGCAGAAGTTAAAAAGAACATCTCTTTTTCTTCTTATTCCTTTTTGCATGCATCATAGAGTAGTGAAAAAATCATACTATTAACCTTTTCTCCAATTGTTTGCATTTGAACAACATATTTCAATTTGGGTTAAAAATAATTGCATTTCATTCTTGCTTGGATGCATACTTAGCCCACTTAGTAATTAAAAGCATTATGAATAAATCGTAGTGCACAAATGTTACACAACCAAACCATAATCACATCAAATCAAACACTTAAACTTACTTGAGACAAGGCCCGTCTAGGATTTCATCACCTAACAGATACCTTACCCTACTTGATGATCCTACTTGGATTTCACCACCAAGAGGAGGACCCACTCTGTTCTCTGGCAGAGTATAAACTATAGGCAAAGTATATTTTAGCTAAGTGGCCCAGCTCAGCTTTGGGTTCATGAAGTGAAGGGAGCAAGCCCCAGCACCAGGCCACATACTAAACCTAACACAGATCTTTGAGCACCATAACACAACCTGAAACTAGCCATAGACTTCTTTTCTATGACCCACTCTACAAGCCCAACTCCCAACACATTCTATTAAGGCATAAGCCAACACGACTCTAAAATTTATTCCTAGGAATCTAACATTTTAGATATAGCTTGCCTGGTCATCTATTCTACTTATTTTTATCTGATTGTTTGAGCTGGTAAGGTCCCATCATTTTGAAGTCTAAAAACAACTCAGAATATCTTCTTCTTCCAATAACTGTCAATTTTTTGTGTTTTTGGATTTACACAGAAACTGACATCAATTTTTCCACTGATGTCAGCAACTATTATTCACCAACATCAGTTAACTGACCGACATTGAAAAATTTTTATAACTGACATCGATTATACAACCGACGTCGGTCACTGTCAGTAAAAAAATTCCAAACAGCAAGCTTGAAACTCAAATTTCTTACTGTTAAACATAAATTCTAGTTTTTTGAAACTAAAACACACAATTTTTGGAACTTGAATCCCTTTCACCTTACATGGTCTTGAAATGCAATCAAGCCAAATCTCTTGTTGACCACGCAAGTCAACAACCACTTCTACATTCACCCTTCATGCCAAGTCATCTAATGGAGTATACTTCAAACACCGAACGTACTCCTATCTGACCTACCCTCAATTAACCTCCTATTGTTCTTAAAGGGGATCAAGAATTTGAGAGATTCCTTGACCACAATGCCAAGGCTCTCCAACACTATATCTCTAGAAGCCAAATGCGAGATCCTTCGAGTAATCCTATTTATGGGATGCCAACTTCTTTGGCTGAAGCGGCAATGATATCAATAGCATCTACTACCCAACCTATGGTCACTCAGGCCATTGACTCAACCAATAACCCAACCATGGCCAATGTTCAAAATTTGGCCTCCCCCTCTATCCTTTGTGGCCCTACCTCCATGGGGGTTTTCGTACCCCCTCAACCACAAACAATTCAACCAAGTTTGACACCTTTCTAGAACTTGATTATCTCTATCCCACCCACTCTTACACCCATAAACATAAGAGTGACCACCTATCCTTTCACTAGTGTCACCGCCATTCAACCACCATTAGCAGCATCTAGTCAAATTGTACCCTCCAACTTCACGGCACAAGTCCCCTTGGCCTCGACATTGGCCCCTATGACAAACTATTAGTATGTTGCATCTACACAAATGCAACCAAGTATGTCATATGCCCCTCCCAATGCCTTCCAGGTTCCCTATAACTTAGGGGGTGCCCCTCAAGCCAATCCATTTGCTGATCTAATTAAGATGCTGATGGATAAGATGTCCAACCTTGAGACATCTGTTTCAGGTTCGAAGAATGTTCTTTCATACAAACAAATCTATAACAAACCCATTCACCCTTTAGTTCTTATTTGACCATACCCTAGTTAGTGGGAACTCCCAAAATTTACTCACTTTTAGAGTAAAGAGGACCCATAACAACATTTATGAGTGTTTAGACACGCTTGTTACCTCATAACACACGATGATGCATTATTACTTCACACATTCCCCATGTCTCTTGCTGGCATCGCCCTTGACTGGTATAGATCCATTACTAGTCATTCTCTCTTGACCTTCACTCAACTCGCTCAGCTATTCCTTGACCATTTCTCAATTAACATCACTAAGAAGGTCTCCATCATAGACCTTTATTCTATTAGACAATTTGAGGATGAGTCAATAGCTAACTTTGTCACCCATTTGAGAGGTTTGATTAACCAACTCTCCTTCTCACTACCCCAACCTGAGCTCATTGAGCTCTTTTCAAGAGCATGTGCTAAGCACATCTCATCCACTTTTTGGGTTCAAACTTTCCGCACATTTGATGAAGCTTTCACTATGGCCCAAAAGCTTGAACTTCGTGCAATCAAAGAAGATAGGGTCAAATTGCATAGCAAAAATACCAACGCAAAATCTAATGACCCTTCTTCTTTCGAACCTTCTTCTTCCTACTCCAAGTCCAAGGGATTGGTAAACACTGTAGTCCTTAGATCACTATCTTCAACCACAACCAACCAATCTGAACCCTCTACTTCACAAAACATCATAAGACAATTCCACCAATGGTATGTATAATGTCAATACACTCCAATAGGAGAATCATATGCTTCTGTATTAAATAAACTAGTAAAGCAGGGAGTCCTTAACCTCCCTCAAATCTAACCTATCCAATTTGACCCCTCACGAGCCATCCGTACATGGTATAGAGAAAATGACTTTTGTAACTATCATCGTGTCAAGGGTCATGACACAGACAATTGCAAAACCTTCAAAAACATTGTTTAAGAAATGTTAGACAAAGGGGACCTTGTTTTGGATAACCCTAATGCACCAGCCAACCAAAAAATGGATGTCTTTAGACAACCTTTTCCTAACCATCCCCCAAGTCAAAACAATTTTTAGACCATGGCCGATGACCCCCAAGAGTGCAACAAATGCATGGTCGACATGGTTTCTCCTTTCATTCCTAACCAACCTCTCCCACAATATGAAGAGGCTGGTCAACCCCTTTCTGCACCACAGGTAGAAGAGTCTATTTTACCCATACCACCCCCACACAATGAAGAGCTCCCTTTACCTCACCCTCTTCCTCACGTGGATGAACCCGTTTCACCCATATCAACCCCACGACATCAACACCTCCTCTACCCATTCTTCTACCTCATGAGAATCCTGTATAACCTATTCCTCTTGCCCCCACCTTCCCTCTTCTTTTACCATTGCCTCATGTAGAAGGGACCATAATCCCTCTACTTCACCCTTTAGAGGAGCCTTCCTCTCCTATTTGTCCTCCACTAATGGAGGATAGTCCTCCATCAACCCCCCTTTCACATGTAGGAGAGTCTACTTTGACCTCTCCCATGTTAGAGGATGCTTTGATGGCACCAACGCTGGTGGCCCCACCCTTATCCTTCTTATCACCAATGGAGGATCATACTTTCCATGCTCCTAGACCACACGTGGAAGGCATGATCATCCTTGTGCTCTATCCTCTCAAAGAGCCAAATTCTCCAATCCCTTCTCCACCAAGAGAAGAACTTGCCACCTCACCCACTTCGGCCGAGGAGGATCTGGTGATGATTCTCTCTCGCCTTTGGCCCTAGATCGCTGCGTCTAACACATTTCTACTCTTGCAACCACCTAAATCCTCCAAAAGATCAACTATAAAGCCTCGCATGATGTCATCTAAACCTTTCTCTCATTTGGTAGAAAACTTAAGATTTCTCCATTCTAGGAACCTAAAACATGACGCATTATGGGAGTGACTTAAGGCTCTTTATCTTACACATTTCGCTTCGCCTTACACTGCCAACCCTTCCATGACAATTCACCCCAAAGTTTCTGATGAGGAGTGGGCTTCCACTTTTAAATCATCAGAAGCTTAGCCTTCCATGTCTAAACCTAAACCCTCATAGGCATCCACCATGCTGAAATAGATTAAATCTCTTGGTGTTCGCCCTATATCAAACCTCACTCACCCACAAGTGAAGTTAGATTTGAACCTCACCCCACATAGTAGTGGTCCTCACACCATATGTAGACACTGAAATCATCTCTACCCCTTGGTCCTTTCTCCCCCTTTTAGTCCCCTTTGATCCACTTAACCACTCCTAACCCATGTCTTGTTAATTTGAAATAATTATCTTATTTTAAGTTAATAATTCTCTCTCCCTTGCCACCTCACCACCCTAGTATGCCCTTATTTGGATTCTCTTCATCCCCCCATGACCCATTTATGACCCCCATTTCATCCTCTCGCGTCCATTTAGCCACCTTCGACCATTTCTTCCTCGGATTCACTGACCTGACAGTTGGGAAAACAGACGAAAGGCTATTTTTAGCCTTTTTCCTACCTTCTAGCCACCGACGTCGATCAATTATTGACTGACATCGGTGATATTGCCAGTTTTGGTTTCCTTCATAATGGTTTTTTGCATCCATTATCCTCCCTTCGCCCCTGCTCTTCATCCGACTCTTGAATCTTAGAATCTAATCAATCAATCAGCCAATCTTTCCACCAGACCTCTCACTCTCTCCCTCAGGTACACATAACATGCTTCTACAACAACAAGCACAATAGGGACTCTGCCTCAGCCACTCCACCAGTAATAGGGCCTTCACACTAGTAGCACCAACAATAGGCACAAGCAGTCTACAACATTCCTTCTCTAGCAGATATGAGGTAAGTATTTGCTATTGTTTTCATTTCACTATTTCTTTACTTCATTTGTCATTCAGCCTTCTGCCCATTTGTAACCTCTGTTAGCCCAAACCCGAATCCTTATTTCTCTGTCTCTCTATTGCCTCTATCTTTTGTCTAACCACACACTCTGTCCATTATCCCTGCAGCTCTGCCCAAACCTCTGCACAGAACATTAACCAAAACCAAACTCTCTCAGACCATCCAAATAGCTTGAAAACCCATCCAGACCCCTTTTCAGACCTGTCTACAGTCCACAGACCTAAAACTCGACTGACATCGACTGTATAGACCATTGCCCCAACCGACATCGGTAGACTAACCAACGTCGACAGATATTGACAACCGACGCCGGTAGGACCATCGACGTCGGCGACTGTGACCAGGCCGACAGCAACATTCAGGTAAGTATTTGCTTCCATTTCCTTTTTAGTCTTCAATCATTTTAGTCTTTTATCATTCTGCCTTTTATCAGACATTACTTTTATCAATCAATGGGTTGACATCCCTCAAGCTCTTGCTTTGGGGATCAAGCTTTTGCTTGGTAACCCACCATCTCCCCATCTAACGCCTTCTTTGTCTTAGTCTCTTTCACTTGCAGGTGTCATCCTCCACAACCAAAGAGGAGTTCTCATAATGTCTAGATAATGGTGCACACGTCTACAATCTGGGTACGTATAAACCCTCATCCATTCTTCTTAGTTTCTCATCTTTCCTTTCTTGAATGTAAAAAGCGAATCTAGCATAGAAACATTCTGGCATGCCCGGTGGGACCTTAGGGTTTCCCTTGGGTTCCTTTTCTTTCTGTTCATATAGGTGCATTAGGTTTCTCCCTTTTCACCTCTTTCTTCTCTTCTAAACGACATCATAAGCAGGATTAAAAAGAACCTTTCTTTCTTTTCTTGCATTTCAAACTAGTCAAAAATCATATCCTTCAACCCTTTCTCAACTTGTTTTCATTCAAACTCACATTTCGACTTAGGCCTAAAACACATTGCATATCATTTCTGCTTGCTTGCATTTCTTAGTCCACACCTAGTAATTAACAAACTGCATCATGAATTAATCGTAGTCCACTTGATGTTACACAACCAAACCACTTGCACTAAATCAAACATCAAACTTACCTGAGACAAGGCCCGACTGGGATTTCATCCCCCAACGGATACCTTACCCATCCTGGCAATCCTACTTGGATTTCATCACCAAGGGGAAAGCCCACTCTGTTCTCTGGCAGAGTCTAATCTCTAGGGAAAGTATATTTTGGCTAAGCAAGACCAGCTTATCACTGGGCTCATGAAGTGAGGGGAGCTTGCTCCTTAGCACCAGGCCATGTACGGAACCTAACCCAGACTCTTGAGCACCTAAACAAACCTGAAACCATCCATAGACTACCTCTTCTAGGACCCTTCTAACAACCAACCTCCCCAAACATCACTTTAAGGCATAAGCCACACGAGCTTAATAATTTATTTCTAGGGATTTAACGCTTAGGCTCTGCTTGTGTTCTTCATCTTTTCTATTCTTATCTGCTTGTTTGAGCTAGTGAGGATGTTCTTCTTATTTTTTTTCAAAAACTCTCAAATCTTTTGTGTTTTTGGAAAACACAGTCACCGGCATTAGTTTTACCACTGACGTCGGTAACCCTTTTCTCGTCGGCATCGGTTATCTGACCAACGTCGGCCATATTTCTCACCGACATCAATTTTTCAACTGACGTTGGTCTCTATCACAGTTCTTTTTTTTCAAAACAACAGCCTTAAAACTTGCCCCTTTTTCTGCCAAAACCCCATTCTAAGTTTCTAAAACTAAAAAAACATAGTTTTTGAAACCTGAACTTTCTTGCCTTGAATGGTTCTGACTCGCAGTCAAGCCAAGGCTCTAGTCAACCACGCGAGGCATCAACCACTTCCGTCTACCCCATCCATAACCGGTCCTATAATGGAGTTCCACTCGGAGACTGAAAGAACTCCTACTCACCCAACCCTGCCCCAGACTCCTATTGTCCCAGAAGGGGACCAAGATTTTGCATGATTCTTGGACCTCAACGTCAAAGCCTTACAGCACTATCTCGCACATAGCCGAATGCGGGACTCCTTAGGCAGCCCAATCTATGGGATGTCGACTTCCTTAGTCGAGACAATGATCACATCAATAGCATCTACAATTCAACCTATAGATAATCAAGCCAACACCTCGACTAATAACCCAACTGTGTCCTACCTTCAAAATTTAGCCTCTCTTTCTAGACCTACCTCCATGGGGGTTCCGGTACCCCTCAACCTCAAACTACTCAACCAAATCCTACACCTTTCCAAAACCTAGTGGTCTCTATCCCCCCTACTCTTGCACCTATCAACACAAGAGTAACTGTCTACCCTTCAACAAGTGTGGCCACTCCTCAACCATCTTTGACGGCCCCTATCCAATTTATGCCTACCAACCCCATAACACAAGTTCCCTTGGCTTCAACTTCTGCCCTGATAACTAGCTACCCATACGTTGCGTCTACGCAACCAACCACGTCATATGCCCCTCTCAATATCTTTCAAGCGCCTTATAATCTAGGGGATGCTCCACCTGCCAATCCATCAGCAGACATCATCAAAATGCTGATGGACAAAATGTCTAGTCTAGAGACCTCCGTTAATGGCTCACACAATGCTCTCTCATACGAACAAATTTGCAATGAGCCCATTCATCCTTCTATCTGGATCAGGCCATATCCCAGTCAATGGGAGCTTCCTAAATTTTCTTGCTTTCAAAGCAAGGAAGACCCCCAACAGCACTTACGAGCATTCAGCCATGCCTGTTACCTTATTTCCCATGATGATGCATTGTTTTTATGCATGTTTCATATGTCTCTCTCTGGTGCTACGCTTGACTAGTACAGCTCTCTTGCCAGCCATTCCCTCTTCACATTCACACAGCTGACCCAGCTCTTTCTTGATCACTTCTCCATCAACATCACCAAGAAGGTCTCAATCACAGACCTCTATTCTATTCGCCAATACGAGGATGAATCCATAGCTAAATTCATTACTCACTGGAGAGGCCTCATCAATCAACTCTCCTTTTCCTTACCCCAACCCAAACTTATTAAACTTTTCTCCCAAGCCTGTGCCAAACATATTTCTTCCACCTTACGGGTTCAGACCTTCCACACCTTCGACGAAGCCTTCACGATGGCCCGCAAACTTGAATTACGTGCCATCGAGGAGAATAAAGTCAAGTTGCAAAGCAAGAATCCCAACTCTAAAACCAATGACTCCTCTTCTTCTAAACCTTCATCATCCAATCCTAAGTCTAAATTTTTAGCTAATGTTGTGGTCGTTAGACCTTCATCCTCTTCACCTTCAACCAATCAGCCTGAGCCATCCACATCTCAGAGCACCACCCACCAATTCTAGTAGAGATACGTACAATGACAGTATACTCCTCTCAGAGAATCATACGCGTTTATGCTAGAAAAACTTGTTAAATAGGGGGTTCTCAATCTCCCCCAGATCTGACCACCTCCACAATTTGATCCCTCACGCACCATCCCTACATGGTATAGGGAAAATGACTTCTGCAACTACCACCATGTTAAAGGACATGACACGAGAAATTGCAAGACCCTTAAAAACATAATCCAAGACATGCTTGAAAAGGGTGACCTCATCCTAGACAATCCCAATGGCCCCCCTAATCAGGGCATCGACATCTTCAAGCAACCATTCCCCAATCATCCACTGACCCAAAATAATGTCTAGACCTTGATTGACGACACTCATGAACACAACATTTGAACATTCAATACGGTCTCACCCTTCATCCCCGACCAACCTCAAGAGGTTAGTCCATCTACCAGTCCATCACGTGTGGACGAACCTCTTTCCCTGGTTAGTTCTCCATCAACCTCTCTCATCTTGGAGGATGCCTCAACCTTACCGGCACCACCAGTCTCACCATCCTCCTTCCTTCTGCCTATGGAGGACCTGACCCTTCCTACTCCTCGACTGCAAGTGGAGGGCACCATCATCCCTGCCCTTTACCCGCTTGAGGAGCCTCATTCTCTAGTTTCTTATCCACCCAGGGAAGAACCTACCTCTCCTTCATCTCCAACCAAGGATGAATCTATCACGACTTCATCATGCCATGGGTCTGAGACTGCTACACCCATCTCATCTTTGGCCCCACAACCGTCAACATCTCCTCAAGGACCCAAACCTCATCCAACATCTTCTCAACCATTTTCCTGACTAGTGGAGAAAATTAGACTTCTCCCTTCAAGGAAAGTGGAGCATCAGGGATTGTGGGAGCATCTTAAATCTCTTCAACATGCCCGTGCCCTCTCGTCTCATGCTGCCAATCCTCCCAAGGTAGAATCTCCCAAGACTCTCAACAAAGACCAGACTCCCACTTCTAAATCTGCATCTACCCCATCTAAACCTATCAAGTCACTTGGAATTCACCCTGTCTCTACCCTCACTCACCCACAAGTGAAGGTGGACTTAGACCAAACCTCAACCAATAGTAGTCTTCCAACCAAGTCGAAGAAGTTTGCCAAACCACAGAAGCGAACACCTCTTCCCTCGTCACCATTACCTTCCATTTTGGGCCCCCATCCTTTGACCCTGACCAGAGTCCTTCCCACTCCAACCTCTAATCAAAACTAATTGCCTCCTTTGCTTCCTTTGCCTACCTCAAACCTACCCTCTCCTAAAAAGGTGGTACCTCTCACGAAGAAAGTGCCATCTCCGCCTATCACCGCACCATCAACCCAAAAGGTGGTACGAAAACCTCCTCTAACTCTGCCTAAGCAAAAGTCACCAGCATCACACACATCAACTAACACGGACCCTTTAGTGGGCTCATACTCACTGATATTGCACTGACTTTTTTAGACTTTTAGCATAACCCTTCCACCCATCAAGCCTTTCCAACCTCTCGGGTCCAATCCCTCCTAGTTTGATGACATGAAGATTTGCTTATACCATCGTACGCCAGGACACAATACCAAGACTTGTTGTGCCCTCAAGGCCATCATTCACCACTATATGGAGAAGAAAACTCTTCTCCTTGAGGACACTCTTGACTGACCCTCAACACCTTTCCATCCAACCTCTTTAACCACATCAACATCTCACCAGCAGGCCATGACCCCTTCTTCACCTCCTATCTTTGAAATCAATGCTATCCACATAACCACTAGGTCACAAAAGGACAAGGTGAAAGAAAAATCCACCATTCCTTGGACCTACCCTTTCATCAAACCACCTCTAGCGCCCAAGCCTATAATTTCTATCCTTGGCACATCTCAGCCTTCTTCTTCTTCCTCTTCCAGGCTGATTCATGACTCCATGTTGAAACAGCTTCACCAGATGCCTATGAAGATGTCCCTTTATGACCTCATCCAAACCTCGCCTCAGCATCGTCAAGCCCTCATCTGATCCTTATAGACAGCGGAGGTCTAACCCGAGGACCCCCAACCACTCGCTGCCCTCGTCCACTCTTTATCTCCTATGGCCTCCATCACATTCAGCGATTCTGAGATTCCCACATCCAACACGAAAGATCAAGATGCCACCCTCTTCATCACTACCTATGTTGATCAGACATGCATTAAATACATTATGATTGATAGAGGTGCCAGCATCAACATTATCTCCACCCATGCCTTTGATCAGTTGGCTCTTCCCAAGAATTGTGTCTCCAAAACTGACGCAATCTTGCACTCCTTCAATGACACCACTGCCACGACCATTAGCACAGTCATCCTTCACATTCACATTGGTCTATGCACAGTCCTAAAGCTCTTTTATATCATCGAAGGAGAGTTTTAATACAACATGTTGCTGGGCCGACCCTGGATCTACGCCATGGCCTATGTCCCCTCCACCCTGCACCGTTGTGTGAAATTTGAGCATGACGGGCAAGTCCACACCATTCCCACTGACCCATCACCTTTCAAAACTTGTAACACCACCTACCATCCAAATGACGTCCTCATTCCTATCAAGCCATCAACCCCAGCACCGCCTCCATCTGCAGAAGCTTTGACCAGTTTGCAATTGGTGGTCGCCCTCACCCCACCTCTTCAATTGATAACTAAAGACCCCTTGGAAGACATCTTCTAGTGAATTTCACTTGGGGAATATCACTTATTGACCTTAGACATGTTTCAAACTCTGCAAGAGTATGGACGCCTTCACCACAGCCCTAGTTACGACCATCAGATTGGGATGGTCATGCCTTATGGTCCCCCTCACCTCCAAACCAATCTTGTCTATGGGGGGCTCAATCAAGCTCCTACTAACAGGAACCCTCTCTCTTCACCCCAACCATTCACATCATACTTCTCATTTCTTGGCAACCCTACCTTTACACATAATTACCTTTATAGGTGTGCATGGAAGGGTTTTGGTTTTGGATGCTATGAGCAGGGCTCCCATCAGCCCATTGAGCCACTCAATGATGACGATGCCAAGAAACGGTATGGCCGGGGATATCATGACCCCACTCAGGCCTCTACAGACCTCTGCCTCGAGCCAACCATTGACCAATCTCCTCAAGGCTCACCCATTCCTCCCCCTTCACCTATGGAGTTAGTGGTTTCCATCCCTCCTAACTTTTTCAATGCCTAAGCACCATTCTCTTAGAAACCCTAACCTATCAACCAGGTGGGGTACCCAGGTCTCTCCTGCTCTTCTTCTCTCCATCTCATTTATCTAACCCATTTATCATCTACACTAGGTGTTAGACATTCTTCCTACCACCAAATGGCTGGGGGGAGTTTGACTTTATACTGCCTATTGTGACCTTGACCCAACGTCAATCACACATCAACCATGACCTCAATCAATCATCAAACTAGACATCGACCAGCCATTAACCAAGACTAGACCAAGTATCAATCGACCAAGCCTCGACCAGACATTCAACCAAACCTTTTAATCATGACCAAACACCAATCTCGACCCAGCCCTTGACAAGTCTCGACAAATCAACGACCACATCAACCCACTTCTTAATCATCTCTAGCATGTCACCAATATGAAGCAAAGTAAACAAGGCAAGTTTGCCCCTAATTGGCTCAGACCTTTCATCATCACGCACAAGTATGGGTCAGGGACTTATCGTCTGTCTTCTCTTGATAGACGGCCAGAACCTGAGCCTCTTAATGCCTTGCATCTGTGACCATTCTACTATTAGTCGAGTACTCATCCACTTGACATTTAACTTGAGCTCATCCCTTGAGCAATCCCCGTCCTCTTAATCCTTAACCCTATTCCCCTAAGTAAATCCTCTATAACCCTTTTATGATGCATGGATGCTTTTTCCGAATAAAAGGGAGCCCTTGAACTTTTATAGTCTTGTCCATGACTCCAAATTCTGTCAAAAAAAAATCAAGATGTCAAAACATATCCAAGGTCACCCAATCAAATCAAAAAGCAGACTACTCCCTCAAAGGACAGTTGTATTATCATTGTTGTAGCTAATAGACTACTCCCTCGAAGGATAGCTATTCAAACTTATATAAAGCAAAATATAGACCACTCCCTCGAAGGATGGCTATGACTAAATATTGTTACATACAGCACTCTTTCCGAAGCTTCTCACATTGATCAGCTTCACATATATGACCACCAAGCAAAACAACATCCCAATGCAAACTTCCTGCATCGATCAGTCTACATGAAAAATATATATATATTATGACTGACAAGTTATAAAGTCATGGACATGCCTATAGTCGTTCTCGGGTCACCTATAAAAGGGGCAAGGTTATTCCTGCCACAAAAGGGGTTACCCCATCCTCTCATATCACATATTCAACCTATCACCCCAGCATACTCAAGGGACTTCAAGCTCACTTAACATCAAGTGATTCAATTACTTCTCTATCACAACCCTGGTCAAAGATGTGATGCATGAACGGAGCTTTTATTTTAACAACCCCTATCCATGCCATCATTTTGGTCCTTGTCAATGAAAGAGCGATTTGCCTTTCAATTTTTTTCTCTACACTTTGGTCACATCCAATCATTTGACATTTATCCAAACCCATCCCAACCAATTCCAACCAAGCCAACCCAAACATTTTTAGACCAACAACATGACATCATGACATTGCACATCGTCCTAGTCCATTTCACATAGTTTCTATGGAAACCAATACACATGGAAACTATCGACCCTACACAATTTATGTTAAGCATAAACCAATACTTGTTGAAGCATAAATAGACCTCAATTCATTTTTAGCATACATCCATCATGACTATGGAAAATTGCTAGGGATGAAAGACCTCTCGACCAATGTTACAGAATACACCATTTGGAAAAGGCTGTAACATCTTTTTCTCCTCATCATTTTGACACATGACCACACCCATCATCGACCATTTTGTCTCTTATTCGAACTACATTGGTCTGAGGCCCTATGATTGGGGCTATGTAGGCAGCACTCAGTTAACACGACATTTTCTAGGGTTAGCTTGGCCATCCCTATTTGTTCATCTCTCAGACAGACACCCCTTTTTTTCTTCTTCATCACTCGACCTTGACCTTGACCAAGACCAGTCTATCCACCACTTCGACCAATCCTATCAACTAGTTCAAACTACATTGGTCTGAGGCCCTATGACCGGGGCTATGTAGGTAGCACTCAATTGACACGACATTTTTTGGGGTTAGCTCGACCACCCTCATTTGTTCGTCTCTCTGATGGACAAACCTTCTTTTCTTTGACCATGACCTTTACCTTGACCTCGACCACAACCAATCAATCCCTTTGACCATTCCTCCCTCTTTGGGAGAACTACATTGGCCTGAGGCCCTAAGACTGGGGCTATGTAGGTAGCACCCAGTTGACATGATGTTTTCTGGGGTTAGCTCGGCCATCCCATTTATTCGTCTCTCATATGGACAAACCCCCTTTTTTTCCTTCATCACTCAACCTTGACCTTGACCAAGACTAGTCTCTCAACCACTTTGACCACCTGTCTGCCACTCGGACCCTTCATCTAAACTACATTGATCTGAGGCCCCTTCTAATTTGGGCTATGTAGGCAGCACTCAGTTGACATGATGTCTTCTAGGGTTAGCTTGACCACCCTTGTTTGTTCGTCTCTCTGATGGACAAACCCTCTTTTCTTTGACCATGACCTTTACCTTGCCCTCAACCAAGACCAATCCATTACCTTTGACCCTTCCTCCCTTTTAGGGAGAACTACATTGGCCTGAGGCTCTACAACAGGGGCTATGTAGGCAGCACTCAGTGTTCTAAGGTTAGCTCAGCCACATTCTTTTGTCTGCCCATCTATTCGACCAATCATCTATCTCAACTTATCTTGACCAACCACTTTAGAGATCATGCCTATCTCCTCCGACCTTGACCACTTCCAAGACCATGTTGCCTTGGTTGTTTTTGCATGTATGCTACCTCATGACTGGTTAGCAAAATTGTGCGCAAACTATTTTTGACCCTCACAAGTATAGGATCACAAGCCGATTGATCCCCACTACTTGTGACATTTTCATGTTTCTGAGAGCACTTCCTAAGCTTGGGATACCTAGAACATGATGACCATTAGAGCTTCAGCTTAGATTGAATAACCCGATCAGCTACGACCAAATGTTGGGGCCTAGTTATTCAATTTTGGCACTCCTTGACCCTCGACCTGTGACAATCTGACCTAACCATCTTGTGAAGTGGTATACGTGCAATCACGACTTTTACAGCATTCACACTCCATCTTCACCATCTTCATCTACTCTCTGTCAAATCAGCACTCGATTCCAAGTTTCCTTCCCTCGACTCCTGCTTTGAGGGGGAATACCTCATCCATAATCGGGGCAACCAACCCTCCTATTTTTGTCTTGCAGTTCACTTGAACAACCAACAAGACAAAATCAATCTCATCATACACCTGGGGCAATCAACTCCTATTTTTGTCTTGCGGTTCATCCAGAACAACCAACAAGACAAAAAGGGGCAAATGTAGACACCGAAATCATGTCTACCCCTTGGTCCTTTCTCCCCCTTTTAGTCCCCTTTGGTCCACTTAACCACTCCTAACCCATGTCTTGTTAATTTGAAATAATTATCTTATTTTAAGTTAATAATTCTCTCTCCCTTGCCACCTCACCACCCTAGGATGCCCTTCTTTGTATTCTCTTCATCCCCCCATGACCCATTTATGACCCCCATTTCATCCTCTCGCGTCCATTTAGCCACCTTCAACCATTTCTTCCTCGAACTCGCTGACCCGACAGTTGGGAAAATAGACGAAAGGCTATTTTTAGCCTTTTTCCTAACTTCCAGCCGTCGACGTCGGTCAACTATCGATCGACGTCAGTGATATTACCGACGTCAATTTCCTTCATAACGGTTTTCTGCGTCCGTTATCCTCCCTTTGCCCCTGCTCTTCATCTGACTCTTGAATCTTAGAATCTAATCAATCAATCAGCCAATCTTTCTACCAGACCTCTCACTCTCTCCCTCAAGTACACACAGCAGGCTTCTACACCAGTAAGCACAACAGGGACTCTGCCTCAGCCACTCCACTAGCAATAGGGCCTTCACACCAGCAGCACCAACAATAGGCACAAGCAGTCTGCAACATTCCTTCTCCAGCAGATATGAGGTAAGTATTTGTTATTATTTTCATTTCACTATTTCTTTAATTCATCTATCATTCAGCCTTCTACCCATTTACAACCTCAGTTAGCCCAGACTTGAATCCTTATTTCTATGTCTCCCTATTGCCTCTATCTTCTATCTGACCACACACTCTATCCATTGTCCCTGCAACTCTACCCAAACCTTTACATAGACCATTAACCAAAACCAGACTCTCTCAGACCATCCAAACAGCTTGAAAACCTATCCAAACCCCTTTTCAGACCTGTCTACAGACCACAGACCCATCCACAGACCTCAGACCCGACTGACGCCGGCCACATAGACCATTGCCCTAACTGACATCGGCAGACTAATTGACGTTGGCAAATCTTGACAATTGATGCCGGTAGGACCATCAACGTCAGCGACTGTGACCAGGCTGACAACAACATTTAGGTAAGTATTTGCTTCCATTTCCTTTTTAGTCTTCAATCATTTCAGTCTTTTATCATTTTGCCTTTTATTAGACATTACTTTTATCAATCAGTGGGTTGACATCCCTCAAGCTCTTGCTTCGGGGATCAAGCTTTTGTTTGGCAACCCACCATCTCCTCATCTAACACCTTCTTTGTCTTAGTCTCTTTCACTTACAGGTGTCATCCTCCACAAATAGAGGAGTTCTCACAACGTCTGGATAACGGTGCACACGTCTACAATCTGGGTATGTACAAACCCTCGTCCATTCTTCTTAGTTTCTCATCTTTCCTTTCTTGAATGTAAAAAGTGAATCTAGCATAGAAACACCATACTAAAGAAGGCTGTTAAACCACGTCGGAGAACTCCTCCCCCACTTTCACCATTGCCCTCTATCTTGGGTCCACATCCTTTTACTTTAATAGGAGTGCTCCCTATTCCAACACCTCACAAAAACAAACTACCTCCATTACTCCCTCTACCTATCAAAAACATATTTTCTCTAAAAATTTGACATCTCTCACTAAGAAAGTGTCATCTACACGTATGGCCACACCACCAACCAAAAAGGTGGTACAAAAAACTCCTCCTACAACTCCTAAATAGAATTTGTCAACCCCTACAGCAACAACAAGCACAAACCCATTAGTGGGGTCGTATGCTTTGTTGTTATGCCAATTATTGTAGTCTTCTAGCATTATTCTTCCACCCATTAAGCCATACCGACCTCTCGAATCAAAACCATCTTGGTTCGATGACACTCAAATCTATTGGTATCATCACACACCTAGGCATGATACTGAGCATTATTGCACCCTTAAGGTTATCATTCATCAACACCTGGAAAAGGATACCCTTCTCATTAGGGATCCTCTTGACCACTTTTTTGACAAACTACCAACACCATCTCATGCCTCCCAAACCTCCTCACCTAAATCGAGATCCCAACGTGAGACTATGGTCCCTCTACCACCTTCTCCCCTTTTATTTGAAATTAACACTATTAATGTGGCCACCAGGTCCCAACCTCTAAAGGATAAAGGAAAAGAGCAAGTTTCTACCCCTTCGACATATCCATTTGCCAAGCCCTCTTAACCACCAAAACTCAAGATTTCTATCTTGGGCACATCTCAACCAACATCTCTAGGGGAAATTCCCCCTAACCTCTCTAGTCTACATGACGTTTGGTATAAACAACTTGTTGACTACTTGACTTATTCTATCATTCCTTCTCATCTCTCTAGCAATGGACGATGGGCTTTTATCAAGATTACTACTTGATACACCATGCTAGGGGGTCTTCTCTACAAATGAGGTCTCGACAGCCTCCTTCTCTGATGCTTAACCACCACTGAGACATCTCATGCCATCAAACAAGTCCATGATGGGATTTGTGGAAGACATTTCAGTGGTAACTTGATTGAAAAATGCATCCTTCACCTAGGTTATTATTGGCCCACTCTTAACCAAGACTGCAGTGACTATGTTTGGCATTGTATCAAATGCCAGCAACATGCTAACCTACTTCACATCCAACATCGCATCAAATGTGCCTATAACAAAAATTTGAAAGAGTGAGATTTCAAAATCAGAGATCTCATCCTTAAATAAAACCAACACGTGACCAATATGGAAAGAAGCAAATGAGGCAAGTTTGCTCCTAATTAGCTTGGACCTTATATAATAATGCACAAGTATGGATCAGGGACTTATCGTCTATCTTCCCTTGAAGGTAGGCTAGAACTTGAGCCCCTTAATGCCTTACATCTACGACCATTCTATTGTTAATCAAGTAATCCTTCACTTGATGTTTAACTTGAGCTCATCCCTTGAGTAACCCCCATCATCCTCATTCCTATTCCTTCAACCCTTTTCCCTTATAACAATTAGTTAACCCTTTTTTAAAGTAGTAAATGCTTTGTCTTAATAAAAGGGAAACCCCTAAACCTCTATAGTCTAGTCCATGACTAAAAGTTCAATCAACAAAAAAACATAAAATTAAGATGCCTAAAAAAATATTAAAAAGTCATAAACTATAAATGTAGACTGCTCCCTTGAAGGACAGCTGCATAATTGTTGTAATTAATAGACTGCTCCCTTGAAGGACAGTTATGCAAAGACATCCAAAACATATAAAGCAAAACATAGACCACTCCCTTGAAGGATGGCTATGACCAAATTTAGCTACAAAAATAGCACCCTCTCAGAAGCTTCCCATATCGATCAACTTCACATGACCACAACACAAAACAACATCCCAATGTAGACTTCCCACATTGATCAATCTAAAAAAAAAGAGAGACTGACAAACTATTAAGTCATGGACTTGCCTATAGTCATTCTCAGGGTCACCTATAAAAGGGGCAAAGCTATCCCTACTAAAAAGGGTTACGCTATCCTCACATATCACATAATCACACCTATTACCCCAACATTCTCAAGGGACTTTGAGCTCACTTAACGTCAAGTGATTAGAGTACTTCTCTAACACAAACCAATGGTCAACGACGTAATGCATGAACGGGGCTTTTTTTTGCAAAAACCTTATCTATGATATCATTATGGTCCTTGTCAATGAAAGAGTAATGCGCCTTTCACTTTTTACACACCTTCATCACATGCCAATACAACTAAAACATTTTCTAACCACTAACATAACATCATGATTTATTTAATGCAAATACCAATTTGTGTTATATAAATTATCATAGCCCATTCACATTAGTTTCTATGGAAAACAATACACATGGAAACTATCAACCAAACACAATTCATGTCAAGCATAGACCATCACCAATATGGAAACCGACCGAAGCATAAATAAAATCATTTCATTTTTAGCATACACCATCACAAATATGGCAAATTGCTAAAGATGAAAAATCACATAATGTATGTTACAGCATACACCATCACACAATATGGAAAAGGCTATAACATCATCATACACTCATCATTTCAAGCATGTACCATCAAACATATGGGAAATGCTAAAAACATTAACATAACCAAAACAACTAACACAAAGTCACATCCATAACATGTCAATATCTCAAAAATCTCATATATATATATATATATATATAACTATCATATGAAGGTATACATCAAAAATATCTGAGACAGTATGACATATATCTATGCCTCTCTCAAAATGTATATACATCTCATGTCAATGGCATGCAGGCTGGTATATATATACACCTCAACTAACTACAAACACCTCAATGTTGTGGTGGTGGTCATGGACGCGAAGACGTCGAATCGTCTCCACCCTTTGATCGTCATTGTCTCCAAGAAGTGGAGGTAGTGGCATGTGACATAGATCTCTACTGAGCTGCCATCTCAGAATATCCCTGGATCTATGGAAATCCACTGATGACACCCTCATAATATGCAATCTCATCCAATACAGTGTTATACCTAGATATAGGTATAGTCTGCAGTGGACCCATTAATCTCGATGCCATGCCCTATAGTGAATTATGTGGCTATGGCTAAGGTGGCTGCTAAGCTGGCTACTACACTGGCTACTATGGTGGTGATTGAATAGGGCCTTGCCCTCCAAAACCCTACCTTGCTAATACCTATGCTTGGGTTGTGGCCAACTGCCCCTGCAATGTAGTCACCTATCCCTAAAGCACTACCAACTGTGCTCATGCTATATCTCTCACCTGAATGGTAGCATCCCTCTTGCTAATGACCATTTGTAGATCAGGAGATGGTCCCCTCTAAATCCCAACATAGTGACCTACCCACCAAGCCGAGTAGGCCACGGTACACCCTGGATCTACCACACCTAGACCTGCGGGTATCTCCTCAAAATCTGGTCACTCTATTTCCTCTAGAAGTGGGAGGGGTGCCTTAATATCATCCCATCTATACTATGGTAAAATAAGTGGCACATCCTATAAAAGCCCATATTGGCACCACACTCTCTCATCAGGAACTCTCTCAAGCTCACCAGCTTACTTGCCTCTAACCCATCGCAAGCTCTGGACACCCATTAGTTACTCTATCTGATCTCTGAATTCTAGATAAACCAGGTATGGCTTCCAAATGATATCAACTAGGATAAAGGCATCTAATACCCCTATAATAATTAATATCTCAGATGATGGCATCCATACGTGTCTGTGCCATGACCTCTCGCCATCACCTAAAACTAACTCTAAAGCTGGCCTGGATCGCTATTGGGAGGCCAAGAGGTTATATAACCACTATGTGCTCGTACGCCCAACAGTGCAGGAGGTGGCCCACACACAAGTTGTACCACTACCACCGGCTAATCCCCCATAGCTTCCTGTATAATTGGGCTAAAAATACTAGAGCCCATGTAAAAACTATTTGCTCCTCTACCATATCTACCAAAACACCAGTCATCAAGATTGGAAATCTCCCTCCTTCTACATCAAGGAGGGTATATACAGTAGTGTCAATCATCATTACGATAGCTAGTCGATGCTCATCCTCATCAGCAGCATAAATCAGCTCATAAGCGAAACTCACTGAATGGTAAGTTGCCTTAGCAGCGTGCTCCCCAAACAGTGTCACCATATGAATGTCATGCTCCTCTCTCGAGCATGCATATAAGTCTACCCCGTGTATCGATAATCACAAAATCTAATACACATCCTCTACTGTCACAGTCAACTTGACAGTCGGCAGGTGAAAGGTGTTGGTGGTATGATTCCACCACTCGATCAATGCCATCATCAAGCTAACATCCCTAGCCACTTGGCAATATTGTCGTAACCCACCAAGCCCTACAACAGCCATATATGCCCACTCATCTCCTATGATGTCTCAATGCATCTGCATCAGCAAAGTTGGGAGATGATCTCATAGTGTCAACGTCTGCCTAGCTTGCATCTAACCAACACACACATAACAACATTAGCCAACATTACGCAAACAACTCACAACCTCTTTAACTCTTTTTCTCTTTTGGGAGAACTACATTGGCTTGAGGCCCTTAAAATAAAGGTTATGTAGGTAGCACTCAGTTGACATGGGGTCTTCTAAGGTTAGCTCAGCCATTCATTCATCCGTCTACCTAATGGACCAACTATCTCTACCAACCCAAAATCATGACCAAACAACTAGCCCTGACACTGTAGAAGTCACCTTAGACTTCTCATGGGGCACATTAGAGATCACATATATTTTTCTAACCACAACAAACAACACTTGAAATCACTTATATCTCAGTGTGACTCGACCAATGGCCTTGGAGATTGTGACTATCTCCTCAAACCAAAACCACTATCGAGACAACTTTGCCTTGGTTATTTTGATTACATATATGCTACCTCATGAATAGTTAGCAAATTGTATGCACTCCACATTATGCTCCTCACATGTATTTTCAGATCGCAACCAAGTTGATCCCCAATATTTTTGACATTTTCATGTTTTCTAGGAGCACTTCCTAGCCTGAGATACTTGGAACACGATGCCCATTGGAGCTATAGCTTTGATAGATCTAACCCAATCAGCTACCACTAATAAGCTAGGGACTGGTTAGTTTGATTTTAGTCCTCCTCAACCATTGGAGCTACAACTTTGATCGTTTAACCTAATCAGCTACCACTAATAAGCTGGGGACTAGTTACTTCATTTTTAGTGCTCCTCAACCTTGCTTGTGACAATTTGACCTGCCTATCAAGTGAAGTGGTATATGCACAATCTCAACTATTGTAGCATTCACACTCTAACCTCACCCTACCCATTTACTACCTATCAAATCAGCACCTGATTTTGGATTCCCTTCTCTCGATTCCTACTTTGAGGGGGAATACCTCATCACATACTTGGGGTAACCTACACCTATTTTTTGTCTTATAGTTCATCAGGATAAACCACAAGACAAAAAGGGACAAATGTAGACACCAATATCATGTCAACCCCCCTTTGGTCCCCTTCTAACTTTAACACTCCTAACCCACACTTGCACACTTTATTAATTTAAAATAAATTACTTATTTTAATCACCTCACCATGACACCTCACCTAGACACCTCGCCTAAACACCTCATCCTAAGACCATTTGTTACCCTATGAGTCACCCTGAGACTAGGTCATCTAAATCCTAACCACCCATGACCTATTCTCATTCCATACTAACCTCCTAACTAACTCTCATGCCTAATAAACCCATCTTTTGATCATTCTCCAATGGCAAATGCACTTGGTAGATGGAGAAATGGGCAAAGAGCTAAAAATAGCCCTTTTACCCATTCTCTAGCCACTGACATCGGTCAACTATCGGTCGATGCCGATGGGATTGTCGACGTCAGTTACATAAGGCAGGTTTTAACCTTGAGCTGGCCCATGCCTCTTCATAGATTGATGTGCACACTCTGAGACCAATCATTAAAATTCAACTATCACTCTCCTAGCTACTGAAGCTCTGCACAAGTCACTCTAGACATTAGATTGAAACACTATACGAGAACCTCAACATTAGCCACAATAGGAATACGCATTCTAACACCTCTAATTCTTCATCTAATAGAGCTAAGTATTCTATCTCGTTTTAGTATTTTAGAATACATTGGTAATTAGTTTCCATTTGATATTTCTAAGAACTGTTGAGAGAAACTCGACTTCTTCCATAGAGAGGCTGAAAAGCCTTCCTGTCATTCTTACCCTCTTCTCACACCTACCCTCTATTGTTACCCTTCCTTAAACCCTATTCACTTTCTTGTAACCTTGCACAACCCTTTAAATTTCCATAGACTCTTCTGTCGACCACAGACATATTCCAAAACCTATCCATGGCCCACTGCCCCTACCGACATCGATAACAAAATTGACGTTGGCATAATTGACCCAACTGACCTCGACAGTCCTACCAACATCAGTGACTGTGACAGACTAACTGTAGAGAATAGGTATGCATTATCTACTTTCTCTTTCTTAGTCTTTCATCATTTCTTTTTATACAACACTCTTTTTGTTAAATAGTGGACTGTCATCCCTTATGGACATTTGCGCTTCCAAGACCGAGCGCGTAGCTTGGTAGTCCACCATATCATTTTCTAACATTCTCCTTGTTTGAGTTTTCTTTCTTACTATAGGTGTTTCCTCCACAACCAAAGAGGAGCTCCCACAATGCTTGGATATGGTGCACACTTAATCTGGGTAACATCAAAATCCTAACCTTTAACCTTTAGTTTCTTCTTATCTAAATGCAATCATTGTAGAAAAATATAGAGAAACAATACAAGTGCAAATTTGGGTTCCTAAATAGTTTGATAGTATTTTTTTATACTTAGCCAAATTTGCATGAGTAAAAAAGAGTTGAGTAATTAATTTTATGGTGGAATATCTCTCACATGTGAATGTTTTAGAAGAAGATGATCATATGGGTTTGTTAAGTTTTGTACCTAGTTTATTTTCACTAAATTTTAGATCATACACCAAAACATGTCAAAAGATATGCATGAGCAAAGTTGGCCTTTTAGGTAATTATAGACATTATTGTTTCTATGGCATAAAAATTTGAGTGAGCATTTTAATGTCATTATATCTCACACATGTGAGGTTTCTATGAGTAGTTTGTCACATGGTTAGATTCTCCTATGTGAAGAGATCATATGGTCTAAATTTTTGAACATGTGAGTGAACAACATAAAATATATGACTGTGCAAAGTTGGCCTTCTAGGTAGTAATCAAGGTTCCCATATTCTTTTTTTCACAAGTTCAATTTTGAGCAACATCAACAGAGTGCATTGCTCCAAGAAGTCAAAAAGTAGTGAGATGGTGCCAAGTGTTCAATTTTTAACACTAAGTAGAGATAAAGATCAAGCTTCTTCTAAGGATCCAAATGAGTGAGTGATCATATAGATAGAGATAAATGTTTCATATTAAATTCAAGAGATCAAAGTGATATCTATTTAGCATTGTTAAAGACCGAGTTACGTATAGGAGATTGATAGAGCGAATGATTTTAAAGTTACAAGATTACACAAGATGAGGTCAACATGTTCAAGATTTAACATTTGAGAATTGGCACTTATGTATTAAAGTTTGGATAAGATCAATGGTGTCTGTCTAATGTAATCAATGAGAACATGAGATGCAAGCATGGTGTTCAAGGTTAAACTATGACTGATTTCACTTGAATATTTGAATTTGCAAAGGAAAAACTATTGCTCTATATTTTAGCCATATCTTTTAATCTATGTAAAATTTTCTCATGGTGTAAAAAGTGAAGTTTTAGAAGACTCCAAGGTGCATCTATAAAATATATTTTAAGATATAAAAGTGTGTATAGTCAAATATATTTGGGTTCAAATTTGACTATGTTTCTTTATTTATACTATAAGTGACCCAAGAAGATTATTTGAGCTTGTATTGATGCTATTTTGATGTCTCAGGTTGAAATAGATATTGGGGAATGTTGTAGACTCTATGAGGATGATTTATGTGCATTATGGAGGTGTGAAAAATCTATATTGAGTATGAATAATGCTTAAAAAGTTGACTATTTATTCATTCATGGTGATTGTGTGCACAAGATGTTGTTTGAGCAATTTGTGCTTAAGTAAAAGGGTACTATATTGGTTGTTAGCACCTAAGGGGGACCTATATATCATATGGAATTGGTACATGATTTTGGAAGTGGTATGGTGTTATTTTTTTATTTGATGAAGTGCTAAAGGATTGAATGGGTTCACATGAGACCTATAATGGCTACAAGGGCCTAATTGAAATGTGTAGTTCCTTAAGGGTGACCCATAAATGTTATGGCTGGCCTATGAATATTTTATTGAGTTTTATCTTCATGTGAGAAATGCCTTAAGGGCTAAGGCATGCCTAATGGCTGACCAAGTTGTTTATTATTGAGTATGCTCTATAAATAGTGAAATCAAATATGGTGATTTCTAGACTTGAGTGAGATACTTGGGAGGGATTTAAGAGAGGCTTGTGAGTGTAAATCATGGATCAAAGGAGGAGTATAGTGTCTTGTGGATTATTTGAAGAGTATAATAGATTACAGATTGTTTTTATGACCTATAGGTCATAATTCTATTGGAAAAATAGTGCTCTTAGAGATTGACTACGAGTAAAGGTGAAGAGTGATAATCATAGGTCCATCATTAGGTGTTAAAGACATCAATTCAAAGGTGGATGTGTTCATAGGTGTTGTTATGGTAGCTCAACATCTAAGGTGGTTATGGAATCCTTATAAAGTGAAACTTGATAAAAGTTTGGTTGTTGGTGTATCTCATTTAGATAGGTGTTGTATCACCTTGTGGGATTATAGCATCACTAAATAGGGATTGTAGTTCCTTGATTAGTTAAAATTGGTCTAAATTGGTTCTTATTTTTATAGGATAGTAGCCTAATTGTAGTTCCAATGGTTTTTCTCCTCCAAGAGGGTTTCCCACATATGTCATGTGTTATGTGATTTATCTTGTATTATCTCTCTTTCTCTTTTTTATGAATGATGTGTATGCTTTATGAATGCTTATGGTAAATGGTTAAGTGTTTATAAAGATCATAATTTGAAGTTGGATTATTTGGGTTCATTGATTCATCCACCCCTCTTAGTGATTGTACCTATAATAATTGGTATTAGATTAAGTCCTTTGGTAAAGTCTTGCTAGCTTAAAGTTGATCCAAGTTACAATATGGTTAGTCATAAAGGAGGTTTCTCTACTAAGAAAGCATTGATTTATAATGGATCCAATTATGATTTTTAGAGTGAATAAATGAGGACATACATTATGTCCCTAGGGTTTAATGTATGGGAATCTATTGTGTATGGTAAGGTTCCTCTTACTACTCCTCCATCTAGTATTGAAAACAAGAAGTTATTTGAGAACAATTCTAATGAAATGAATGATATCACTTGTGGTCTTTTAGAGATTGAATACACCAAGGTAATCTATTTTAAATATGCTAAAGAGATATGGGATAAAATTCAAATCATTTTTGAAACAGATTGAAAGGTCAAGCTTGTTAAGTTCTAGACTCACATAAGGTAATTTGAAAGTCTCAAAATTAAGGAAGAAGATTCTATGGCATCATTTTTATAGAGAGTTGATGAGACTATGAACATCATCAAAGGTCTTCGAAAGAATCTTGAAGAGGCTAATATGGTCCAAAAGGTATTAAGGTATTTATCCCTAAAGTTTGACCCAAAAGTATTTACTATAAAATAAAGTCATGATCTTACTCAATTAAAGATGGACCAATTGCATGGCATGCTTAATACCTAAGAAATGAGAGTAAATGGTGATATACCACCAAAGAAGGAAGAAACATTCAAGACTAAGATAAAGCCTAAGAAAAAGTTTTAAGGTAAGAAAACTGAGGATGAAATTTTTGATATTGATGAGGATGAACTAATTGCTTTGATTACTATGAAATTGAACACAAGCTTAAGAAAGTATAAGGGTAAACTACCCTTCAAATGTTTCAACTATGGAGAGATAGGAAATTTTTCTCACAAGTGCCCTCATAAGAATGAAAAGAATGTTGGTGAAGAACATGGTGAAGGCCAAGATGAAGAAAAGAAGACTTGTAGGAAGAAAGGATTCAAAAACTATAACAATAAGAAGAAGTCCTTTAAGAATAAGAAGAGTCTCTACACCAAAGAAGATTGTAGCTCATCAAATGAGAGTGTAGATAGTGAATCAGAATATGATCATGAAGATGATGGTCCTACAAAAGATGAATCTCTATTCATGGTTGAGGAAGTAAGTTACTCATCTCATAAGGAGTTTACTTGGATTAATTCATATAATGATGAAGATGAGTTGGACTATGAGACTGTATTAATGAATGCTCTTGAAGAACTGAAGATTGAGATGAAAATCAATAAGAAGATGAAATATAAACTCAAGGACTATGAGGATAAATTCAATGTGTTTGAGGAAATATTGGTTGAATACTCTAGGGAGCATGAAGCTATTGTCATGTTTCTTAATTCTAAGTTGGAATCTATGTCTTAAAGTATAAGATCCAAAGAATAAGAATACTCAAGGTATGCTTCTGAAGTTGTGTTTGTGAAAGATGAGTTAGATAAACCTACAAGAAAGGTGAAATTATTTGTAAAGTTTGATAAAATTTATAATGATCTGGATGATCTCTTAAAGAGTAAAAAATCAACTAGTGACAAATCTAGATTAGGTTTTAATGAAGATCCAAAATTGGATACTCGATTTGACATAAATATCAATAAGATCAAGGTGGATCAGTCTTTGAAGATAAATCATTAGACAAGGAATGAAGGTGCTAGTAGAATGAATACAAATCAGACCAGACAACCAAATACCATGAGGTATGCAAGATTCAATTGTTATTCTTTCACATGTAATCTATTTGGGCATAAATCTAGAGAATGTAAGAGACCTATTATAAATGAGTTTGTATGGGACTATGATGGGGGTCATCAATCAAAAGGAGTGAAAAAAATAAAGTGCTTCAACTATCTTGATGTGGGACACTTTAAAAACCATTGTCCACATAATATTAGTCAAGGTGAGTCCTCTTTAAAAAGGAGTGGTTATTTTTTTTGGCATGAAAAATGACATATTTCAAGATTATATCCAAACACAATAAGACACATTATGTTTTCATCAAAGAGTATGGTGTGCTATAATTATGAATAGAGAGGTCAAATTGCTAGATTCTACAAACAAAGGGCATCAAGTCAAAATGAGTTCAATCAGGCTCCTAGAATGCAAATAAGAAGGCAAGTTAACACATGGAAGCCAAAGGTGATAAGTGTGAGTCATGATGAGTCTGCAAGTCAAAGTAATATATTTGTTCTGGTGGAGAAAGCTATAAAAGTTGAAGAGTGCCAAGACATTGTCTTCTCATGTTGAGAGTGAAAAGATCAAGCTCAAAGAGAAGGCCAAGGTGCTAGTTGGAGTTGATATTGAGGTATGTATTGATCCAAGTGAACATCATACTATTATTGAGCATGTATCATGTAAATAAAATCAATTATCTATGCCTAGTGATGAGGTTCTAAACTACAAGATGGATTCTTCAAATGAAAAGTTATGTCATGAATCTTTATTTTCTCCATGTATTATCAATCCAATTATAGAAGAAAAGGAAAATTTTATACTATTTGAGCATGTTGCTTCTCTTAATCCTAAGAAAAAGAAGAAAAAATACAAGTATCAGATAATCAAGGAGGATAAGGAATATGAGGAGTTATGGGTAACTCTTGGTTTCACATTGTTCTAGGACATTATGAAGTAGGGTATCTCTATCTATATTTCCTAGGAGACATATTTTATTATGGGGAAGCAATTTTATGTTCTCGTGATGATAATGCCAATTAGAGAAGGTATTTGGTTAAAGGGGATCAACAAGTTCATGAGCTTATTCCATAAATTTATGGAGATATAATATAGGAGTAGAATGGGTGTTTTCAGATGGCCTAATGAGTTGATGGAATGTCAAGAAGAGTTTGGTTCTCAAAAAGTTCTATGAATTTATTTATAATATTCTCTAGGAGTTTTTTTGGTCTAAATTTATGTTGAAGACAAATGGAAGATATTTGAGTGCTCTTGGTTTTCTTATTTTTTATCTTAAGGACAAGCAAGCCTAAAATGGGTTATAGGAAGTCTATGTTCCCAAAATAATGGAGGCTTATTTTTTGGTCTAGAAGTGTGTGATGGGCATCTCCAGGTGTGAAATAAGTTTCATAAGTGGTCGCTAACTAGAAGAAGGTTTGTTGACCTTGCTTGTTTTGAGTTTTTAGGGTTTTGGGATCTACTTGAAAATAAGTCTACCTTTTGATTTGAGGTCTAAGGATTATTAATATTTTTAATGGGCCAAATGGGTTGTCAAATAATGCTTCATATATTTTTTAAGGTTTGTGGTTCTCAAGTTATTCAAGTTTTTGTCAAGTTGGAGTCTTAATTGGATAGTTTGTTTGTGAAGTAAGTATGATATAGAAGATGATCTTGGTGATGAAAATTGGTATTATTGAGGGGGAATATAATATTTCTCTAATATGGATTTTTAGGTCCTAAATATGTGTCTACTAAAAATTGTGGGCTCTGCAATTTCTAGGCAGGGTTACAAGGAGGCTAGATAGGCCTCATTTGAAGAAGGGTGATTTTTTATCAATTTATCCAAAAGATAAAACTATGTTTATTTCAAGGTAAGTTATCACAATTTTTGATATCATTTTTACTATTTAGTGAGTGGCATGAAGTTCTGTTGGTGGTCCTTGTGGTAGTTTGAGAGAGAAGTCTAGTAAGCATGTGTGGTGGTTCTTCATGATGTGTGGAGATATGAAGATGATAAAAAGCTGTAATGGATCAGATATATTATGGGGATTCCCTCTTAGATGTTTATTGATGAGTTTCATCATATTATAGTGGTTTTGTGTGATCTTTATTCATTTGTTGTAGTGTTTTTTTGAAGAGAGTGTTGGCATGGAACAAGAGGAAATTGTCAAAGTAAGAAGAGGTAAGCTCAAGGTAAGGGGGAGTTTGTATAAAAAAAAATTAAGATGGTCCTTTACTATTCATGGTATTTTTATGTCCCTAACATCATATTTTGCCCACTTTTTCATTTGTAATAAAGGGGGAGAAAGTTCCTACTACAAGAGTGCTCGAAGAGAAAGAAGGAAGGTGAGTTGTATATTGTTATATATGATGGTTTTTGACATAAATGAAAAACAGGGAGATTATTGGAGATTTTTAAATGATGTAATGAATGTGTTCAGGTAAGTGGATGAATAGCCTTAGTAGTCTATGTGATAATTATAAAGTGTGCAATGTGTTTGTTCTAGTATGCTTGAAGTATGATTGTTTGATCTTCAACTTTGGCATGGTTAGACATGTTTAGGGATTAGTATGGTGATGTTAGGATGTTAAATAGGTACCTAATATGTTTTATATACTTTGAGTGATTGTGTTCATAATTATAATCCATCTTTTTGTCCATATTATTTTCATCTAGACACTTTGGGTCTAATGGTAGAAAATCTGAGTAGGCAATTTAATGATGTCACCATTACCACATGTAGATGAGTCAGGGGAGTTGGTCATATATATTTTATATGATAAATATTAGGTCATGCATTTAAAATTAATTAAATATATGTGGGTATAAATTTGGGCACTCAAGCATTTTAACAATGTTTTGTATGTTCAAATAGAGCTGAGTAAGCATGTTGATGATGTTAGCATTCACATACATAGAGGTTTTAGGAGGAAATGGTCACATGGGTTTGCTTAGTATTTTTCCTAGTTCCTATACACTAAATATTAGGTCATGAACACAAGTAAGACAAAAGATATGTAAGTACAAGCTGGGTTCCCAAGCAGTTTAATAGTATTTTCCCACAACCAAATTTGCATGAAGCAAAAAAGAGCCGAGTAAGTAGTTTGATGGTGGCATATCTCATAAGTGTCAATAGTTTCAGAGAAGGTGATCATATGGGTCTATTTAATTTTATACCTAGTTTATTTACATCAAATTTTATATCATGTGCTAAAGCATGTCAAAAGATATGCATGAGCAAAGTTGGCCTTCCAAGCAATTCTTGACATTATTGGCTCTATAGCAGAAAAATTTGAGTGAGAATTTAAAGGTAATTATATCTCACATGTTTGAGTGTTTCAAGAGTAGTTTTACACATGGTTGGATTCTACTATGTGAAGAGATCATATGGTCCAAATTTGAGAACATGCAAGTGAGCAAGGTAAAAGCTATGACTGCAAAGTTGGCATTCCAAGAAAATAAGCAAGGTTCCCATAGTATTTTTTTCACAAGTTAGAGTTTGAGAAAAATCAATGGATTGCATTTCTCCAAGAAGTCAAGAAGTAGCAAGATGGTGCCAAGTGTTCAATGTTTAATGCTAAGTAGAGATAAATATTGATCTTCTTCTAAGGATCAACAACGAGTAGGTGATCATATAGATAGAGATAAATTGTGTGTATTAAATTTAAGAGGTCAAAGTGATAGTTATTTAGCATTGTTAAAGACTGAGCTATGTATAGGATATCGATGGAATGAATGAGGTCAAAGTTGTAAGATTGCATGAGATGAGGTCAACATGTTCAAGGTTCAACATTTGAAAATTAACACCTATGAATTAAATTTCAAAGAACATCAATGATGTGTGTTTAATCTAAGCAATGAACACATGATATTCAAGCATGATTTTCGAGGTTTAACTATGACTATTTGCTTTTGAATATTTGAATTTATAAAGGAAAAACCAATACTTTATATTTTGGCCATATCTTTTGATCTATGCATAATTTGCTCATGGTGTAAAAAGAAAAGTTGTAGAGGAATCCAACATACATCTAAAAATATATCTTTAAAGATATAAATTTGTGTATATTCAAAAATATTGAGGTTCAAATTTTACTATGTTTCCATGTTTATACTATAAGTGACCTGAGAATATTATTTTATCTTGTACTGATGTTATTTCGATATCTCATTTTTAATTAGATATTGGGGAGTGTTTTAGACTCCATGAAGATGATTTTTATGCATTATGGAAGTGTGATCAATCTATCTTGAGTATGAACAATGCCTAAGAACTAGATTGTGTATTCATTCATGGTGATTGTGTGTACATAATGTTGTTTGAGCAATTTATGCTTAACTATAAGAGTACTATGTTAGGTATTGGAACTTAAGGGGGACCTATAAATCATATGGAATGGTTTCATGATTTTAAAAGTGGTCTTGTTTTTTTTTATGAAGTGCTAAAGGAGTGAATGGGTTCACATGAGACCTATAAGGGCTATTAAGGCCTAATTGAAAGGTGTAGTTCTTTAAGGGTAACCCCTAGATCCTATGGCTGACCTATGAAGATTATTTTGAGTTGTGTCTTCATGTGAGTTATGCCTTAAGGACTAAGTCATACCCAATGGCTGTCCAAGGTGTTGATTATCAAGTATGAACTATAAATAGTGAAATTAAAGATGTTGATTTCTAGACATGAGAGAGATTTGAGAGAGGATTATGTGTGTAAATTATTGAGAAAAGGAGGGGTAGAGTGTCATGTGGATGAGTTGAAGAGTATAATATATTGAGAACTATTTTCATGACTTGTAGGTCATATTTCTATTCATAGAATATTGCTCTTGTAGATTGAGTATGAGCAAAGGTGATGAGTGATTATTAGAGGTAAATCATTAGGTGTTGAAGACATCAATTCAAAGGTGGATGTGTTCATAGGTGTTATTGTGCAATATTAACATATAAGGTGGTTATAGCCTCCTTATAAGGTGAAACTTGCTAAAAGTCTGGTTGTTATTGCAACTCAACTAGACAGGTGTTGTAGCACCTTATGAGATTGTAGTCTCACTAAATATGGAATGTAGTTCCTTGATTAGTTACAACTGGTCTAAATTTGTTCATGTTTTTATAGGATAGTAGTCCAATTATAGGTTCCAATGGGTTTTCTTCCCCAAGAGGGTTTCCCACATATGTCATGTGTTATGTGATTGATCTTGCATTGTTTCTCTTTCTCTTTGATATGAATGATGTGTATGCTTCATGAATGTTTATGGTAACTAGTTAAGTGTTTTTAAAAATTAGAATTTGAAGTTTGATTATTTTGTCTCATTGATTCACCCCCCCCCCTCAGTGATTTTACCTCTAACAATTTGGTTTAGGATTGATGGTAATGGTAAAAACATTACCACCCACAATATGACCTAAAACTTTATTATAGTCATGTGCAATTATGTGATAGTTCTAGTGGTTATTGGGGTCATTTTGGCCTTAGTTCATTCCATTTTACAATTAACATTATTATTTTTTTTGCTAATGTTATTATTAATTATATTATTATGGATGTTATTGTGACTATGGCCTTCATTGTTGATATTATTTATTGGAATTATTATGTTGTGGAAAATGATTTTGGTAGATACCCAAGTTTTATTTGGAAGTTCTTTATTATCCAACTATATATCTCCATTTCCCAACATATTCTTGATGAGGTAATTTAGCTTCATATAAAAACATATAGAATGTCTATGAACATGATGGTATTCACATAAATCATGTTGTTTGTACCCATCTAGATAAGGTATTCCCTTAAGAAAGTGTTTGAGAATCAGCCAAATAATCATATTGGCCATGGATAGTTTGCAAAACACTAATTCAATAGGCTCACCAAAGTTGTTGAAGACTCTCAAAGTCGGTCTTCTTCTTGGAGGATGGGTTTGTAAAGGTGGTGGCTATATCATTTGAGGAGTTGGTCTAGGTTAAGGCATAACCTTTGCTTACTAGATAGGCTACATTTATGGAATAAGATGCATTTGTGGCATAAGTTGAGCATATGGTGTTTGCATTATTTAAACCTAACATGAATTAGTTTCTCCATTATTGACAATATTTTTGTTGTGATTTTATGGCATAGATTTTTTATAATTACTAGCTTGAATATGTGTAGATGCTTGTGCTTGGATTGGGATAGGGTTCTAACTTAGGCCTGAGTTTTAGTTTTGGCTTTGATTCTAGTTTGAATAAGACAATTCGATAATCCTTTTTTTGATATGGGCCTTTTTGATTGGTATGATTTTTTCAATGATCTCCTTGAATGTGTGCACATACTAAAACTCTAAGTGATAATATATTTAGATGTGAAATTTTTTGGTAAACACAATGGCCAATTATTTATCTAGTATATTAGGGGTGAAGTGACTAGCAAGTCCTCTCCATCTTTATAAGTAACTCAAAAATCTCTCACCAACTTTCTACTTGGACTAACTCAAATCTACTATTGAAATCTTGTATTTGATATTGGTTGAGAAATGTTGTAAAAAATTATCTAAGAGATCATCAAAGTTAGATACTAAGTTCTTTGGAAACTTAAGAAGCCACTCCAAAGCTTTCCCAACTATACTTTGAGAAAAAATAATAATCATGTAGATGTCACTATATGCCATGGGATGACAAGTGATAAAACCCTCTTTTAGATGTTCTATAGGGTCTCCTTTACCATTGTCAAATTTTGGTGGATCATAACTTGGAGGAAATGGTATATGAAGATACTCCATGTTAAATGGGTAGGAACACATTTCATCCAATTTAAACTTCTTATTTTGCTTTCCCATTTGAATGGCTAAAATTACATCTTTCATTTTTTGTAGTTCTTGGGATAAGAAACTTGAGGGCACATTTGGTTATGGTTTTGTCTAGGTGGTCAAAGGTGGACTACCTTGAGTAGGGTATAATAGCAATATGAAATATTATGGCACAATTCTATAAATCACAGTCCCTTCCAAGTATGCATCAAGAATCAAATCAAAGTATAACTACCACACTTGATGAAAAATCTTGATGCAATGGGGACCATTTCTTCTCAAGGAGGGAGGAATGCTCTAGGCAACAATTTAGATGACAATTTGGGTGATGGGTCCACCCCAATTGATGGCAAAACTTTCGGGAGCCAAAACTTTTGCACCGTAGCTCCAATTGACTTTCTATTTGAACCGTTGGAAAGCTAATAATGAGGGGAACATCATGAGATGGCATGGAAATTTTATTAATTAAGTTTGATAATTGAAAACCTAATGAAAGTGACCCAAATTTCAATTTTAGTAGTGTAGTCTAAAAATAGTAAGTTTCTAAAAATAGTAATTCCTCAAATTTTGTATTATTGTAAATCATGGAAGTCAAACCACTTAATCTCCCTCAATATTGGTGACCTTCCACATCCTCCTCACACCTTAAAAACATTTATAAATGAATACATAACTCAAAATGTAAATTAGACATCTCTTCTTAGAGATAGGCATGTGTTTGGGTTTGCAATTTTCATCAATAAAACATCTCTTTTCAGAGATAGCATTATTTGAATTGTGTTGTTCTTATTTATGAATTATCTTTCAACCAAAGATTTCAAGTTTTATATCATTAGTATCAGAGAAGTTTGTCTTTAGAGTGTATGACCCTAAGGATGAGGTTAGATTATAGGAAGCTTGGGTGGAAAATAGAACCAGCAAACTATCCACCTATTCACTCCAATTGACTTCAAATGGTGGATAAAAATGAGACATCTGATCCTTTAAAGGAAATGGTGAATGAAGCCCTCAAATAGAAGTAAGCACAGATGCTACAACAATTCACTCAAATTCTCTAACAAATCTTGATGGAAAATTTTGGCTCCTCATCTGCACCCACACATCCTTTCAATGTCTCAACACCCTTTAAGGTTCAAGTGAATTTTGATATCCCTACATTTGAAGGCAAAATAAATGCTAATGTAGTATAAAATTGGTTGGATCAATTGTCATCTTATTTTTTTGTAAATAAATTCACCAATAAAGAGAAGATTACTTTTGCTCTTCTAAAAGCATCATTACCTGTCAAAAATTGGTGGGAAGTGTACAAAAAGAGATTCAGTGTAGATGATATCAGCCTTGAGATGGAACATACATGGGATGATTTCATAGAAGTTATAAAGGAAGAATACTACCCCATTAGAGAATATGATGATCTGTATATAGAGTGGCAACAACTTTGCCAATGTAAGGAACAATCTGTCCAAGATTTCACTGACATTTTTCATTCTCTATCTGCGAGATTGGGCATCCAATAAAGTGAGAAACATAAGGTTCTCAAATATCATGGTAGATCACAATGTTATATGGGGAGAAATGGAACTCTTGAATTTGGAAACCATCAGTGAGGCATACAAGTTCACAGTGAAGATTGAGAAGAAGCATGGAAGAATGAATATAAAGAATTAGTCTTCAAAATGGAAAAGTGACAAAGAAGGTAAAACATGAGGCCAAAATTGGATGAAAAAGGAAAGAAAGACTGGGAAGTGGTGTGATTATCACAAATCTAGAACTCACTCCAAAGAAGAATGTTGAGCCATCAAGTCACTACTTTCTAAGTCACAATCCTCAACATCTACTATTCTACCTCATGTAGACCCTACAATCAAAGAGGTTGAAGAAGAAATTGTAGATGATGATCCTAAAGCCATTGTTGCTTCATCATAGACCCATGACGAGATGATAGATGACAAGGAAAGGTTGTTTCACTCTAAGTTATGGGTGAACGGTAAGCCTATGCATTTCATTCTTAATAGTGGAATTCAAAAGAATTTAATCTCTGCTAACATTTTGAAAAGCCTAAATCTATCCATGAAGCCTCACCCAAAGCCATACAATATTGGATGGTTGAGTCTAGGGAGAAACTTCTGTGTCACCCACCAATGTCTTCTCTCATATGCAATAAAACCTTTCCAAGATGAGGTCTTATGTGATGTGGTCAATTTAGATGTTTGTGATGTAATCTTTGGTCAACCATTCATGTATGATCAACATGGAATCTATGAATCAAGAACTCAAAAGATCACTCTCACTCTTGGAACATGATGATAGAAGGTACCAAAGCTACCACCTTCTACATCTATTTCTCTTATTAGTGCCAAGAAAATTGTTCTCATGGTGGTTAAGCCACAATAATATAAAAGGGTTGATGTTACAGCCTTGAAAACACAAACAACAAAAAAATAGAAGCAAATAGATACCGAGTTAAATAAGTTCATGGCCTTCCATCCACAGACTAATGGTCAGATAGAAATGGTGAACAATCAAGCCCTGCACAGTTCTATAAATCACAATCCCTTCCAAGTATGCATCAGGAATCAAATTGAAGTACAAATACCACACTTGATGACAAATCTTGATGTAATGGGGACCATTACTTCTCAAGGAGGGAGGAATGATCCAAGAAACAATTCAGATGATAGTTTGGGTGATGGGTCCACCCCAATTGATGGTGGAACTCTTGGGAGCCATAACTTGTGCACCGTAGCTCCAATTGACTCGCCATTTGAACCATTGGAAAGATAATAATGAGGGGGACATCGTGAGATGGAATGGATATTTTATATATGAATTTTGACCCTTAAAAACTCAATGAAAGTGCCCCAAATTTCAATTTTAGTAGTGCATTCTAAAAATAGTAAGTTTCTAAAAATAGTAATTCCTCAAATTCTATATTATTGTAAATCATTAAAGTCGAACCACTTAATCTCCCTTGAGATTAGTGACCTTCCAAATCCTCCTCACACCTTAAAAACATGTATAAATTAAGATGTAACCTAAAATGTAAATTAGACATCTCTTCTCAGAGATAGGCATATGTTTAGGTCTATAATTTTGATCAATAAAACATCTCTTTTCAGAGATAGCATTATTTGAATTGTGTTGTTCTTATTTCTAAATTATCTTTCAACCAAAGCTTTCATGTTTTGGATCAGATGGACCAATCAACCAATAATATACATCTACACATTGGGATTAGGTTGATGATAATGCATGTTTTATTGGTAAATATTCTAGTTTGGATTCAAAATATGGCCTTGGGTCTAAGGGAATTTGGGTTGTGAGGGAAGTATGTGAATTTGTGGGAGGTATTATGCCTACTGAGTTTCAGTAAGAATTTTTTTGACTAGTTAAACTCATCTATATAAATGGTACTTGTTATTGACTAAGGCTTTGTCTTTGAATATGTGTCCAATGATGGGTAAAAGGTACCGATTGCCTAATAGGTACTTATTGGATGTTGTCACCTCTTTGTTAAACAAAAAAAATGTTGTGAATTAGATGCTTGCTAGGTGTTTATTATTTATCATTGACCCATAAGAACATATTTTTGATTAAACAACATCTATAATTATTGAGATACATTGGTTTACCACTGTTGAAGTACATTGGTCTAAGATTATTAAGTTAGAACATATGTTTACTCCTATTAAGGAAGTGCAATGTTTTGCCTTTACTGAGGTGGTAAATTAGTCTATGCCTATGGATGAATAATATTAACTATCACTTGTTGAGGTGGGATAACATGTGTCACTCATTGAGATAAAACATTGGCTAGTCACTGATTACTTGTCCTTTATTGTTGCATACTTGAAGAAATAGCTAGTTGAGGAGTGGGAGTAACCTATTGTGGTTAAGAACAAGGCATTCATGCCACCTATTATTGTGAACCACTCATGGTATTATCAAGAGACACTTAGTTTTTCAAATTATTTGGTTTTGTACTTAACCCACCTTGGCCTAAATTAGAAGACACTTGTGTGTTATCCACTGTACTTGGTACATGGTCCTGCTTAGAAGCCATAGTCATTCAATAAATGGGACATTAAACATGTCACCTAATAAATTAATTTGGGAAAATGGGTCTATAAATGGATTAGCATGACCTAAAAAATCAATTGGCACTCATATTAAATGAGTTAGCTCTATAAATGAGGTATTTAATATGGCTATAACATTGAAATTATATGTTGAATTAAGATAACTCTAATATGCTTGTTGCATTTAAAATAATTAGTCTACTATGGGGACCTTTCCCTTCATAAACATAGTTGGATCTTGGTTTGACATTGACATGAGTTCTAGAGGGTAACTAGTAGAGGCATGTTTGATAGTTTGGGTATAAGGTATATTACAAGACACTCTAACTAGACTAGGTATATTTTCATGGTGAAAGTCTTCCAAAAACATGGCCCCTGCATCTAAAAATCTTACCAAAACCTCATCTTTGTTTTCAAAAATGGTGATAAAAAATTATGGGTCATAGATTGATGGTATGGCAATGTAGTAAGGTTGTTGTTATACTTATTTGATAACAATGGAACACTAGCAAGGTATTGAGCTATCTATTTTTATTCCTAACCTAGATAAGGAGGTGTATTAATAAAGTAGTCTAATAATAGATATTGTCATTATTTCACATATTTATTAGTTTGAGGGGGATATGGATCCATCTCACATATTACGCCATCACCATATCGGTCTTAAACAAAGGCATCATTCATGACTATGTTTTTATAAACTAGATTGTACATGGTTCCACCATATGTGTAGTGAGGCATATCTTAATCTACAACTAATGTCTCATGAAAAAAAGTTCTAGAGTTTACAAAAAAATCTCAAAACATGGTATAATAATAAGTGTTGATGCTTGGTATGCTTTAAAACTTGGTCTAGATGGAAATCTTGGTGTATTGTTGTAAATGGTCTAAACATGGCCAATAATGGAGATCTTCTCCAAAATCCTCAATTGTAATCATAGTCTTAAAATATATTCAAGGTCTAAGGTTTTTCACATAAATGGTCAAATTTAAGGTAAGTTTGAATCCTAGTTTTGGTAAAGTGTTTCAAACAAATTTAAGCTAGGTCTAAAATAAAACTGGTGATAGGTCTTTGGAAACAAGGCACAAAGATAAACTCAAAAGGCATGAATTGAATCTAAAAATAAAGGAAAATTATAGGTCTTTGGCAAGAAGGCATAAATAAATACTTTAAAACAAACGAGGTCTAAAAATTTAAAGGCAATATGTCTTTGGTAAGAAGGCACAAAGCTAGAATTCAAAGCAAAATAGGTCAAGGTAAAAACTTACAATTAATCTAACTTAAGGAAAAATGTTTGAAAAACTTATACTAAATCTCAGCACATGGATTCTAATACAAACTTGACCTTGTTATAATATATTCACTCTAGTTACATGCCTATAACTAATTGGGAAAGTCAATATAAAGTAATCAAAATAATAGTGATGAGTAAATCATTCAAACCCAAGTGATAAGCAAGGCTCCAATTGAAACTAACCATGCTTAAGATTATACTTGAAAATAGAGTATTGACCTTAATTCAAGGCAAAAAATTGACTCAAGGCACACATGAAATAGACTAATTCTTAGATCTAGGCAAAAGGGGTCTTCAAATAAAGCAAGGAACTAGTCCAAGTTACAAAATTCAAAGGTGAGAGGTAAACCCCTGAGTCAAAATTAAGCAAGACATAGGTGTAGACCAATCAATTTGAAATTTGTAAGACAAATTATGAACTTGGTTTAGAAGACTTGAATTTTTCAAATAGATAACATCCTAGACCAAAATGGATGACATAATGGCACCAAATTTATAACAAAGGTACATGTGGTTTTGAACTTGATTTTGAAATAAGGCACTACTTTTTGAAACAACACAAGGAACATAATAATGCTACTTCAATCAAATGGTATGATAGTTTTTTTTTGACTCAAAAATCTAAGGCAAATACTTGGGATGAAATGGGCAGCGTAACAATTCCCTTTTTAAATAAGTGACACATAAATGTTTTGGAATGAAATGTCTAAGGCAAAAGTGTGACACCAAACGAATATAATCACACCTCTTATGCTAAAGGGGTGTAAAAACATGTGATGTTTTATGACTCATTTTGAACAAATAAATAAATGTTTTCTAGATTTAAAACACATATGTAAAATAAAGCAAATATAAGTAGCATAAATGGCTCATCCTATCCCTATAATTGACACAAGTGTGTGTAGCTTCAACCAAAGTTTCCACTGATATACAATTGCTTTTGAGGAATTAAGTGTTAACCCAAAACTTAAAGTATAGGTTTAGGTAGAGTTTTTATGCCCCCTCTATCTCTCAAACATTAATACGTGGCATGAATTTAGAGTGAGAAGCACTTGAAATTTAGAATTAAATTATGTGGAAAATGGGGTTTGAATAAAAATAAAACACAAGGGCATGAAATTAAATCATGTGGTTTTACACGTACTAGATGGTCCCAATTGTGGCTAACACAAGGGTACAATCATGTCAATCAAATCCAACTCACCTATCTTGTTTTGCAATGGTCTAGTCTTTTGTATAATTAATTCATCCATTTATTTCTTAGTGAATTCTAATGTTTGGCTATTACATGGCCTAGGTACCCATTGGGATGACTAGGCTAAAGAATCAAAACTATTCCATCTAATAATTTTTCCCAATTTGTATACCTTAAAGTGGAGCAAGGTTGGTATGATGTTGGGAGATGAATCCCTTGGTCAAAACACCCATTAAAATATCATGTGGAGGTGGTGAACTCTTGACCACAATCCAAATCTATAAAAATAAATAAATGGAAATGGAAAGACTTTAGAGGTTGTTTTTGAATCACCCAAGTCACTCGGAGCTTGGGGAGAGCATATATGACCTTGTTTCTAACACAACTTTACAAACAATAGCAATAAACCATGTACTTTTGGTCACTCAAGTTCCCTAAAGGGGATACTGGGAGAGCATACACAATAGATTTTGTGTTTTCTAAAATCAAAATAATCTAATCTAAGTAATTTGAAACTAGTCTAAAGAAGAAACAAAATATAAAAATCCCTTAGGAGCTCTAATTAAAGATTTAGGTTCTTTTTACTAAACATCAAATTAAAATATGTTTGAAATTTTTGGCCCCTTGGCCATGTTTACACTTGTAAAATCTTAAATAAATTATAAAACACAATTTTTAATTGAATTTTAAACACCTTAAAAGAATGTGAATTAGTTTTAACCTTTGTAAAAAAGTTATTCTGCAAAGCAAAAAATTAGTTAAAAGCACCCAAACTTCTTATTTCTTGGCTCTAATTACATGAAAAAAAGTAAGTGTATTAATTTGTGTTTGAGAAAAATTTATATTTCTGTAAGTCAGCCCAATAAAAGCACAAATTTAACTCTTGGTTTTCAAAAAAATTAAAATATAGAGAAATCATTGATGATTATTTCAAGAATCATTACCAATTTCTATTATCAAAGTCGATTCGATCGCAATCGTCACTGATTCATTTAATCACACCAAAAATAAATGTGTTATAAAATAAAAATACTTGAAAAATAATTTTTTAAACTCAAAAATTATCACTACCCTACAAGAAGAATGTTAAAAAAGCAATAAACAAACTATTAAACACTAAGAAAAACAAGAAAATTTTGATTTTTGTTACGTTTCTGGTTCAACTATGATTTGAGGTAAAGATCATTATTGATTCCTTTGATCAATGTTGATTCCAATAATCAACCATGATTTATTAAAATCATTTGTGATTCCTATGGCTTAGTTGAAAACTCAAAATTCTTCACTTTTTTGGTGATTAAATCAAAAACTTTGAATAAAAATGGTTAGAAAAACATGCTAAGAAGTAGCTAGAAGAGCTTTGTGGGGTACATGTCCCACCAAGATTTCCATTATGTGATCAATAGGAATCTAATATGGGAGATTATTATTTTTTTAGTATTATTAAAAACCAAATAAAAATACACTAATAAAATTAACACCTCCATCTTAAACACTCAAGGAGCAAGAGAACAATACAATTAACTATCAATATATGATAAAACAACCATTATTTATTTTCCTTGGGAGAAAGAGTTGTATGTTGTCCATGGAGTAATGTGCTTAGTCATGTAATTAAATAATCTTTTGTAATGGTGTAACTTACATCATCTCTCCTTGTCACCTTAGTAATGTTGGGCTTGGCTTTGGATTGGCTTCTTTCTCTCAACAAATATGAATTATAACACTACACAAGAGAGGCTATTTGAAGGTATTTTTGCATGATAACATTACACCAAAAGAGTTTATTGAAAAATGGGTTAATACTTGTATTTATAACCTTCTAAATTAACTATAACAGAAGTATAGTTAGGTTAGAGTTAATTGTGGTTGAGTTTAGATTAACCATGGTTGAGTTAAGGATGGTATAAGCAATTATTATTTGGTATAGAGATCCCATTTATAAATCATGGCTCTCCATTTTTGAATTTAAGGCTTTAAGAGAGATATTTTTAGCTCTTTAACTGTAAAGATGATGACATCATCATTACCAAATTTTTATTAGATTTAAAAAAAATCATTTTCACTAATTGCACATGGAAATTTTACTTAAGAATATAATTTGATTTGTTTAGTTAATTCATTCTTCTTAGTTTTTTTTTCACTTTAGGAATTGTTTAAGGACCCTGCTCAATTGGTCCAAACGCCAAACTAT